>VXBX01007365.1:168691-189229 GCA_013400415.1 Scytalopus superciliaris
CGCTGCCCCCGGGCCCCCTCACACCGACCGGGGCACTGCCCCCGGGCCCCCTCACACCGACCCCGGCACTGCCCCCGGGCCCCCTCACACCGACCCCGGCATTGCCCCCGGGCCCCCTCACACCGACCCCCGGTACAGCTGCCCTTGGCCCACCACCCACCGATTTACCCAGCGCCGTGTGGGCTTCGCTGCCGTGCCCGAAGGCAGGTGAGGGGCTTTTGTGACCACATGTTTGAAGAACCATCCCGCTGTTTTGCCCTGTGCGATTTCTAAACAGAAAGAGCGCTCCTTTCCCCAAGAGTTGCCATTGTGAATTGGAAGTTACTGAATAACCAAAAAGTGAAGTGTCCAACATGCAAGACGTATATCAACACCTTTTTCTTTCACCCTCACTCCTAATCAGCCCATTAGCACCAGATGAGAGAGGTGAAGGTAACGTTAAAGCTATTATATTTCTCCTAAATTGCAGTAATCCTTTGAGGTAGAAATGGCTGCAGCGTTGCTAGCTCAGTCACTTTCATGCAGAGCATTGTGTTGTTCACATTTTCCCAGAGAGCTCAACTATGGGAAACACATGATTACAGGAGAATCTCTGATTTAATTTTTTTATAGATTAGTTTCTCATGCTGTGCGTTGTGAAGCAAAGCTGAACAAGGGACCCCTGAAGACTCAGAACCAGAAGGCAGATTAAAACAATTTCAAATATATTGCAATTTAAAACCTCATTATTTTCACTTAACCTCATTCATTTTTGATACATGGAGGTGGGAATTGGCAAAATTGGGTTAGGTTTCCAAAAGAATCATAGGTATGGCTCTGCTGAGACACCTTGAGTTCTACTGGCACGCACAATCGCAGGCTGCAGCCATGGGGACACCTTTGCCACGTTTGGGAAACCTGGATTGAGGAAACCCTGAACAGCCCATTGAGCAGGTGGCTGGGACTGAGATACTGCTAAAGCCCCTTCCCTGAGGAAATCTGGGATCTGTAGCTGTCCCCAGAAGACTCATGATTGGGGTTAGGCACCAAGCTCTGGTCTCAAAAGAACAAAGCAAAAACTGGAGCTGAAGTGGAGACAACTTTTCTTTATGTGGTCAAGAGGGGTTTGAGTAGCATCTGCCCTGCAGGTTTGTTAGTAGCAGTTCAATTAAGGTGGGTTATGAGTTTCTAAATGAGGGCAAGTCAGCAGTGCTGCAGAGACAGACCATCAGTGGGATGTCTTCTGTCACCAGCCCATATTGGTATAGTGAGCTTGTTCTGTGTTTTCTTCTGTCAACTGCCCTCCCTCACAGTCACTTTATGGATGCTAATTATTTATATCCAGAGCTCCTATTTTTGCTCTGTAATTTACAGCTAACTATGTCTTAAAGAAAAACAAGGCACAGACTTTAATCATTTATTTCACAAATAAAGTAATGTATATAGTTACAGGATAGATATTTTTACACATTTATGTTTTAA
The DNA here is from genome assembly GCA_013400415.1 of Scytalopus superciliaris. Lineage (NCBI taxonomy): Eukaryota > Metazoa > Chordata > Aves > Passeriformes > Rhinocryptidae > Scytalopus > Scytalopus superciliaris. The sequence continues at coordinate 170,153 of VXBX01007365.1, forward strand.
AGAAATGACAAAAGGAAAGTGACAAAGGAAAGAGGCAACAGATTTGTCTCTGAGACAAATTTTTATCATTAGGAATTACAAATTTACAAGAGTCACTGTGTACTGTGTGCAATCCCTCTTAGTAGTCTGGCACTAAACATGAACTAGACAGATCACTGGCTAAGGAAATCGAGGCTCTTTTAAAATGTAATTAAAATTAAAGGTCTGTTATATTTCTTCACTCCAGTTTTAATAATATAGTCCTTCATGCCCAATCCCAGCTGGCCAAATCCTAATTACAACATCCCATAATATCCATAGTAAAAAAAGCATCTCACTTTATGTAAGAGTGCTTTGCCACAATTCTGTCTGCTGATGTCTTTCTCATTTGTACCTTCTTTACACTGCTGTGTGTTTAAATATCCATCCTTTATAGGACCTGGCTTTGCTGATCCCAAGGGTTACAGTCTTTGCAGGCCTGATAGGCTCTGAAGAGCGAGCTGAAAGTGTTGGGCACTATGTCTCAAAAAAATAGGAGAAGTATTTTGCCATCTTTTGTCCACTTTGCAGCCTGCTGAGCTTCTGCAGATAAAGGAACTGCCCTCTGCACAGTCAGCTGTGTGCATGGATGTTTTAGCTGAGTCTTTTAACCTTGTTTTCTATATTTAGTTTGGGATCTCTCAATGGAAAGGCACTACTGGCCTTATTTAAGGTCTTTCTCCTACAGTCTACAGTCATGTAAAAGGAAATGTGAAGGGTCTCTAATGGTTCACTGTGTTGATGCCCCTCTGATTAGCTGACTGCTACTTTCCTGCTCCTTTAGACAAGGCAAAGCCACAGCACTCAGCAGCTGAGAAGAGTGTAAACCCTAGAAATCCTTTAACAAAGCAAATGGAAAAGCTCCTGGTAAATGTTTCTCTATTTTTTTCAGAAGTTGCTCTCATCCAAATATTTGGTTTTCTGGCTCATCTTATAGATGGCAGCTTGATGCTCTTTTTCCAGTGTTTGAAAACAGCCCTTAGAAGAGCTGCATTTGGGGTGGGGGGGCCTGTAATTTACATGCAAAAATATTGTATGTATTGTGCATGTTCAGTCTTCTTCCCACAGAATCAGCCAAGGACGTTCTTGCCCAACAACATCTGCTCAAATCACTGTTTAACTACACAAGTGTTCGTTTTGCAAATTTTTGGCCATTTTACTGGTTTGATACAAAAAAGTCAAATGGCACTGGCACCTCTTCTGGCCTGTAAGAAGAGCATCCACTGCAGGAAACCTGACCAAGTGGGAACATGTGCAGCTCCAAGGGACAGGGAGTGTGTGCAGGTTGGATGTGCTCGTCCTTGTGCCTGATCCCTGCTCGCTACTGGAGACCTGCTGCGTGTGGAACAGCACTGAGGGCAGGATGTTGATCCACATCTGTTCCCAGGTGAATGCTGCCTGGCACCAGCAGAGTGGCAATGTTTTCCCTAACAGGTAAATGCAAACCTTAGGAGGGCTATATCACCAATCACACAAAGATGTTGTGGTGCAGCAACGGCAGTGTGTCACAACAACTCCTGAGGTTCTCGTTCGGTGTTTCGTGGAGAAAACTGGTATTTCATGGATCTCAAGGCCCTCACTGACTGCCCTGTTTGCCTCAGAATCCAGTTTGAAATTGTACTCCTTGTTTTTCAAACCACACCCTCGCTCCTTGGACTTCTTTCCAGCTTGTCTCCTGGAGACGGGGGAGCCCTCCCCTTTCCTCCCCTCTGTCTCTTCTCTCTCCTTCCAACAGGCTCCTCACTGCCGAGTCAAGATCTGTCTCCTCTCACCATCTCCCATCCAGAGCTGACTCCTTGTCTCCATTTTAGTGCAAAGTTCGATTCAAATAATGCTCTTTTTGCCTGGAATTCAATTCCCCTTTTCCATCTGTTCTTACTGAATGCATAACTCTGGGTCATACAAAGCAGCACTCTGAGGTGCTGGATGTTTTTCCTCTGTGGTTTTTGTAAGTCATTGCACGAGCTCCTGAGAGCAGACTGGTAAAAATTGTAATGTTTTTGAAGAAATTATTTGCAATGTAAGGATTATGTTGCAGAGTTGTTAATATGTAATTGTTTTCCCTCTAGTTCATTCTTTGAAAGGAGAATGGCATTATACATGCTTAGCATTTAAAGGAAGTCCCCTGTTGTGGTGAATTTAACTCTTGACATGTTCTTGATAAAGGTCACTTTATGAATTTAGTTCGGTATGTGAAGCCCCACCCTGTAATTCCCTGTACGTGAAAGCTCTGCTGGAGATTATCATCTCCATCATCTCCATCAGCAGATTCTGATTGGCATTTAATGTCAAAATGAACAGAAGTGTCTAAAGGCACTAGCACTGCAGGCTGGAGATCTTTAGGTTCCCCACAGAGAATGCCATCATGATCCATAATTTACTTCTAACTTGCAAACAATATGCCTGTCTTACCTCCCAGGAGCATTTCCATTTGAAGGAGCCATTTCCACGAGCATTGCACCGACATTTACACTCTCTGTGCATTCCTAGAGTCATTTGCTCCCTCCCTGGACACTGGCATTCCTCAGGCTTTGCAGCACAGGTGCTGAATTCCTTGCACTGCAGTTCCTCAGCTGAAATTGCAACTCCTCCAGCCCAGCCTTGTAAAAACAGAGGTCTGCTGGTGAGTGACACAAAGCCAGATAAAGGGCATGGGAGTCAATGTCTGTCTTCAAAATCCTGACAGATGGGTCAGGGCTGTGTGCTACCTCCAGCTTTTTAGAAGCTGAATTCCTTCAGGGTGTTTCCTCTGGCAGCTCCTTCATAAAGCAGATAGAGGGTGAAGGTGTTCTTTGAAAATATGACCAATGGCTGCTAGAAATCCAGAGTGCATCTCTCACTAATTTCACCAGATCTGGAATGACAGAAACCAGGCTATGCTTCTAAACAGACCAAGTAAAATCTCAACCTAAATGAGCTGAGTGGTTAAATACCACTTAGGGGCATAACTAATCAGTGTGCATATATAGGGCATGAGACTGGAAAGGACCCGGAGGAGTCTGCTGGTTGTCACCTCTGTCCTAGAGCAAGGCTGAATGAGCCAGTGTTGGCCAGTTGCAGATTAATAGAGTGATTTGGAAAGTGCTGAATATATTGACTGTTAAGGCTCTTTAGCTATTTCCTTTGAAATAGACCCTCGACAGGGAAAACCTCGGTGTTCATTTTCTTAAGAGTATTACATTATCCAGGAAAGAGGATGGAGCCAAGAAAAGCAGAAGCCCCATTACATTTTCAAGTCTAGTGGTAAACCATGCAGATGGCAAACAGACTTTGTGTCTTCTATAAGGCCCTTACAATATATTTCTCCTTCTCTTGATCCTGGAAAGAAGCACTCTCTAAATTCATAGGCTATGAATTCCCCCCCTCTCCAGAATGAAGCAAATCTTGATGAGTGTGCTTGTTTGCCTTGTTTCCTTTTCCCTACCACAATAAGTTTTGGGACCATTGGCCAAATTTAGCCATATGTGAGGGAAAGGAATAAGCTCAAAGATACTGGATTCCAGCAAGTTTCATGAAAATAGGCAAGCAGAGCGTGGAAAGACTTTTATTTGGAAGGAATGGCTGAAGTGGGAGTTCAGCCCTTACTGGCAAATCTATGAAGCAGTCAGTGCAAATCACAGGAAATAAAAATCTTTGACCAAGGTCTGCATCTTCTTGAATTAGTTTTATTGTTCGTGAAATATTTTTGTTCCCTTTCTTTATGCCCAAATTCCTGCTTTTGTATGAATCTGTACCTTTGTCTGCATAAACTTTGAAGATAGGTTCAGAAATCCTGTCCTGAAAACACCATTATTTCCTGAACTATGTCCTCTCCTTCAAAACCAGATTTTTGTTAGACCATATAATGCTATTTTATGTAACACAAAGGCCCTTTTTTTTTTTTTCTGTCAGCTTGTAGGATTTCAGGAAGCTGAAGATAGAAGTCACCCTAATTTTCTTACTCACTCAGCTTCTCTGTCTTTAATTGTTTGTGGAACAGGTTTTAATATGAGTGCTCTGCATTTCTTGGTACTTAATGACATACACAACCTGAATGTAACAGACTGGCTCTTCTGGAACTTCAGTCCTTAACAAGCACCAAAGGGAATTTACAATCCTATCTTTTTAGAGCATAGTTAATCTTTTTAGAAAGATCTTCCCAAATTTAAAACGTATTTGGTACTTTCTACTTTTCTAAAGGCCTGAGGGTTGCCCTGAAACATAAAAAAATTACATAAATTTTGCAGCAAACTGTGCTGTTCCAGATATGTAGAGTATCTTTAGAAAACACAAAAATAAAAGGGGAAGCATACAAAGTGCTAGTTAAACCATTTATTTAGCATTTTTTCATCATGTTGCTTTGCAGATTTTTGGTCCTCATCATGGAAAAATGTGATCTAATAAGGTACTAATTTAAAAAATAATATATGGAGGTTATTATGCAGTAGCTTTTACTTAACTCCTTCTTTCTGCACCACACCATACTGAATCCAAAGGGATGAGTTCTAGCCCCAGTGTCAGAATTTTCCGTGTTAACTCTCTACAAGTGATTTGCTCCAACTCAACCAGAGTCTAGTGCTTAAAGTTCTGGATGGAGTAAGTTTCTAGCTACAGCACAGCAGAAGTGAGTCATCTTTGTGTGTTTCTATCCATTTCATGAACATCAAAACACATTAATAATAAGCAGCTCTTCTTTTGTTTCTTTGGTTGTGCTGGAAGAGGAGAACTAAAGAATTGAAAGAAAAAAATGAATGTTAAGAAATAAGCACTTTCATGGGCCCTTCCAAAGATCCTTAAATATCTGCATATTTCTCTTCTAGCTCAGAATGTGACTGAGACAGCACATGATGTGTTGCCTGATGCAAGAACTATGTTCAGTTAACGCATATTGCCAAGTTTGTGTCTGCAAACAGGAGCTTGATTTGCTGTGTCTGGGCTGTGTCTGATCATACTCATTCACAAAGCCAGTGAATTAGCTGAATACATGGTAGAATACAGGAAACTGTTGAGCTTTTTGATCAATTATTCCAGAACAAAAATAGTCAAATATAGGCCATAGGATTAAAATACAGCTGGAATCCATCCTCATTTGTAATACACACATTTTGGAATGATCTGTCCCTTCCCAGTCCACCCACTCATGTCAAAAAATGATGCAGTTGGATTTGCTGGTGATACACCAAGATCCTGGTAAGCTACAGACATGGGCCCTCTCCTTAGTCAGACACGTTCACTGGTGTGTCACCTCCTCATCTGCTGGGTTACAAAGCAACAGGGGAGCATTTATTACACTGCTGATCTCAGATATCACTTCCTCTGTCATCTCCATTCATAGTTACATATGACATGCAGAATTATTTTCAGCCCTGTTTGGCTTGTGTGTAATCCAACTTTGCAGCTCCCCTCTAGAGTCTGTAAATCCAACAGCAGGGAGAAGCCACCTTTTGTCCCCTTGTGCCAGGAGGACATGCCAGACATCAACATGGACACGCTCCTGAAGACCAAACTGAACTGCTTTCTGTAAGTCTGCTCACAGATTTCATAATCCATCTGTTCTCTGTAAAATGCAGTTATTTATTCACCTCACTGTACAGTAAGCAGCTGTTTATGTTGCTATTTGTGATGAGGCTCAATACTGTGTATTTTTCATTATATCTCAACTCTGCCTTTAATTGCCTCTTTCCACCAGATTTATGTATTATCCTTCCTGGCTGTTCACACACAGACTTCCCTTTACTTGGCAATCTTCCAGTCACTCCGTACTACAGACAGAGGTACTAAAACAGCAGAGCAGTTGATGAGAGCTAAAATAAATCTACATTATGTTATACTATGTGGCCCACAGATGACTGAGCAATTGAACAACAGAGCACCCGAGACTCATCAGTAAGTTCTCTTCTTGATTGTTCATTTTACATACTTTTGGGCAGGTACATAACAAGGTTGTAGAGGCTTAACAAATGTCTCTTCAAATGTTATCAAATGCCATTATTTACCACTACTGCAAGGAAGGGTAAGCTGGAACTAACGATTCTCTCAAATACCAAATGAAAATTGTTCTTGCGGGAATCGGCTTCACAACCCTGACACTTGAGACACCTGGGGAAGCAGAGACATTCCCTGGAGTTCTGCTGAGGTCATTAGCACAGCCAGGCTGACTCAGCAATGCACCTACATGTGCCAAAGTACAAAGATAGAAGGAAGCTTAATGGTTTTAATGTGGTGCTCAGCATAAATACGCACCTATTTCATAAGTAAGTATATTTATTCTGCAATTAAGGCTCCAGCTTCCTGCCTTCTAATGTACCCAGCCCCCATTGCTCTGTCATTGCCAGTAGCTGCTGGTGTCTAGTGATACCTGGGAACCAGCAGTGTGCTGCTGTATCCCACAGAAGGGCTCCTTTGGTTGTGCTCTTGGTCTTACCTCGCTTGGACACAGGTGAAACCCTGGGGCTCCTGGCAGGCTGCCATTGTAAACCCAGCATGTTGGCTTGAGTGGGGAGTAAGGCCTCAATAATGCATTTCAAACACTGATTAGTAAAACAGGCAACTGAAAAAAAGTGTTTGTTTAGCTTATGGAGATTGTGGAAAAGAAAACAGCTCCAGAAATTCAAAGCTAGAAATGCTAGAGCAGGCAGGTACATCAGATTCCTAAGAAAGAGCTTCCATGCCTCCACCTTCAGCTGCAAGGATGGTCTTTCTTAGAGAAGCAGCTGAAATGCAGTTCAACAAAAAGCCACAGAAAAGGATCAAGAGCAAGGATTCAGGCAGTAAAATAAACACCTGGAGATGGAAAAATCCTTCTGCATTTTTCCTCCCACATGTTTGGGAATTATTGTGCCAGGAAATTATTAAATCACACCAAGTTTCAATAATGAATGTATTGCTTGGATAGCATGGGAAATTGCTGAGGGATATGGCTAAGGAAATTAAAAACTTTGAAAAGTCAGTGATGAAAGGTCAGATAGATGAGCAGGACTAAACCATTATATGGACTTCTGGAAACACCACTGGTATGGGAGGATATTCCTCTGATTGATCCAAGTGAGCATAAAGAGGAGGTGTGTGCAGAGAACGCAGAGGGATCTTTTTTTAGTAATTTCTGCTGTAATTCAGCACAAAGGTTCCCTGTGACACTTCTGCTCAACTGGGAAGACTCTTCCACCTTGTGAGAGGGACAAATCACATCTGCTAAAGCACCTCTTATCCAGGAGACCGTTTTTGTCTTGAGAACAAGGCTCCTTTTGCTGTGCCACAGATGCCAGTTTGTGGCATGCTAGCCTTGTTCTGTGGCTTAATAAAGTCGGAGCCTTGGTAAGATGCCCCTCACAAGCTTGTTTTCTCACCTGCACTTTGCTTAATGTTGCAGTTCAGTTTTAGGTCATTAGATCTTGCTAAATAGGTACCAACAGAAATTAACCCATGTCTGAATTATTGCAGGTCTGTCATTTAGGAAGGAACATCCTTCTCTCATTTCGCAATAGAGTATGTGCTGATTAATATTTTCTACCTGTCTCAGTCACACCTGCACAGGGAGCACATGGAGGGGATTGGGGAGGTGGCAGTGACAGACTGGCCATAGCAAAACAGGCTCTGCATCGTCACTGACCGTGCCTGCCTTGCATTCTGATCACACACACACACAGGGAGGATCCCAAAGGCACCCACAAACACTGCTGGTTCCTCTCCATGCTGTATTACTGCAGCTTTGGGAACAAAAATAAATGCCAGAAATGTCAACAGCCTACAACACAACAATGCACCATGAAGCAGATAAAATGACTCACAGGTCTCTGCAGTGCTGTTTGCAGCCTAAATATTTTCAGGGCAGAAAGCTGCAGAAAAAGCCTGCAGACTCTTGAATCTGGAATTTTCTCAGTCTCCAGCAAAATCCTGCCTTTTAAGTGTTCTTGGCTTTCCACAGAAGTCAAATTACAAGTAAGAAGTCCTGGGTCATCCTGCATGCATTATACCAGAAGGAAAAATACAGGCTGATGACACTGTACTTCCCTTGCAAAGCTTTCTCTGTGGGCAGGTGGATGCAATCAGGTATTAACCTTTGCTTTCTTACATGACAATTTTGTAACCTATTTATATTGAACTGCTGGATTTCTTGGCTGCCTGTCTGCCTAGACTTCACTCAAAGAGGGAAGGAACATCCTGTCATCATCCTCCAAGAGGCTCAGTGGGCAGAGATGTAAACAGATTGGCCAAGGCAATGGTGAAAAATAGGGCAGTAAAGTTAAGACTATCAAGACCTGTCCTAGTACATTACTGTGGAGCTTACTGGAAGCCAAGAGCAGACTGTACCACCACCCTTTGCAGTTGCTTCACACAAGGCAATTCCTGCAGGAATTTTCCTTCAAAGGCATCCAGACAACACCATCTAGTCCACAAACATTACCTGTGAACAGACAATGGGGTTGCACAGGAATTCTCAGAGGAATCTGGGGCTCAAATCGTAGGGCAAACAGGTCAGGTATTGGTACCTGCATAACCAGAACTCAATTAGAACTGGAGAAATCAATACACTGATGAGAGTGTACTGAAGGAAATCTGTGGAATAAAACCAAAGGAAGATGACTAAACTGTGCCATTCTTCCCAACTGCCCTTACCTGTTTGATCTGAAATTATAAACTCCTTTGGGCAGTGGCTCTCACTCAGGGGCTGTCTGCACCTGACATAAACAAAACAGAAAGCTGTATCGTGTTCTTCCTACACTGCAGGGTTACTGCCCACAGCATGGCCTTGGTGGCACACTCATACCCCTGCTGCCCTCACTGCCCCTGCAAGCCTGAGACACGCTGGGCTGGGCACAGGTTTCTCCTTCCAACTGGTAGAAATCCAGCAGCTCTTGAGAGCAGTGACCTGGGGGCAGAGCTCACTGCTGGCACAGGACTGCGGTCCATTAGCAGAAAGAGCATCTTTACAGTTAATGTGGAGGAGAAGGGAGGGTCATCTAGAATGAAGATGCCAGGGAGGCCCACTGTTTTCCACAAAATATCCACAGCTAGAGCTGGAAGCCCATTTTCTAGAAGGTTCTGCCTGACCAACAGCAGTCACAGTCCATCTAGACTTTATAGTGCAGGCAGGGCCCCACAGTCACTGTATTTAGAAAACCCTGCCTGGCATTCAGGGATCTTCCCAATTTGGCAGCCTATTTATTCCGGGGACACCTCCCTGCTTGCTTTCAACTGAGCCTACCAAGCCCTCAGTTCTGGCCCCAATGGAGTTGTTCTTCATATTTTCCCGTCTCAGGACTATGTAATGAATTTATTTGGAAGCAAACCAACCAGCCTACCAAAACAAAATGATAATTATAGAACTCCCTCCTAAAGCCAAACCTCTTTTCAGAAGCAGCGAGAGAACAGGCAGAAATGTGGGCTCCTTCATTCCAACAGCACCTCCTCTGCCTGGTTTTCTGTACTCAGATGAGAATCCTTTACCTCACTCATTTCCCTCCACAAAGGCAAGGACTGCACTGTAAGCAAGGAAGTCCTTGAGGAAACACAAAAGGATTGAAATGCCTGACCAGCCATAAACAAACAGCTGTGTGTGAAATACTCAGAAACTGATTCTCCATGCAAGCAGAGCAAGGAAGCAATTAATATTCCTAGCAGAGATCCAGAATCCACTACACTGCTCCATTCTCTACCATTTCCCACTGTGCTCTTTGCATTATTTGTAGGTTTCTATATGCAACCATCAAGTGCAAAGATGGAAGAACCTTCAATTCCCATTTTTTGAGGAACTCTCGGCATAAAGGCAGCAAACCAAAGTTATCTGACTTCTAAAAAAACCTGTCGATCTCTACTTCCCTTTTCAGAACTTTTGTAATAAATAACACTTCTGAATCTCTGCTTTACCATATCGAACAAAATGAAACTACTCCAAAAAACAATTCAGAAGCCCAGTTCCTCCCTCATATAGAGATAAGAACCCAACTGAAGGTCAGGACATTCACAGGTTTTCTACCATCACCAAATTCAGGACCACACAGGAATATTACAAACCTGTTGGATTTTTTGCCTGTTTCACCTGCCTTGTTCACACGTACACCCAATTATTGATATTCCTGCTAATACGAAGCACTGTGGCAAGATTGATTTCCAAGCAACACCCTGAATTATTTTGCCATAACAAAAAGTCTTGCCAATGTGACTGCTTGCTTGCATTCCTCTTTCAGGATCTGAGAGAATCTATGCCATAACATAGAAATGTAATACCCTCTTTTTAGTCTCAGAAAATAAAACCCACCAGCTGCAAACTTACTTCCATTATGGGGAAAAAGCATCAATGAAGTTGTAATAAAAATGTTTTTGGAAATAACTGCAAAAACTCTTTGTTAACAATAAGCACCTTTTATTGACCATCTTACCATTCAACACTTATTTCAATCTCCTGAATTGCTCCCCTACAGTCCAGTTTAGAATTTAAATAAAAGATAATGCAATTTGACTTGTACAAAAAGTGTTATACCTGCATGTCACAGAATTAAAGTTCTATTTAATAAATGTATAGACACAAATAATCACAACCTGTGGTTTGAAAATTAAGCCCTACATATTTCAAAGTAAAAATTAACACATCTCCTCCATATGATGTTATGCTTGTAAAAATGCCTACAAAAATCTGTTTGTTCAGAAGGCAGAATGGGTGGAAAGTATTTTCTATTTCACCGCTTAACAAATGATAGCAGAGAAACCACTAGGCAGCAAAATACTTCAGAAGAATTTCACACACTAGAAGAAGCCCCAACACTCTCGTGTCCCAAGGATTTCCATGGGCCAGTCCAGCTCAGCACAGCAACAAATCCTTGGGAGAACAGACTAACATTCAGCTACGCATCATTTTATACAATATTTAATTCAATGCTCAGGAAATTTAAAAATCAAATACACCCAGAAATCTAATTTCAGATACTGGTTATTCCCATTAGTTTTCCTTGCTGCTTTTAGAGTCCTATGTCTGTGTTATGAAGCTATGCTAGTTCCTGGTGTTTAAAATCTCTTCCAAATTGATCGGCAAACTTTTTGAGAAGCAAGAAAATTGCCTTTTACAAAGAACACTTAAAATACTTTTTTGCATCTTCTGACCTTGTTAAACTTCTACTCGAGCCAGTAAAAATAACCAGAACTATTTTGCTGCAAGAACACCAGTTTGCATGCCAACATGAATATGTAGGCAAAAATAATTTATTTTATCAAGTGAGTGCAAATTAAATCTCTTCTGAAATTCCTAGACCTCACATAGTTTAGGTTTTTCAGCAGTTATCTAAAAAGAAACAAAACTCCATCTCAGGAAACAGTAAGAAAAGTTACTGAAGTAAATCCTTCATTACACATGTAAAGAGGCATTTCCTGGAAAGGCAAAAATCATGTGGTTATTTTCCTTTAAATTTCCTTTTCCTGCAGGATGGAAAGTTATTCCAAGAGAAAAAAAATAATTCATCACTCTTACAAAATAGTGTTGTCTCCTCACGTCAGTTCCACTTAAAGCATAAAGCATCTATATGACAGCAGAGGAAAGGAACTCAGTTTGTAGCAGAAATTCATTTATACCCATGCACAGTCTTTTCCCCCCCTGCAATTATTTCCCCAATGTGGGAGATAATCCTTTAAAACAAGGCCATTAAAAGAAAACAATAGCAGGAAAACCTAAGCAAAGGCAGGCATACGTTACGGAGGCAGTGATGGGATTGCTAGGAAAGATGAGGAGTTAGACCTCTGGGACTTCCACACGGCTGAGATCCTGGGTTTCCAGTCTGCTTGGATCACAATGTTCTCAAAGCAGAAACAGGGATTTGTTTTTCATTCCCTTTCCCTGCCTGTGTATTTAAAGGCATCAAAGATATCCAGGATGCAGTGAACATTTCATAAGGCCAACACAACTGAACATCTGAACAAAAACTTGAGTTCATTTTGTGAAATAATTTAGCCTAAAAATGGAGTAGCTTATGTCAGAAAGGCAGCACACTTCACTCTTGAATCAAAGACTTTTTTCTTGGACTCAAGCTCCACATTTTTTATCACCCATAACACAAGTGGATCCTCCAGCAACATTTTTCCTCCATTTGTCACAACTTAGTTAAGAAAGTCCCAGTGTCCATTCTTGTTACCAGAGTCTTACTGCAGCAGACACCGAGTTGTGACATGGTCTCTTACAGGTAAAGGCTGATTTCACACTAAAAGGAGTGTTATTAATTACTATGCAATGTTTTTATTCTCTATTCTGCAGAAAATTTATGTATCCTTTCTAAGACACAGGAGTTTCTGTAACCAGCATTGGGATAAGGAAAAATACATGCATTTTCACCCTTTTTATTAGAAGGAGAAAGTAAAATAAACTAAATCAGATATAATAAAAATTTCAATCTTCCTTCACTGAGTTACTTAACATTTTGAATACTAGCAAGTGTATAATTTACTAAATAAATGTATCAACTGTCTTGAGACATCAAATAATATAATCCATAAATATTCCAACAGAATAAGAGATTTAATTATGGTATATATCCAAGAAGTAAGATGATATATTAATAAGGTAGTTAATGGTTCTAAATGAGCATAAATTATACAAACTGAAAATGAAAAAGCAATTAAAAGCATTCTATAGCTCTTGAAGTTTTATGTCCCTGAAAAGCAGATTTTTATTTAGGGAATGAAATCAATGACATGAGTAACAAATGAAACAGAAGCTCACCTTAAATGTAATTCACAACTCAACCCTGCTACTAAGGCCAGGAGTGGTATTTTTTCCGTAATACAATGTCCAGTAAGTGTAGCTTTTTCAGTGATTTATTTTTCTACAAGTGAACTTTCAGGTGACACAGTGAAACAAGAAAAAGGCTCAAGTTCTCTTTCACTGCCTTAACAACTGGGTGCACTTTGCAGCAAGTGAGCTCAAGGTAACAAAGCCCTTGGAAAGGACAGAGCAGGGTGTGAATGCCACGTCCATGAAGGACACAAGTGTGATATCCCAAAACACCAAGGTCTTCCTTTAATTCATAACATAATGTGGCATTAGCTCAAAAAAAGTAACTATCTCTTCCTAGCCACACACTGTCATTTGTGATAGCCAGTGTTCCAACACTGACACAGGTCCCTGGGCCTCTCCAAACCAGAATAAACTTACTCATTTTCAAAACAGGCAGCAAGTTCTCATTGTTATGTCTTCAGGCTGCAGCAGAATTGTGATTATTTTGCTCTACAGTGATAATTTGCTAAAGAACAAAACAAAGCGAAAGGCTCAGCTTCTATCTGGAAGACTCAAAAACGTTTTTGAGCTTTTTTTCATTTGCAGGAATTTTTCATACCTGCTAAGGCAAGGCAGACATATGTGAGACATACTGGAATTTCTTAACAGTCACATTACCCAGCCAGACACAGCATCTGCTCCATCCCTAATAACATGTGAAATAAATGTTAAACCATCTTCTATGAACTGTTTGTGCAGCGTCAGACCAACTCTCCATTCTGAAAATGGAAGCTATTTTTTCAAATAACCACCTAAATGAATAAGCTGAGAAAGAGCATAAAAATTAAAAAAAAGCAGATGGTGACAATTTCTGCAAAAATCTTTAAAAACAAGTACATGTAAGTCCTGATTTTGTTACCCAAACTTTTTGGGTCAGTGTCAATCAACTTTTCTTGCACACTATGACACCCTTAGAGATCTTCACTGAAAAGACTGTAAAGGCAGTAGTACTTAGGGACCCGAACATAAAAAACACAGTTCATGGATTTACCATTTGGCAAAAGTCATCTAGGAAGGGGAACACACACAGGATGTTATCATTACTGCATGACACCCTTGATATTTTACAACGTCCACAGAACAGTTCATTCCTTAAGCCCCAGAAATACCACAACAGTCAATTTAAATTATTTTTACAGCTGGAAATCAGCACTTTTTTTCAGAATTTAACATAGCTGTAGGTAAACAGAATTAGCAACATGTGTTCTGAACAGAGAAGCACATTCTGTTCCCCCTGCCCCCTCCCCAAAACAGAGGCAGAAATGCAGTTCCTTCTCTCACCACAGCTCCCAGGCCAAGGACACTGGAGCTTTGTGGAGTGCGAATTCCTCCACGCACACAGCACAGTTACACAACTGAGCAGGGCATCCTGACCAGTGCTGAGAGACTTGACTCCACAGGCACTGTTCCCATGTACACTAAGAAGAAATGTACTGTATTGTGCTGGCTGAAGACTATGCAATTTTTATGGACAACAAAACCAGTAACATAACAGAGAAAAAGAGAAACAGATACCATCCAGGAGTTTTTAAGAGATGGGTTGAAATGAGACATTCAGGATGAACTGACGCTGGACAAAAAAAAAAAAAGAAAAAAAATTATCTAAAAACCCTCTAAAGTTGTCGGACTCTTTTATCAGTGTTTTTAATATTGATGTCCAGTGTCTCTACTTTCCTCGTGAGCCGATCCAGCATGTCATCCTGCTCCTCGATTTCGGTCTGCAGACCAAGGGCGAGGTTCTTCAGACGGCTCAGCCCCGAAGACATCTCATCTGTCAGGGGACAGAGGGACCATAAGGGACCAAGGTGCTGTAACACACACAGTTTAAATGGACACTGTCACCATTCCCCCTTCTCTCGGGTCAGAAAACGTTTGCTACACCTGCTCTCTCAGTTACAACTGTTCCACTGCATAGCAGAAGCACAAATATGTCCTTAGCTGTGCTGCATCACTACCAGAAATGATCACTTGCTTTTTATTTCCATTTTAAGTGAACTTCAAATGCTTAACACCAAATTAGATCTTTATCAAATGACGTAGCCTGTAATGTAATTTTTACTGTTTTTTTTCAAATGCATTTTACAGAAAATCAGGTGCATCACTCAGCATGCACAATCTGCTCATGATCTCGATTGTTTTTCCTTATATATTCTTCCTTATCTATTTTTCCTTTTTGATATATCAAAGATTTGAGCAGTTATTTATGATAAATTAAGAACTCCTATTTCCAGCTTTTCTAATTTGGCTGCAGGGTGACTATCTTATTGCATGATTGATTGGCATAAATGCTTCTGAAGCAAGTAAGTTTTCCACAGCTTGTGAATAGAACAAACATGCTTCCACTAATTCTTGTGCCTGACTATTTCTTTGATCTATTCCTTTCTGATTTCTTCCCAATCTCTTCTTTCTAGGTCAGCTATGCAGTGACACATGTAAGCAAAGAGGCACTTTGTCTATAAGTTACAGAACAAAGGAAGGCAAAGTCAGCTGAATGGCTTTGGGAAGTAATGAAAGGAATGCAGCAAATTCACAAATTAAATATTTAGTGCCTTTCGATTCTTCTATTTTTGGCAAAACATGCTTATTTCAAAAGCTGTGCAGAGTATTAAATTATTTGGGTCCAAACTGATATACAAGTTAATATCTGAGTTTGTCAGTTCAGTAAGTTGAATGCACCTTCCAATGTAAGAGGTAAGCTTCAGAAAAAGAGGCAGGAAGGATCCACACTGGTATAATGGGGATGTCAATCTAAAGCAGTATTTTCATGTTGATATCACTATCATCTGCTTTATAAGACTTTTCAGATTGGATGGATAAGCCTGCTTGTCCCAGTGATATTCCAGTCAACTGACAGGATGATTCAAAGGAACATTTTCATATCCTGAGTGCAAGTGTTACGGGATACTGCAGCACCATTTCCACATTCAAATGACAGGCACTTGTGATCACATTTGGTAAGAGTGATTTTCATTGTCAATATATGATCCAAGAGGATTCATGCTTTTGTTGTGTCTTTTTCTTCCCCAGGTTGCTTAAGGACAGTTCAAAACATAACTACTTCTAAAGCACAAATATGTGGCAGAAGAGTTGCAGTATTGATGCCAATGGTGTATTGCTCTCCACAGCAAGTTTCTATTATTCCAGACATCCTAGCTGGTTTGTTTCTAGCTGGCTGCACTTCAAATGCATTTCTAACTCAGATTTGTTACTAATATTTGCAAGTAGTTGACCCACAGACATCTCTTACCATTCTACCATTCAAATAATTTATGTTTGAATCAAACTTTGGATTCTGCCACATAGATACTTTTGAAATGCGGAATACAAATAAACTATTTTTTTATTTATAATAAAAAAATCACATATTAACTAAGCAAAAAAGTGTTTGTTGGCAGTATATTATTTAGTAATTTTATCTGGCTTAGGAATCAAAAATTGACACTTTTATTACATCAAACAACTTCAGTTTTCTCACTCACCTAAGTTGGTATCAATTTTCTGGTGGTAAGCTCGCAGCTGTTGGTTCTTTGGGTAGGAATCCCTTTCCACTGAAGAAACTAAATCTGCTTTGCTGAAATCATTGTCTGTTAAGAGTATAGAATACAGAATGTTATACAATAAAAAAAAACGCTAGTGAGAAGTAGCTTAAAAGTTTTAGAAAGGTTATTAAAAATTAGCCTGAGCACAGCTGTCATGTAATCCCGTAACTGGAGTATCAGAAGTCCAACACCACTGCCTGTAGGGCACCTCTCAAGACGAACAGTCAAGCTACAATTCTTCTTTTCGGCTGCATTTTTAAATTCTAGGAGGTGAGAGAGCAAAAGAAACCCCGGCCTCCCGACCCACATCCAGGTGGGACGAAGGGGTGGGACAGTCCCTGTTCCCGCAGGAGCCGCCCAGGTGAGGTACCCGGAGCTGCTCCGCCCCCTACTGGGCAGCCCTCGGCACTACTCGGAGCGGAGCGCCCCGTCCCCACAGCATTTACTCATTTGTTCACTCGCACAACTGTAACTGTGGGTATCCTGCTGCTCTCTCACCGCGCCAAATAATCCTGCCTCCCTTGAAAAAGGAACAGCTACGTGGCACGTAAAAGCCACCACAGAAGTTAACAGGCTGTGGGAAGGGGGAGTGAGGCTGAACCCCGTATGCTGCCAAGGGAGAAACAAGTGATGAGCTGAATAGGAAGGGTTGGAGTCCATGTCTGAGGTAACAAGGAAAATGCATCTGAAAGCTGTGACAAATGATGGTCAAGAGGAGACCCTCTGAATGTGTAAGTTGACATTTCTGCCACCCTGGAACACAGCTGCCTGCACACTGTGTGCAGTTTTGGCTCCAGTCTCCTGCTGAAGCCTTTATTTGCTACAGAATAAATTCCCTGCAGGAAGGGCTAAATAAAATTGATATCCAAGTTAAAAAAAGCCTAATTACATCTTCAATATTGGTGTAAAGAGTTTTAGGAGAAACAATTCCCAAGGATTCAAAGCCATGAAGGCTGGGATACAAATCTCCAGATGTTGGACAGCAATATAAGTCAGCAGCTGGGCAGGCTGAAGGATCTGTGCCTTCACCACTCTGCAAGTTTGCCCCACGTGGATGACAGGCATTCAGTGTAAAATGAAGTTAACAAACCTGAATTATCTAGCTTCCTTAGATTTGGATGGCTTTCCTGGTATTTTGACTCTTGCTCTTTACTAGACATCATTGCTTCTTTTAACCTAGTAAAAAAAGAGAATAACAATAAAACATTGCCATGGACCCCAGGCTTTATTCTGAATCTGTTGAACAAGAAAAGATATAACATTTACACAAGAAGAGCAATATTGTTAGACCTGATTCGAATGCTCCTTTATAGCAAAGTATTAACTATTAGCATTTGTGTTTAGTAAAAGCAGAACTGGTCACTTTAGTGCTCAGAATAGTGAATGAAATATTGCTATAAAAACTGAAACTGCATCTTCTGTCTCAGAGGCAACATATTCCCTTCCTCTAGTGGAGGATGGAGGGGCAAGGGAGGGAGGAGATCAAACCATGCAGCACTATAAGGCTTTACATAAATTTATCAGATGACAGAAAAACAAGTACTGTAAGACACAATAGCTTCACAGGAACTAATTTTTATTTACAGCTACAATAGAAGCTAGAGAAACACACACAGCTTTTAACTGGTAGCGCATCAATGCTACAAATCAAGATTTCTTGCTAAGACTGAAGTAAGCAGGGTAACTCAGAAGAAGTACTTTTTCCAGGAGTTGAAGGAAACGGGGAGCTAGAAGCCACCTCAGGGGTTTACTTGGCACAATCAACAGATCTTTTAAACTCTGTTGCCCTGATAACATTTCAGAGATGCTGTGAGAGACAAGCCCCGAGTCAAACCTTTATTTCACTTACCTGTTGTTAGCATAATATTCAGGGGCTCCATTCTGCTCCGGCTTGCTCTCTGGAGGTTTGGCTTTGAAGTAGTTTACCAAGCCCCCCCAAACACTCTTAATGCTGTTTATGTGCCTTTGACTCGTCTTCAAGTCCTGGTCCATTTTATCCACCATCTGCTCCGTGCGTTTCAGTGCCTCTCCCTGCCGGACGAGCTCCTGGCAGGCATTGACAGGGAAAGAGCGGCTCGTAAAGCCAAGATAAACTGAAACATCAAACACTTAACAGACACTCTACAGAAAAATAACAAGAGTTCCTTCAACTGTGTAGATTACTCCTAAATGCAAAGGGCTTTCTCGCTCGCTCCTCTACCTCCAGGGCATTTCAATCAGCAGGTACTGCTCAGCCACGGCACTAACCAGCTATAAAATCTCAGCCCCTGTGCCATGTCAGATTCCTGATGCCTACTACAAACAGCATCCAGGAGTATTTCATGCTGTCCTTTTGCTGGGTTGATATTTGCATGCCTTGCTGATAGAAGAGGCACAGCACCAGAGGGGTGATGTGGTGGGAACCTAAAGGTTTATGGCAGGGAGACGAGCAAGCAAAACGATTTCTAGCTGTGAGTGGCACCTTCATTGGGAAGGGATTCTGTTTTCACCCTAGTGGGATGTTCCTGATAATTTAGAAACAGAATAACCTAAGGAAATAAACAGAGCTTCTTCAGACTGCATTAATATTTTAGTTAATATTAACAATGCAGAATTTAGGGATTTTTGTATATAGAGGTACATAATTTTCTAAGTCAGCAGCACAAACACTATTCCAAAGTAATCCAAAGATTAATTCTGGCAGGAAAGTTGCCTGCAGCTACCACCATGCAAAACAAAGAACTTGTGTTCATATTCTCAGCAAACTGTGGGAAATTCTAGTTGAATGTTCTTTTCCCCCACCCA
>VXBX01007365.1:190770-246676 GCA_013400415.1 Scytalopus superciliaris
CGTCAGGGGTTGGGATGGCCCGTGTGGGGCTGTCAGGCTGGGGGTCTCTGTGGGGCCGTCACGGGTGGGGGTCTGTGTGGTCAGGGGTTTGTGCAGCTCTGGGAGGGACGCGCTGGTGTTTGTGGAATTGGCTTCCCCAGCAAGGAGTGACAGAAGGGCCGAATTGCCTCATGCAAAAATCATGACTAAATAGCTGAAAAGCTCAGCTCTGTGCTGAGGAAGAGTCTAGTGCTTTTTCCTGGCCAGCTGTTGCCGCCTTCTTGTCTTACTTCTTGTTCTGGAAGTGTGCCATTGGTGTGACAGCCAGCAGTGAATAATTTCCTTAAGCCTTGCTGTTGTTTCACTAATATCCAGGTATTTATTTATTAGTCTGACAGACTACAGTAGGAGTTAAATTATATTAGCAGTTCATATCTAGCTGAAATTACTCATGTTATTGCAAATACAGCCTGACGTGGAACACACGCAGCACCAGTCGTTTGCCAAAGTTCATGTGTCCTCTGCAGTGTTTTATGTTGAGCAAGAGAATTATTTGTGTTGTTGTGTTACAGTCTTGTAATTATAAGAATCCTAAATTCCACTGAGCGCCTAGTAGATTTTTTTAATCCTCTAGGGAGATTGTTTCTTGGTTTAGAAATTTGAAGATGGGTTGTCTGAAGTGTTATCTAAAATAGGAAGTGACTTGACATTGAAGCATAAGTGAGTCAAACGTGGTTGTTTATTTCGATAGTCCTTTTTAGATAGTGTTTATTAACATTAAGGAAATATATGAAAAGACAACGTGCTCGCTGCATTTTCCATTTCTTAACGCTTCCATAGAAAAACAGAGTATCTGGGTGATTTGATGTATTCTTTAGATGTGTGTGTGCTGAGTATGGAATTAGGTGTATAGTGAGAAAATAATAGTTCTGAAAATGCAATCTGAAGGATTCGAGGAAAAATCATACTCAGCTTGGTAACAGTTAATTGTTCAGTGCTGTATATGAAGAAGGCATCGGTGCAGCTGTTTTCCAAAGCTCCATCCAAGTGGTTTTTTTGTTTATAGAATTTGAGTAAACATGATAAACATGCCTGCACATCTGAAATGCCCAGTGAAGGAGTGGGAGGAAGGCTTTGTCGTACTTCAGCACTTTGACCAGGTGTTGAAGAAGACCTTTAAATCAACCCACGTTGTGGTAGTTTGACATCTACTTGAGCTTTTTCTGTCTTTCTCTGGTTTCTGTATTCATAATTCTTTCCAAGCCCTTGGATCTCGTTAAGATTGATTGCTAAAGGAGGGCCCAGCTGTCTTTCCAGAAGGTGGAGGGGCCACTGTCCACTTCAAACAAACTGCAGTTTGTTTTTACCCTTTGTCTTGTTCCACTCTTCTCTCTCTCCTCTGTTTTTCAGGTACAAAAGCTGCTGTGTATGTGTCCAGTGGATTTCCATGGGATTTTCCAGTTGGATGAACGTCGCAGGGATGCTGTTATTGCTTTAGGAATCTTCCTAATTGAATCTGACCTTCAGGTATTCTCCCCACTAGGGCTAACTATTTATCTTCAAAGATTAATTCAAATTTAGTTGTTCAATGAATGAAAAATTGGTATTTCCTCTTCATAAAAATAAATGGAAATATCAGAGATGAGAGATGGATACAGGCAGGAGAGCACACAGAGGCAAGGACAGCACTGATGAGTGTAATAGAAAGTAGTCATGGCACTGCCCCAGCCAGACTGCTGTCGTATTTCTGGCTCACTGTAGCTTAAGGAGAGAAAGGAAACACTATTCAGGAGGATTTCCTCAGACCATGTGTGCCATTGCCTCTTCTTCCCTACATGCTCATGAATCACAGGGATGTTCCAGGGCACTCCTGACAATCAGGTTTGCAGCAGGCCCTTTCCTGCCTGGCACTAGCCAGGATAAATAGACAGACAGGGCACACAGGCTGCATTGTACATGAGCATCCCTTCTGTGTCTGCCAGCCTGGTCAGGATGATCTGGTTCTCTTCCCTTGAGTGCTGGGCATGGTATTGTTCTTGCAGGGCAAAGGAAGGAGGTCCAGAGTCATTAGACCTCACTTTAACATCTTCCGTGTTGCTGGGGTTTGCTTCAGGCCTGAATTGCCTTCTGTTTAGGATCCATATGCTATGATACAGCTTGCCTGGATATTATTGGCATTGTCGTGTTTTTTATAAGGCAGCTGTATTTGTAGCATTTTTGTGATGTTTGCAAAGGCAGCAGTTAGTTAATCCAACCCTCTTGAGGAGGGAAAGTGCAGTCCTTTGATTTGCAGATGAGAGAGCTGAAGTGTTACACGGAAGTGTTAAGTGACTTGCATAAGGCCATGGGATGGATCGTGTGAGGTGGGACTGGCACTCTATTTCTAGGTGCCTTGGAATTATTTTGGGGCCTTGCTGTCAATTGTTTGTGGTTAGGTACTGTTCTGGAACATTTTTCTGCAACTTCTACAGAGAATGAACTGTTGCCTGGAATGAAAGGCTTGGATTCAAGGCACTGAATTGGGTTGCTTTTCACTTGCCTGTGTTGAAATCAGCTTTGCAATATTCAAGAAGCCTCTGGAGTAATCTGTAGATGCAAGTTCTCTCTGTGTTAGTGCAGTATTTTCATATATCTGAAATATCTTGAAATTATACAGTTCAGCTTTTCTTCTCCATTTTAAGCAGACTGTTTTCTTCTTTAGCACAAGGACAATGTGGTTCCTTACCTGCTCCGGCTTCTGAAGGGCCTTCCCAAAGTCCAGTGGATAGAAGAAAGCAATGCACGGAAAGGCAGAGGTGATGTTTGGATTTTCTTACAGAGTGCCAGCCAGGAAATAGAAATATCAAAGGTTATTCAGGACATAGTACAAGGGGAGGTGAGGGATCCTGCTGGGTTCTTAGCTCCTGGCTTGACATCCTTTAATACTGATTTTCTTTAGAAGCAAGGAGGAAGTTAAGAGCTCCCTGTTTTCCTGCTTCAAAGCTTTTTGATAAATTGAACTTTCTAAATAGTTCAGTGTTCAATGGATTTTATTATTAAATTGGAGAAGATTGTGTAGTAGAGGAAAGTGGAACCTGAGATTTGTGCACTCTGCTTTTAGTTTTGATGCTTAGTTGTTCTTTCAGCAACTTCATTTCTTGCTCCCGTAACGTCTGTTAAAATTAATATAAGAATAATTTTATATAGCATTATATAATTTTAATACTTTCAATTATTAAAAGCCTGGGAAGTTTTTAATTATTGAAATCTTTCACATTTCAGTCAGAAATTGTGATGATCAAAGTGCTTCTAAATTTTGTATTCAATACTACATTTTTCTACAGTCTGTCTCAGAACTGCTTGACATGGGAGTCACTTAGGTCTGTTTTGTGTGTTGGTTCTCTCTAGCAAGTGGCTGATGCTCTGTCTGTCACTTTGCAGGTTTGCTTCCAGTGGCAGAAAACTTCAGCTTCTGCTTGGTGACGTTGTTATCTGACGTGGCTTACAGGGATGCCTCTCTCAGAGAGCAGGTGGAGTTTCAGTCTGTGCTGCTGTGTGACCCAGTTCTCCAACCTTGCAATCCTGACACATGTCTGGAGAGGAGTGCAGCAGCTGCCTCCTGTCCTGCAGAGGGGCTGACTGCTTTAGCACCTCCACTGATGCATTAATTTGCTTGTGTTAATTGTCAGGTATCTGGAAGATATTCATAAGTCTGAGGTTACTGTTGGGTGTCAGTCACTGAGCCTAGAGTTTTAGAATTCCAGCTTTGATACTGGATTAACGCTGCTGCAGTTTCATTGTGCTGGTACACACAGCTCGCTGCAGACTTCACAAAAGCAGCTCTGTGAGCTGAGTGAGGGCAATGTACTCTTTTAGTCACATTTTTACATTAATGTAGGCAAGTTTCAGTTCTTACAGTGATCTCCTATAAGATAATGAAATCTCTTTACCTAAAGATGTTATTGTATGTCTGTCTTGATGACTTCAGATCTTGGATGCAATCCTGCAAGTAATGCAGTTCCTGTTGGGAATGTGCCAGACACCACAAATGCATGATAAAGGTACTAATAAAATTGTTACTATCTTTGTAACTCCTGTCCTCTGAACTTTTCTTGCTGATTATCAGGATCACTCCCAAAAAGTGACTTGCCTGACTGCCTCTTGACTTTCCTGAGCTCATATCTATTCTGCTTGTTGCTGACTGCTAAATACAGAAGCAGAAGTGGATTAATTTGTGATACTTTAATGGTTTTTCCTCTGCTTGCACAAATCAGTCTTTGTGAAGCACAATTAGGCTGAAACAGTTTAGTGCAGTGGTAGCAAAACCTTGAAGAGGAAGTTCTAAGTTACTGCTAATGTCCTGTTCCATGTGTTTTTCTTTTCCAGAATATTTGTGCAAGTATGCAGTGCCCTGCCTGATAGGAATTTCTCGAGCCTTTGGTCGCTACAGCAATTCAGAGGAGGCTCTCCTTTCCAAGCTTTTTCCTAAAATTCCCCCACATTCCCTGAGAGTTCCAGAAGAGCTTGAAGGAATCCGTCGCCGATCCTTTAATGACTTCAGATCAATTCTTCCCAGTTCTCTGCTCACTGTTTGCCAGGAAGGAACACTAAAGAGAAAGGCTAGCAGTGTCTCCAGCATCTCACAGGTCTGTATGACTTCCTCTGTGCTGTAGTCACTGCTGAGATTATTTCTTGATCTCAGTGGAGTTAAAACAGCATAAAGCCTGAATATGCAGAGTCTCTTAACACATTGTTTGACCAGATATAAAGATCTTTGTTTTGGTTCCACAACTGAATTTCAAAATAACTTTGTTGTTTAGGAGTTACAATACTATCAGTGACAGTTAAACTAACAACTGTACTAGTAAGTCTTCACATGGAGCAACTGGCAAATCCTATTCCTTGTGTCATTCTCATTAAAGAGCATTGTAATGTATATCTGTACATTTGGGAAGCTGGCACTTCATGGCTGATGTTTTCAGAAGTGCTCAGGGTATAGGAGCTCTCAATGGTTCTCCAGGAGCTGTGAATGTTCTTTGTCTTGGGGGAAAAATGCATTCAGATGCTGGTTTGGAAACCAGAGATTGTTATTGACACAGTTTCATACAGTACAAGAGTCATCATTCTCATCTCTTCCTTCAGTCAAAAGGACTGAACTAGCATTTTTTGACATCTATTTTTGGCTGGAGTGGAGCTGTTAGGCCCAGCAATATGTAGTTCCTGTTAGTTTTGCTTAAAGCTGTGTTTCATTTTAAAGTGCACAAACCACTCCCTGAAAGATTTTTTCAATATCTTGTAAATATTTTTTTAAATACAACTTTTGTGTGATTTTTTCAGGTTAGCCCTGAACGTGGGATTCCCCCTCCCAGCTCTCCTGGAGGAACTGCCATTCAGTACTTTGAAGGTAAATTATTTTGCAAAAGAACTTGTTGGTATTTATAAGAAACTGAAAGCCAAAAACCTTTGGACCCCTTTCTCTGCCCTCTAGAATTCTTACAGTAATTCTGTGGCACATGCACTGCTTTAGAGACAGTAGGAAGTACTTAATAACCCCAGTTAACAGCAGTTTCCTGGCTCAGTTGTTTCTGGCATGTTTTGAGAGACAGGATTCCCTTCCTGCCAGGCACTGCCTGGTGCTGAAGAGCTTAATTCAACTAAGACAAAAATATTTTGGGAGATTAGACTAAGTAACTTATTCCTCAGAGTGTTAATATTGTGCTTCACTAGGCAACTGAATTGTTGGGTTAGGGTGTGGTATTTGAAGCCTTTGTGGCACAGTGTATAAATCCAAACCAACTGCTCCATTTGAAGTAAATGTGATGTGGGTCATTGTGTGAGACCCAGTAATAGAGGAGACATTGAAGTAGAGGGTTCACTAATGTGTATTAATTACTGTCTCAAAAGGCAGAAATAGGAACAAATTTCATGAATTATTATACAAACCTTTAACCACTGAATTTTGGTAGATCTGTAGCTGTGAGTTCTAAGTCAAAGCAGGGCTTAAAAATAAACTGTCTTTCCTGAATCAAGTGGTGAATGGCTCTGTATCTGAGGTGTTTTGGTGTCTCTGCTTTGTCTGGCCCATTGAGGTTTTTAACTGTTTGGACTCTGTTTCTGAGCCATTTTCCTTTCTCAAGCCTGGTTTAAATTAATTTCTTCCACATTGCTTTACTTTTTTCTTCACATTGCTATTTCTAGAGGCATCTGCCTTCCTCCCTCATGTAATGGGGTTTCAAGGTAATTCAAATGTCGTTCATAAATTGCCAAGTAGACCTGTTTGTCTTCTGTCTACCCTGCTGAACCAACCTTATGGTCTTCCTGCTTTCACTTAAAACAAACAAACAAAAAAAGGCTGCAGGTTAGAGAGAAGCTGTAATAGTAGAACAAAAATAATCATAATTAAACCTATAGGTGAATAGTAGACAACTTTGTAAAAATTTTGGAATAATTTTAATTGCATCTCTAGCAGTGTTACGATTATTCTAATTAGGATTTTATTTTCATTACTTTCACCAGATGTTTCAGTTGCAGGCAGCCCTTGTATTATTTCCAATGATACAGTTTGTGGTAGTCATGCTTTCTGGAGAAGATAGTGGTGACCTTGATTTTATTCTCACCAAAGTTAATGGTTCAGAAAAGAAATGACATGACTTTTTTGTTGTTGTCAATAAATAGTCTGGCTTGAAAGCCTGTTAATCACAGGAACGTTACTCCAGCAGAGCCAACTGAGCACTTCAGAAAGGCAGAGGGGTAATTTCTCAAGTGGAAACAGAGCTGAGAGCAGTTTGCTGAGCAAGTTGTTTGCTTGATGGAGTACTTGAATCCGAAAAATAATTTGATTCGCTGCTTTCAGATTGCAGTAGTGAATTGGTATCTGTTCTGAGATGAAAGCTGAGCTATGTGTTCATTTGATGTAATAGAGAGGAAAACCTTACAAGACAGTTTCGACTTAACCTGTTCCTTGCATTTCTGTGTTTTTGAAGTAAAGAGTATTTACAAATGTTTTGAGGTAAATGCAGTAGTATGAGAAGTCTTCTAACAAGAAGTGTCTATGACAAGTCATCTTGAATTCTTCAGTTGAGAAAATAAATGTCTAATGAACAAATGTGTATTGTCATCAGAGTTTTCTGTCTTGATTTACCAGTAGATGAGCTGAAATGTACCTCTGAATAACTTGCAAGTTAGAGACTGTAGCTGTGTTTGAAATAACCCTTTAGTATTGACTAAATGAAGTAAATATCCTTTCCCTCCTCAAACTTGTATTTCCATTATTTATTTCTGATCAGGCTCATATCTTCCTGATGGGAGTGCACTAGATCCTGATTATTACTTCTCTACAATCAGCTCCAGCTTTTCAGTCTCTCCTCTCTTCAATGGCATTAACAATAAAGAGTTTAACATCCCCCTGGAAATGCTGCGACAGCTGTTGAACATGGTATGTGATGGGTCCTCACAGAGGCTGCAGTGAGATTGCATTCTAGATATCTGTGCTAGAAATAGACACAGTTTAAGTTTAAACTTCTAGAATTGCAAGTAAAATGACGGTCTTTGTCTCTCAGGCTTTGTGTAATGTGTTTTTATGGCATTTAATGTCATGCTTCAATAGCATTCCTAAAAAGCTCTCATATAAAATGCGAAGAGTTTTGAAAATCAAATAAATTTGTCATCTGCTTCCTGCTTGAGCCTTGCAGACCATTTATTCTGAGCTAACTCACATAGCTCTTGTTGCTGTGAGATTGAGACCTCTTTCTGGAAGGGTTTGGTTGCTGGGAATCCATGCAAGTGACAGAAACTGCAGGCACTGTCTACTTCCTGCACCAGCTCTTTTGGAACAGCACGGAGAGTCTCAAATATTCTTGTTGGAGCCTTGATTTCATCTGACACTTTGCAGTGTTTTATGTACATGGAGTCACCAACAGGAAACATCCTTTTTTTGTTTTTTCCCTCCACAGGTAAAACAGATCGTTGGGGATTCTCTTCTGAAGACCTTGGATGCAGTTGTAGCTGAAGTTGTAGAGGTATGTTTTTAAATTCCTTTTTGAATTACTTGAATGCTTCATCTTTTTTGCCATAATTCTTGGAAAAGGAGTCTTTTACCTATGGAAGGTGTGCCTTCTCTTTGCAAAATGATAATTGCTGCGTTTTTGAACAGTTTAAACAGTGGGTTTAAATCTAGCCTTGGACAATGTAAAAATGGGGAGAGGAGTGAAGGAGTAATGTTTTTCACTAACATAGTTATTCCTCTTACTTTACTTCTCTTGTCCTAATAAAAGACAGCATTGTTTGCCCAGAGCTGGTTTACTGTAGACTGAGATCTTTATTCCATATTGCAGTAACACTGTCTTTTTTTCATGCAGACAAAATGTGTTGGTTGTTTCTTTTTCCATCTTGGGAATCACTGCTGCTTTTAGGTGTCAGCTCTAACAAGTTTATTAGTGTTAGTTTGCAGACCTTTACTTTCAGAGGTGCCCTACATGGTTCTGTAGATCTGTGAGTCCTTGTTCTCCCCTTCCCTGAGTGCAGCTCTGTCACAGCCTCCACCACATTTTCTGGAGTTCGCCTCAGCTCCTCAGGGCAAAGAGTTGTGTTGGAAAGGGTGTGTGCTCACCTGTGTGCAGAAATGACTTTGCTGTGCTCTCCAGCCTTCCTTGGGTACTGCTTCCTGTGAAATGAAGGCCTAAGTAGATGCAACTTCAGTTTCTGGCTTTGCCGTCTCAGTGAAATGAGAGGTTGGAATCCCTCCATTTTTTAAAAGTCACACTGTTAGAACAGACACTTGCTCTTCAAATCAAAAGAGTGACTGGATCTTATTGACTGAATGGCTGTGCTTTTTCTCTTGTTAAAAGCAGAGGAGGGGGAAAGTCATGAGGTTACTTCATGTACTTGTTTTACATGCTTGCTTACGTTGTGGAGGCAAAATTACATGAGTGGAATGAGGTTTATTTATAGATATAATGGAAAATACTTCATTTTGAATCTAATAGGTTGTTTCTTTTCTCTTTCAGACAGGTACTAGTACAGATCTCTATTACAAAGCCTTCAGTGATCCTCTTTATCTTGCACAGTTTAAAATGCTGAGAGACACATTATACTATATGAAAGGTATAGTATTTATGGGTTTTTTATATATTTATCATTTGTTATATTTAGAAGCCCCTGACTGCTTGGGCATTGGGGGTTTTCATTTCCTGGGAACTCTGCATAGGTATTAAATTTGTATTTGAAATGTTCCATATAAAAATGGTGCTATGGAAATGGAAAAATGTATTTTGAGCAGTGTTAAAGAGGTTAGTAGGTGGTGTTTGAATTGTGTGCTCACTGATGCACTTCGCTATGAAATTTACCTTTTAGACAGGACACGAACTTGATTGAGTAATTACATTACAATGCTGTTTCCTTTTCTCTCTTTAGACCTTCCCAACTCATTTGTGAAAGAAGTCCATGACTTTGTGCTGGAGCAGTTCAACAGCAGCCAGTCAGAACTGCAGAAAATCCTGCACGACGTGGATCGGCTGCACAACGAGCTGAGTCCTTTGAAGCTGCGCTGCCAGGCCAACGCTGCCTGTGTGGATCTCATGGTGTGGGCTGTGAAAGATGAGCAAAGTAAAAAAAAATGCTCTGCCATGTCTTGTCTGTTGTGTTCTAAGCTGTAGAAATACTTACAGATGTTGCTCATTTATAAAATAAATTCCATGGAATGCTTTTTGCTGTTAGAGTACAAGAGTAAAACCTCCATCAAAAGGCTGTAAGGTTAGTTGGTTGGATAGACATCTCCTCACAGAAATGGAAACAGAAACTTCCTCTTGGCTTATTTAGAGGAGATGGTGTAATTACATGAATTACATGCAGCTGCTTGTTTTCTAGCTTCTCTTATTTATTGCTCTCAATGTCTCAAATATTTCTCAGTGATCCTTTTAAAGAAAATGTTTTTTCTTCATTGCTGGCATGATTGGGAAGCTCTTTTTCATTTTTCCTCCATTTTCTTTCTTGTTCTATAAATCTTACCCATCCTCTGAATGTGAAGGATTTTTTTCCTTTGGACCTTGATTTCTGTTCAGTGTGAGTTGTGTTCAAAATCAGCTTTAAGTACTGTCATTCTTCCAGTCACAGTGTTTGACAGAGCTCTTTGGTACAGATACTGTTTCCAAAACTGTTTTTGCAGAAGCAGCACTAAACCTTTCTGTGGAATTGTAGTATCAGGAGAGTGAAGCTTATAAATTCTCTGAATTATTTTAGAAATTCCAGTAAGCATTGGGTTGTGTGTGGCTAATAACAAATCTGGTAAGATGAATTTTTCTGTCACATGTTTCATTTAAGGTGCAGAAAACCTGTGCATCAAGTTATCAGAGAAGCTGCAGTCAAAGACCTCAAGCAAAGTCATCATTGCCCACTTGCCACTGCTGATTTGCTGCTTGCAGGTCTGTCTTTTTAGTGTTTGACATTACTGCATCAGTGAGTGAGAGCTCAGGGAGTTTTACAGGCTGCTAGAATACTTTTTATCTGCTATTTGTATTACTTTCCATCAGTGTGCTCTACTTTGGGATTTTAGAGGTCTGGTGTGGAAACTAGGAACTGCTTTCGGGTTTTTTGTATTGAGCTGAAACTGCAAGCTTACAGTTGAAATAAAAATTGTGCTGTTTTATTCTAAGGCTATGTTTTCTTGGTTTTATCTTTCCTTTTTAGGGTCTAGGTCGTTTGTGTGAGAGGTTCCCTGTTGTGGTTCATTCTGTCAATCCATCCTTGAGAGACTTCCTTGTGATACCTTCCCCAGTGCTTGTGAAACTCTACAAATATCACAGCCAGTATCACACAGGTAAGGGGGGGAAAAAAGGCCATGCTCCAAAGTGGTGGTTTTCCAACTTCTTGATGCTTTTAGATATTTTGTGGTGATGTAGCTGTAGATGGAAATGGAGATGGATTTGTGCCTTCCTTTTTTAATTTTTTTTTTCCTTTGAGGTAGAGGGAAGAAATACAAATAAAAATCTGGTAGAAGTGTATCTAGGGACAAGAAGTATAGGTAGAACTACATTTATCCCAGCAGCAATATTGCTGTGTGTCTTTTGCTCATGCTGAATATTTCTCTCTCGAGTGAGATGCCAGAGCCAATGCATAATTATCCTCATGGTGAGGGAAAAAATCACATATTCAGTTGGAACATCTGAAGTTGTGGCTGTTTTGTCTCATTCTCCTACAAAGCCTGTCTCTGTCTGCTCAGTAACCTACTTTTCACTTTGGGAGGGAGCCATTGGCTCTGTCCAGGCTGAACAAGGTCACGTTCCTCAGACTCCCCATACACATCCTGTGCTCCAGCCACGTGAACATCTTGGCACTTGGCAGGTTTTTGCTGTTGTTTTTAAATTTTAATACCAAGTTTTTTAATTTTAATACCAAG
The DNA here is from genome assembly GCA_013400415.1 of Scytalopus superciliaris. Lineage (NCBI taxonomy): Eukaryota > Metazoa > Chordata > Aves > Passeriformes > Rhinocryptidae > Scytalopus > Scytalopus superciliaris. The sequence goes on from VXBX01007365.1 coordinate 202,121, forward strand.
TTATGATTTCCAAAAGAAAAATGTCCAATTTGAATCACTTGCTAATGCAAAAGCAGTACTGTAATGCTAAAGCAAAGCAAGTAAAGTAGTAACTGACTAAATTTAGGAATAATTATTTGGGGATGGTTAGATGCATTAATGTCTTGTATAGCTCATCAAATGGTGTTGATTTCCATACTCCCTGTTCTTAGTAGGTGGTAATGATATCAAGATCAGTGTCACCAACGAGCACTCAGAGTCCACCCTGAATGTCATGCCTGGCAAGAAAAGTCAGCCATCCATGTACGAGCAGCTGCGTGACATTGCCATAGACAACATCTGCAGGTGAGAGGGCCTGGCCCTTGGCTGGAACACCTCTGGCAGAAAAGCATTGGGCCTGTTCAGGAGTCAGTGCTCTCTGCTGCTGTAAAGTCTTTGTGCCTTGTGTGATTGTGACTTCATTTTCCTTCAGACATCTCTTGGCTCTGTCTGTGTCCTAATTGTAAAGTAATAATTCGGTCTTGCTGTTTTGCTTCCCACATCTCTAATTCAGGCCAGTCACCATTTCGATATTCAGCAGGGATTTTGCTTTCTGCTTAGACTACCATGTTGAGCCTCCTGTAACAGAAGGATTGTTACACACTCATGTGAGCAGTGTAGTGACTGTTCGTCCCTTTTAGACAGCCACAGAGGGCTGAAGGGAGGACAAATAGTTGGTGACTAGAGACATAAAATTAAAGTTTCAAAGCAGTGGACGCTGAATATATCTTATTGCATATACCCATCCTTATTGTTGCTGGAGAAAGCACAGGTAGAAACTCTGCCCATGTTTTAAAATACATCTGCAGCATTCCTAGGCAATTAGTTCTTACACTTCAGTATAAACTCTCTTCCCTTATACTTGGCACGCATTTACAGTAGTAAAGAGTGGTATGTTAAGTTGATGCGTTGGTTTCTTTTCTGTTCATTGTTACTCCAGGTGCCTGAAGGCTGGTTTGACTATCGATTCTGTGATTGTGGAGGCCTTTCTGGCCAGCTTATCCAACCGTCTGTACATCTCCCAGGAGAGTGATAAGTGAGTTGTCAGTCACCAAACCCATTTTTCCTGCATTCAGTGAACCTGAGGCTTCTTCTAAGATACAAGTACCAGCAGCAGTATTTTAGAATTAAGTGTCTCTGAGATTAATGAAGCTTGTGTGGCCAAGATCTTCCCATGCCAAGTCTTTGCAGAGCTGAGCCCATTTTCATAGTCAAAGGCATGAGGTCATTTTTATGTCATGGAATCAGCAAATCTTTGGTCACTATTAGCCGCTTTTGAGTCCTCAATTGAGGATACTGTGGTATACACATATATCATGCTGGGGTTTTTCTGTTTGTATTTTTATAACAGGGAAGCTCATCTGATTCCTGACCACACGATTCGTGCTCTGGGACACATTGCAGTGGCACTGAGGGACACCCCAAAAATGATGGAACCCATCCTGCAGATCTTGCAGCAGAAGTTCTGCCAGCCACCTTCTCATCTTGATGTTCTCATCATTGACCAGCTCGGCTGCTTGGTCATCACTGGAAATGTAAGGAAAGAGTTGGCCAAGACAGTGCTACTTCATGATGCCTTTCCTTTAGTTAAAAGGAGTGTGTTTTAGAAGCTGCATTTGCAAAAGGTGTTTAAGGTTTCTTTTCTTCATCACCGGTAGACACTTGTACAGTCTTTGTGACATCAGAAGACAAAAGCTATAATGTGTAAAATGCTTTTCCCATAAAGAAGTTGAGTCTCCATAGAGAAAACAGACTATAAAACCCACCAGACTCAATGTTTTCAAAAGTTATTGTGAAGTTTTTCTACTTGGCCTATGTCTCAAATAGGTGCACAGTATCTTTTTCCATAAAAGTAATTAATTTTCCAAGTCTTGTAGGTCCATACATTTAAAAGTATAGCAGATTGTCCTCTTTGGTCATACAAAGGTTAACTGACATTTTCAAAATGTTATTTGTGCCTCTGAACGTGCAATTCACTGCCAGAATTCAGGAGCCTGAAAAAACATTTTCCATCCAACGTTTCCATTTAATAAATTTTTTTAAATCTAAACAATTAAAAACATTCACAAAAGCACTTGCACTGTTTGCTTTCTAAAAGCTGAAACCACTGCCCAGGCTGTGGTCACACATCTGTCTGAAGAACTTGTTGTATTCTGCAGGGTTGCTCTTTAGAGAGATTTGTATTCAATAAGCTCTACTTAATGGTTTGTGTTTGGTTTTCTTGCAGCAATACATTTACCAAGAGGTGTGGAATCTCTTTCAGCAGATCAGTGTTAAAGCAAGCTCAGTTGTTTACTCTGCCACAAAGGACTATAAGGATCATGGATACAGGTAACACTCAGCTGTGTCCCTTAAATGAATAAATACTGTATCAAATATCCTTTGTGCTACATCAGGGATTTTAACATTTTTCCTCTGTGAGGAGTCACTGACATTGATGGCTTATGTTATCTATAACTACAGTAATTAATCTCTTAGCCTAGAGAAGCTGAGAGTGTTCTGTTTTGTTTTTAATGTGGTCTCAGTACTTGTTAGGGATTAAATGCAACCATTAACAGTTTTAATTCTTTGTGTGTCAGTTAGGCATTGTTGTCCCTGCTACAGCAAAAGATTATCCCTCTGTTGGTAGTTTGGGTAGGCTGGATACCTTTTAATGTGGTATGAGTCCCTGAGAGGACTATTCCTGTCAGCATATTTTAACAGGTTGCCTGAGCCATGGTAATCTCAGCTTTAAAAACTGGCACAAGTTCTGATTCTTCTGCTCAAACCAGAATCACAGCCCTTGGCTGCTTGTTGTCTGCTACAGAAAAGGGCTTTCTTTTTGGCCATAAATGAAATGCCCTCCAGAGGTACAACTTAGAAATAGCTTTTATGGCATTTCAGTTATCAGTAAAGTGATGTACTGTCCATAAAAAAAAAACCCAAAAAATCTGAGTGAAAAAATGTCAGCAGCCTTATTACGAGAGTGACTGTCGGTATTACGGAGAAAGCACTGAGAATATAAAACTTTGAGGGATTGCTTGTTCATAACTGTTCTTTCTGCCCAGGCACTGCTCCTTGGCCGTCATTAACGCCCTGGCCAACATCGCTGCCAACATCCAGGGAGAGCACCTTGTGGATGAACTGCTCATGAACTTGCTGGAGCTGTTTGTTCAGCTTGGCCTGGAAGGAAAGAGAGCTAGTGAGAGAGCAAGTGAGAAGGGACCAGCACTGAAGGTCAGATGTGCACTGGTTTTTTTTTCAGTTGTGTGCAGCTGTGCATTTATGTGGATGAGACTACTGAACACAGTGCTGGATGGCTTTATAACCAAACCCGCACTCTTACACACAGGAAAAAAACATGCTTTGCTAAGCCTGAGAATGTGTTCTGGTTGTGGAGTAGAAGTGCAGGTCCAGAATGCTTTCCAGACACCTGACTGATTCATATGTGATATCAGATAAAGCTGAGGATAGCTACTGTTCAGAGTCAGAGGCAGCTGCAAAGAGAAATACGGAATGCTGGGTGCCTCTTACCCAGGCTTACTGTCTTTAGATGGGACAGAATTCTACTTCTAGTGCTAGTGGTGTGATAGGATCATAGGAAAACTCGGTTGGAAGGAGCCTCACTCAGCAGATCATCCAGGCAAACCTGCAGCTTGGAGCAGTCAGTTTGTCATCCTCATCCATCTTGAATTGCCCTTACGAGCGGGTGCATCTTGTTGGATTTTTTTCTTTTCCCCAACATCCATGTTTATACAGGCCTCTCTGTCTAGGCTTATAATGGAAATAGTGAAGTCAAAATTAGAGATTTAATGGAAATCCCTGATTTTTAGGAGTGCTTTACTTAGCGAGTGAGTTTATCCAGAAAGCTTGCCCAAGAAAGATGAGACATGAGACTTGTCTCTTAGGTAATTTGTATGGTAGGAACACTTACAGAAGAGTATATTTGAGTAGTTTTGCTTTAAAATAAGAGTTCTATTTACATGCAGTTTTGAATCGTGATTTGTGAAATTTAACACATACTGGCCTTTAAAAGTCTGTGAGGTTTGGAAGAGGAATGTCATTAAATGCCAACCGAATTTCTGCAGGAGCAGTTTATGTGCAGTTATTTTATTCACTCAGAATTCTCTGCTCCTTTTCTCCTGTGAAGACTTTTTCCACTGCTTCCTACTCAAAAAATCAGAGCCTTCCTCCAGTCACGTTCCTCCTTAGTGTTCAGATACTGAGTGCATTGCCTTAGGATGACTTAAAAAAACTCACTGTTTGATAGTGATTTTGTATAGGAAAAGTAGACTGTTTTAATAATTCAAATGTGTGCATACTGGAGAGTTAAGGCTGTCTCAGGGGTGCAGTTTGAGAGCTGTTCCTTCATTTTTAGGGCAGAGAGGTAACACTTCCTTTTGAAATAGCCATGTTTTCCTAACAATGACGGGAAAAATATAGATTTTTTTTTTTTTTTCATGCTTCCCNTGTGCATGCTACATTTAAATAGTATTAAATTCTTCATTTATGGTAAATCCCTCTGAAATGAATCTGTTTGCCTTGAAGACAGACTGCATTTAATCAGGGATGCCAACCCTTCTCTTAAAAGGGAACTAGGACATGTCTGCAATCTGCTTTTCATGAAGTCTGTGGTAGAAAATTCCCCTCCATGGGTTTCACAGATTCTTTTAACCACAGATGAGCGAGCTGAAATGGTGAAAAATAAACTGTAAACGTTGCTCTAAAATGACACTTCTAAATTGGTTTCCACTCTCCTCCCTCAGGGATATTTTCCCACTGTTTTCAGTTTGGGAATTGCTATGGGAGACAGACTGCTGCACTGCCTTAAATCTGCCTGCAACTGCAGAAATGTGTGATAGATGTCAGATGGGTTGAGCTAGGAGGCAGTGTTTCTTTAGTGTGAGGATCCTGAGAGCAGCTCTCTCTAGAGAACACCCTGCTCAATGCAGAGTAAAAGTTGTGAAAGGTATTCTGAAGCCTGGGTTACTTCATTTTCAGGAAGAGGTGAAGTGGGTAAAACACTTCATGTGCTGTGCTCCCCAACAAAAGCAATTTTAGCTTTGATAAGTTTGCCTGTCTCTGCTTCTTAGCATACTTCAGTTTGCTCAATAACCATTAAAATGCTTCATTGACTTACTTGTTCTGTTTCCAACCATGCAAAAGTGGCTTCTGTGAGGGAAAGAAAAATGGATTTTTTTTCCATTGGCTGTTGCTGGTATTTGGCAGGAGTGTCCCCTGCTCAGGGATGAAAATTATTGCATCTTCTTCATCCTCAGTGCCTTATGTTACCATAAAGACACTGATACTCCATTTTTTGTTATAGCAAAGTGGGTTTTTTCCAGTTCTGTGTGTTGGTGCCACGTGCTGGGTTCTGGCTATCACAGTTAATTTGCATCTGTGCTCTGACTGGGAAGCAGTGAGTCACATAGAGTGGGCTGTCCTGAAGCAAAAAACACAGTGACTTTTTCCAGTTGTTCCTACCCTTTAGAGTGTCTTGAGAGCTGTTATTTTATTCCCTTCAAAAATATTTTAGGACCATCTCTTGCTTTGCTTTATCTTGACTCTCCAGGAAAGATAACCAGGATGTGTTTTAGTTGGGTTGTGTCATTATTGTTTCATCTGAAGAGTATTTGGCTTTGTTTCTCTTTCTCTCTCTCCTTTTCTTTCTTTTAATTTTCTTTTTTTTTAACTGTTTCCTTTTGGTTTATTCCATTTCATGCAAAGCTGTGCCTTCTTAGCACGCCTTCCTTGCCTCCTCCCCATGGGGCCAGCAGTCTCTGCACCTGGTCTTTCCTTGTAAGGAGGAGGCTGGAGGGTTCCTTCCCTCCTTCTCAAATCCAGTGTGGAGGGATTTGGGAGGTCAGGAAAGACTTCAGGGAGGAGATGCCTGAGCGTGGTGTCTGAGCTTATCACTCTGCCTGTTCAGGGAAGGTGAGAGATGATGTGGTGTGTGCACTGAGTGTTTTTAGTTCTCAAACACTGTATTTGGCCCAGAGCAAACACACTTGTGCAGAGTGCAATTTAAAAAGTCCTAAAAAGTCAAAGGAATATGTATTTCCCTTACACTTCTTAAAGCTTCTCCTCCTGTTTAAATACATTCTTGAAAATGGTGGTTTTTTTACAGACTTGTTATTTTTGGCTACATTTTGGTAGTAAAATGAAACTGTCAGTCAGCATTTGACACTTGTTTATGGCCACCCATTTAATGTGAACATTCTTGTAGCAGTTACTGCATGTCAGAGTAGACACAGTATCAATGAATACTTCTGTCTTTAGCTCAAAGCTCAGTGTCTTAATTTCCAAACACTGACAGCCCTGTGCTGACAGGGTAGAAAATCCCTGCAACAGTCCATGACAAACCACCTGAAAGGCTTTGTTAAAAGGCTCCAGGGTGTGCTCAGTGCTGTGGATTTTGTGGGTGCTCCCTTGGCCACCTCGTGCACAACTGTTTGTGAGATGCAGAGTTGGGATTGGCAATGTATGTTTGCATTTGCACGGGCAGAAGGGGTGCTTGATGCTTGAAATACATCTAATGGCAAGTATTTTAGAAATGCTTTTGGAGATGTTTTGATAATGTCCTTTTTCCTTTCCAGGCCTCCAGCAGTGCAGGGAATCTGGGTGTGCTGATTCCTGTCATTGCTGTGGTGAGTAGCCAATGGTTGGGTTGTTGCAAATAGAATAATTTTTCTCACATTTATCAAACATTGGTCCTGTTTCATGATCTAATGGTTTGGTTGACAGCTAGTGGAGAAGGAAGATTGTATCCAAGAGAAATGCTGTAGTACTGTAAAACAGTACTTCTTGCTCTGAGGGGGGGAACAATTTGTTTAATAATGAAAAATCTCTTAAAAAATAATTAATCTTTTGTGATTCAGGGCTAGGTTGTTTCAAGCTATGAATTCAAGAGATTCACGAGCTAAATAATACCACAGGGAATATTACTTTGAGCAGTGTTTGGCATGCAGAGTAATAAACAGCATGTGTCTGTGACCTGAGGAGAAGTGAAAAACAAAAGGTAATAGAAACAGAGCTAAAAATAAATCTTAGTTTGCTTCTTAAAAGGGAAAAAAAAATCACTGATAAAGGAGGGAGGAAGTGTCCTGTGTCTTCTGAGAACTGACTGTCACTCTGTGAAAGCATTTTAGGAAATGTGCAAGAACTCTGTCCCTTCCAGACTCATATATTCAGAAGTACATCTGTGTTTGGTCTTGGTTGTCAGCTTTTTCTGGAGTAAAACCACATTTTTTTAATGACATAAAACTACTAATTAAGGGAAAAAATTGGTGTGCAGCCTTTCTAGATCTCCAACAGAAAATTTGATACATCCAGTTTGTGTTTCAAGGTCAGTAGGACTATTTGCCTAACTGCTGCAGCTTTTACAAAGCAAATCATGTCAAAAGATCCATAGACAAACTTACTGAGGGACAAAAGGCTACTTTTTCCTCTCCTGAAGCTGAATTATTGTGTGGAACTTTTCCTGCACAGCTGGTGGGACGAAAGGGGAAACTATTCCATATTTTCAGTAGGAGTGCCTGCTTGTAACTTGCTTATACTGCACATCCATTAACAAGAAGGGAAAAAATAATCCATTTCATACTCTGCCCTCACAAACCTCTTTACTGAATCTTGTCAAATAGAAGGGCCTAAAATTAGCACTGGTTCAAGATCAAAGGACTGTTCCTTTCCTTTCCCTGTCCCTTCTTACTGGTTTCCAACATAAGCTCCTCCCAAGTTCAGCAGTGATCACAAGGGCCAGTTCCTGACTTACAGGAATGTGTTTATAAATGTTTTGGGTCTCTGGTATTCAAGAGCTGCTCAGTTTTTGTGTGAGCTTGCCCTGTGTTGAGAGATCTGTTCCAGTGGGTAATATTTTCAACTTCCAGTGATGCTAGTCTGAGTGAAAGCAGGATCAATCCTCACATATTGAGAAAAGATTAGTGCTTGTTAGAGACTTAATGTAAAAGTTATGGAGGTACTTTTGTGTTTCAAATTTTTATTGATGATGTATTTGTTCTCAATAGCTGGTGATTATTGCATTTTTCTTAACCAATGTGACCTTTAAATGGAGTCAGATAGTGCCAGAATCTGAAGCAAGAGTTAATGGTTACATTATGGATGTTGAAGCAAATATTTGACTTTCTTGCACAATGTATGAGGATCATGAGTTTCGAGCAGTAGCTGATTTGCTTTTCTGCTTGACCTCTTTGCCTTGAATAATTCCTGTTACTTAGGTCCCAGAAATACCCATATTTCAGATGCTAGAGCTCATTCAATCATTGATAAACTCGTTAAATCTGGCACATGAATATTTAATCTTTTGAATATGCTTTTCTTTTTCTGTGTATTCTTTTCTTGAATACAGATAAAACAATAAAATGTGCATATGAATGTTAATAATTTCTTTCATGCACTTTCAGTACTGAAAATTATTGCCCACATGGTGGACTTAAAAGTCAGGAAGGAAGGGAAACATTTGAACTTCCTATTCAGAATCAGCTCTTTGTTGTCTAATACTAGTATTTTACTGGCTGACTTGTTAAAAAGCTTCCTGTGTGGAGCAAATAATTGTAGTAGATGCAAAACTACAAGTGGCAGTATATAAAAGCAAAATGAAATCAGTAAGTTAAACTGAATACTGGAAAGCACCTTTTTGAGTATTCAAACATGAAACCAGGTTTGTGCAGCATTTATGTTGGCACCAGAATGCTTCAGAAGGTTGGCAGTGGCTGGAAAGGTTTTGTCCACAAGGTTCACTGTGTGTCCCTCTGAACATTCATATACATATACATTGTCTGTGTTCACCCAGTGCTAAATGTGAGCAAAATAAAGAATGGAGACGTAGCTTTTTTTCAAGTTAGACTGTGTAAAATGCCCAAACTGATTTTTCTAGGACTGGTCAGGTATTCAGGATTTCCTTAATCCTCTTTATTATAAACAGACATCCCGGCACAAATTCAGAGCTGAGTTTCAAGAATCCAGATAGTCTAAATATTTTATTGATTACATTTTATACAATGATGTAGAACACAAAGTGTAAGTTACTTTGTGATTTTTTTTTTCTCCCCTATTAATACACTTGTATCAATACATGGCACTAACCATTTCAAACTGCAGTCAAATTATCTACTGCTGTGAGTCCATTCGTGTGAAACTACCTGTAGATAATATATTTTCTTTTGATACCAGTGGCTTTTGTTTTAGCTAATACGACAGTAAATTTTCCTTTATGATACTGGTATATTAACATGTAATTATCCAGCCCGTGGATAAGAGCTGTTGGAGGCCTTCTCTGCTTTAGGATTGGGCTGGGTTGGAGACTCTGCCCATGAACAGCAGGCAGCTGGTCCGGTGCTCGTAGATGAGGAACAAAAAGGGGCGGTCGACAACAAAGCGAGTCTGGGTAGAGAGAGGCATGAACCCCACGGTGGTTATGGCTGCAGCCTCCGTGCCTTCCTCGTTCACTGTGATCGTGCCTTGATGGCTGATCTGTTTCACCAAACAAGCCGGAAAAAGGGAAAACGAACAAAAGAGAAGTTGAGGCTCTCCTGAGTACCCGCAAATGATGTGCTCACAGCCCTCTCCCCCTCCGTGTCCCACATGGAGCTCCCACTGTAACACCTACACAGCAGCAATCCTTGGGTTTTTGTTGATGGATAGGCCTGTCCCTGACTGACCACAACACTCTTACTGCCTTTGACATCTGAGTAAACATGCTCCTTGTTGTATGAATAGACAAGGATGTACAGAGGTACGCGGGAAATACATAAAAATATTATTTCAGCTTCTTATGCAGTATTATTACAATGCTGCCATGTTATCAGATGATACGGTTTAATCAGAATGGAGATGAAAAGAACAGTAAATACCCTGTCAATGATGATCTTCTCATCTGAGATACCAGAATAGTCGCCTTTTCCATTGAACAGGTCTTCTATTCCCATGGATCTCAGATAACCAATCAAGCTGTAACTCCTCTCCAGCTTAAATTTAGGCAGGACCACTTCTCTTGTTCTAGTAAAAATAAACACAGAGAGGAAAAATCACTGAACAGATAACATATTTCTGTGACTCCTTTGCTTTACAGGTCTGTCATGTTTTGGGTTTTTTGCTGTCTTCAGCAAGCAGCACACAAATACATAGGACTGTTTACTGTGCTTGTGCTTTCAATACTTGAGCACTGCTTAGGAAAATTAATTCCCCTCCCAAAAGTGTCATGTTGTCAATTTGATATTTCACTTATGATGATTTGCATTATTTATGTGTGTAAGATATGTGGCTTTGAGCAGTTCAGTGCATGGGTGGATATGCTTGTAATGAATGTCAAGCTGTCACATTTTCTGGAGTACTAAATTGGCTATTTGTCACTTATTGTATACAACACAAACAGGTTGAATTCCTGAATAAGACGTCAAATCTTCTCTTTTAATCAAGTCTGAAGGCAAATACACCTAGTCTGTCATTTTGCACAAGACAGGCTGTATAATTTTTCCTCTCCCACAATTGTGATGTCTGTTTTGGATTGTGGAATGTGTGCCTTTAACACAGCTCTGCTGGAGTGCTCAGCACTGAACTGAACATAGGCTGCTTTTCCTGGGATAGAGATTATTCTGCACCAGTAACCTGTTATTTTCATACTCCTGTTTTTCCTCCTCATTGTAAACTTGATCAGTAAGAACGTCTTCTTTAAGCCTACACCACTAAATGCGTAATAGAAAGAATCTTGAAACTTCATTAGAATTTTCCACCCCAGTGATCTTTGAGTTCTTGATGGCCTTTAAATTTTGAGAGATCACTGGTCCTGATTTTTAATTCAACAAATCCATTTTGGGGAGCTTTGACTAGGCTTAATGTTTTTAACAAAAATATTTTCTTTTCCGTGTGCTTTACTTACCCATTTCAGTCAAGAAAATACATTAAGACAAGATGTGCTTTTCAGCAGGTACCTGTTTGTCATGCTCTTCTGCCATTTTTCTACCACTTGGGGTGTTATCTGCTTTTCCAGGGCTTTCATGCCAGAGAGTTTGTGTGGCAGCACGATGAGCATGCTGATGTTCCCCACGAAGGGGAGCTGGATCACACCACAGTCCAGCTCGGGGTCTGCAGCAGCCAGGAAGTTCGCTTTGGTCTGCATCATGGGGACCTTTATTGTCTGCTTATCGTTCAGTCGGAAGCTCCTCTTCATAGTCATTTCCACTGGAAACTTGTTCTCCCACGTTCCTGTTAACACAGGGCAGAAGACAAATGAAACCCCAAGGTTCTCATTTAATTAAATCTTCCCAGAATAGTAGTTTACATTAGGCTTTAAGTCACATGAATTGGGCATTACTGTAGGAGTTTGTTGGTTTCAGTTAAGCCTGAATTAGAAGACAAGTTGTAAAGTGACTTCAGAATTCCTGGCTAATTTAACATTTGTGTGATTGAGTGTTCTGAATTACAAAAGCAGGTAAACATGAACTGGAGAGCTGAAGGAGGTTGGTGTGTATTATTTTTCTCTATGAGGAACCCAGAAATTAACAACATTTAAGCAGATGCAAAGTGCTTCCCAGGGTTTGCCCCTTGCAGGACAACTGCTCCAGCTGTGTTTCCTGAGATCTGATGCTTGACTCCAGTTCTGAAGGGACCTGTTTCAAGCATGTTATTGGTATATGAAGCTAAGCAATGGCTGGTTTTAGTTTTGCAGAAGGTTTTAGAAGATGATATGCTAAAGGCATTACCTTAACTTAGTCCATTCAGCCCCGTTAATTTTCTGTCTTAACAGAACCTGCAGAGTTGGATTGTTGAGTGTTTAATTCTATGGCCCAGTTTGTTGTGATAAAAAGCTCCTGTAGATGTGCTGAAATCTGGCAGGTTTATGTTCAAATAATGCAATTCAACACATTTTACAGCCCAGAAAGCTTTGCCATCGTGGTTTGAATCTTTTTATGTGAAGGTAGTGTGGGTACCACAAGTATTTACTGACTGTTTGAAAGAAGGTCCTTTTTTAAAAGCAGTGTTCAATTACTCTCTTTTTAGAACCATGACTGGAATAAACGTTACTTCATTCTTAATAGGCAGACAAAGCTAGAAGATTATAGTGGAAATAGGGTTAGAGATATTTCCTGTTGAAACTGGATTTCAGGTCACCATAGGCAACAGGTATGTGGAGAATGTGGCTGTGACTGTGTGGAGAGCCTACAAATTTAACCTTAATCAGTACAAGTCATTCTGAGCCCCTTAATCTGACTTTGCCAAATTGACTGTGAAGTAAAAAAACCCCTGCAACCTGAAGTCCAATTTCATTGTAATAGCAGCTTCTTATGTCAGGCTGATGGGGACCAGTTTGAGAATTGATGCAATTGTGGTCAATATTCTGAAAGGAACGGGATATAAAATGTATCACACCATTCCCAAACAAATTTTCTCACTTCTCAGGAAAACCCAAGATGTTCTTCAGGGAGCAGAATTCACAGGACTTGAGGTGGGTGATGACAAGGAGCTGCTGTGGGCCAGGGGAGCTCCAGCAGCACTGTCAGCACCTGAGGGCTGGGAGACATCATCAGTTCTTCCTAGGAAAAGAGAGGAGCTGGGGAACATTTTTCTTGGATTCAGTTTTGCAAATGTGTTTGCCTTGGGGTAAAATCCCAATACCCAGTAGGAGGCATTTGGTCAGCTGAAAGCAGCTGGCACTTTGTGACTTTTGTGACTGCCTGTTTTGTGTCTCCCACCAAGATGTCTTTTGGATCAGTCTGTGGTGGCAGATGTTTTCTCCCCTGATTGTTTCCGCTCTCACATTCATAAAAATAACCAGCTCCAACTTGATAGGAAGCTCATAAATGATTGTTCAGAGCTCTCAGTAAAGGAGGGTGGATCTTGGTTGAAGGGAGACTGGACACCTATACAAGATAAAATGTTCTTTTTACCAGTGTGAACAGTTTCCAATAGTTTCTTGATGGTATTGAATATAAAAGGAGCTTGAGACCTCACTGTGTTTGTCAAGTTACTCAGTACCTCTCATACTAAGCATCTCTGTACCTGAGGACACTCTGAGGGCTTAACAGAGCTTGTCTACACTGGCACCAACAGTGTAAATACTGTAATGGAAAGATGTGGATAAAATTGATGTGTCTAGAAGGAATAGTGGGGAGACCAGGAAACCTGGGAGCAGAACCTGCTTCAGTTCCACTCAAAATAGAATTCCCAGGAGACTAGAAGACAAAAGAATGGGAGACAGCAATAGAGAATTGATCCTTTTGTTTTGAGGGGTAGAAATTACAGCCTTCAGCAGATGGCACCAGGGCAGTTTGGATTAACAGGAGTCCATGGGCAGAAGAAAAAGCCAAAAGCTTTTTTGATCTTGCTGACTCAAGAGTTCCAGTACTACAGCTATTTATTTTTTGGTGGTGTTTTTCTTGCTTTGAGGTAGCACAAGTATTTAATAATTTTAAAGTGAAACAAAAAGGTATTTCAAATTTGACCAAATTATGGGAGGAAAAAAAAGAAAGTATCTGCTTCACTTTGCCTAATCCTTTTTCTTAGGATGGTCTGATGGACAGTAAAGCCACGTCTTTAGTATGGTATGATCAGCAGAGGTGTAGTTGAGAAGTAAGTGCCTTTTGGGTGGTACCTGAGAATAGGAGATTATTTGAATCTTATGCTAATGATTGCTTCAGATCTCTTGAGGAGTTAGCTGGCATTACTCAAGGGAGTAGTGCCTTGCAAGTGAGTGGCAAAAGGTACATTTTATAAACTTACAGGAATGGTGCTCCTATAGCCCACTGAGATGGCAGGTGTGAGGGAGCCCTTGAGCATTTGCTTCCTGGAAGCAAGACTATAATTGAGGAAAAATGTACTCCTTTATGAGTTATGGCACAGAATGTGTTGTGCTTGCCAATGTTGTTATCCTTTTGGGCTAATCTGTCTTTCTTTACCAGTGTTTTAAGTCATTTGCTTTTCACCCTAAACAGTCAATAACAGATTTCCTGTTTATTCTGAGTTCCTCTGTCATTGGCACCTCCCAAATCTTCCTCATTTAATGAAATTTTAAAAGTTTGTTGAAAAATTAACAAACTTTCAACCGGAGGCAAATAGCTAATGTTGCAAATCTCACCACAGGCTCTTAGTCTACATGTAAAGAAATTGAAAATAAGGATTCATAATAAGAATATATTGTGCAGTCTTTGCTCAAGCCTCTTTAGCTGCTCAGCCTATAGTGATACATGTAGGACCCATATCAGCAGGCACTTCTTGCTGAATCACTTGAAATATTCCAAGTAGTGCATGTGTTTGTTTTCAGTTGTAGAAGAATACTGTTTTAGTTACTCTCTTCAGTCCCTTGTTGACAAGGATTATGCTCTGATCATATTTTAAAAAAAAAATTAAAAATAGCCCCTTCAAGTTGAAATTCTTCGTAGCCATTCCTATGAATCCTGAAAACCTCAGCAATGTTAAGTGCTTTAACTGAAATCAGTGTGCATCGTTTCAATGAAGCCAGGACTGAATGTCACCATAGCTGGCACGTGCATTAATGCCTCCCCATCTGAGACTCCTCCAAATCTGATGCTTTCTGGGGCTATTTTGAATCCATACGTTGTTTTTCAGTCTCACTGTGAGTTTCTAAGGTTTTGGATGTACTAAGCATTTGTTCTGTGTGTACAGTACCCACTAACATCAGAGCATGACTGGAACACCAATGTGCTACAGAAACAGGCAAAAATGGGCTAATAATAGAGATTCTTCTTAATGGGGGAGCCAGTGGCTTTTTGGTGGTGTAGGCTAGACTTCAGTCTGGGATTTCTAATGTCATGCAGTGAATACTGAGAAAAATCCGTCAACTAAGAGTGAAATAACAGATTCTTACCTTTAAAGTAAATGCAATTAAGAATCATCATCAGTGTTGCAGGGCTTACGCTCACAAGAGCTTCCTTTATTAATCCTTTGGTCAGCTTCAGGATGCGCTCGTTGGTTTTGGTTATGAAGTTGGGATCTGAGAAATCAGCTGGTTGGGCATCAGCAAAGTAGTATGTTTTCATGTTGTTTCTGAAATCATTCAGAATAGAAAAATCCTTCTGGATATAAATGTCATTGACAGACCTCAGTGTGTAACCAAAGTTGCGCCTGAAGAGCCGATGGGTGAGTTTGCGGAAGAGATTGTGGACAGTCGTGAGCTCGTATTTACTGCTGGCATTAATGAACTCCTGAAAGCCAAGGACAGATAACACTTCCTGCTGGGTCTGAGCCTTCAGGCCCAGGGAAATCATCGCCATGGCAGTGGAGATACCAACGGGAGCCATGATGATGTTGTCTGAAGGGTTGGCCTTGTCTGCCACGCTGCGGTAAAGGTTGAAGGCAAAGTTTGCATTGAGGATATTGAGGCGCTGGATTCTGGTTTTGCCCTGGAATAGTTCCAGAATATTTCCTTGCTGAACTTCAGAAACCATGTATGGGGCAGCATCAATGACATCACCATAGTCATCTTCACTCAGTATCTTGTCAATGTCTAGATAGTCCTCTTCCTCCTCCTCCTCAGGAATCAAGTCGTTGGTGATGGTGTTTTCTCTGTGGAACTCCAGGGCTAGGTTTGGCATATCATAAGTCCCATTTTCATGTGGTTGTGCACCTTTAAGGCTTTCAAAATGCTCAACAAAGTCCTTGATCCCACAAAATGTGGAGGTTATAATGAGAGCAAGGGCAAGTAACTGAAGCAGGAACTTCATTCTGGCAGATGAAAACCTGGAAGAGAACATAACACAGTTGAGAGAGCAGAGGGTAATTGAATTTTATTAATTTTAGTTATCTGTTCCCTAATTTTAGGTCCATGCTGAATTCTGTCACAGCAGAAGAGCTATAGTTACCTTATTCATCAGCATTTTTTTTGAGTGGAACAGATCCTAATTAGATGGATAAATCTGTTTTGCTGGTAATTGGTTTCTCTTACATAATGCCTCCAGCCTGCTAGAGAATTGGTTGACCTCCTCCCATACAAGTAGTCATTCCTGGCATATTTCAACAGGAACAAAGTCATTACTTAAAACTATTGGGACTCTTCTTTTATAAACCTGTTACACTTTAAATGTGCACGAACTGTGTTACAAGTGTGTGCTGAAAATACAATGTGAAAGTAAGTTTGAAGATTCGAGCTTGGGAGGAGGAGGAGGAACTCTTGTCTCAATCCCCTGCAGGAGCATACCAGAGGGCTGAGATGTACTCAAAAATGTGAAAAACAAATGTCCTGTAGCTACAACAAAAATGGGAGTTTTATTGGAGTGTTTTGGAAGAGCAGGGCTGAAATCTGATGGACTAAAGGAGATCTGGACATGTAGAAAGATGTATATTTGCACTAAATATCAGTACTGGGAGTGCACTGTGGGGAAGGTTGGGCATAAATGTATGTCCTGGCCTGCCCATGCTCTTGCTCAGGGTGTGCACCCTTCCTGCAGCTCTGTGTGCTCATCTGCCCCTTTCCTCACGGATTGGCTGCATTCTGCTCTTGGGTTTTGTTTCACTTCTGTGTAGCACTGCAGAACTTGTAGTGCTCTCTTGTTTTCTTCATACTGTGAAGTCTCTGTGAGTTCCTGTTCAGAGTTGTTTCTCTAGGCTTAGTGTTATGCCCATTCTAGATTTCTAACCCCATCTGTTTTGTTTTAGAATACTTTTAAGTAGAACCTGCATTTTCCTAAGGGAAGCTTAATCAATCTTTCGTCTACTAAATATTGGACTGTTGCATTTTTAAATTGCCTTTTAAATGAAGAATTTTCTTAGGTATGTATTGTTGAAGAGAATCCATCAGTTTTACTCAGCTGTAAAACACCGTCCCAAGAAGTGGATCTGAGACACTTTGCACCATAATAGTGGGTGCAGTAATTACAGTGATCTTAAAAATAAAAAAAAGTGTAGTTCCCTCCTGTGACAGACAAAGACCAAAATGTCAGTGTTCAGTAACTCTGTCAGCTGAAACTGTGGTGGGTGTCTGAATGCCACGACCTGGGGTTCTTCTCAGACTTATTTAGAAAGTTATTTGATGACTTTATAAAGTCAAATTCTATTGGTAGTACTTTTTTGAGTAAAAAGAAAATTATTTACAATATAATACAGGATAAAACACTGAATACAGTTAAAATAAAAATCTTACTAAGGTGTTGATTTAAATGCCTTTTAAATTAGCAAATAGTCCAAAGAGCTGTTCTGTAGAAGGAAAATATATAGATATTGGTTCACTGACCTGTACATAGTGAATAAAATCGGTGCTTGAACCAAATATTTTCCCACATGTTGTAACAGGACTGAAGTAACTGAGCTGACAGTTTGATTTTTGAAACTCTCCCCCCAAACTAATGTGCTTGAAATCCTAAAACCATTTGAGGTTATTCTTCCATACAAAAAAAAATACATTGTTTTGCAAAACTGAAGGATCCATAGAAGATGCTTTAAAAATGGTTTTAGAGTGTGACTGAATGTCTCAAGCCAGTCTTTTTCTTATTGTTTCTTTCTAAATTCATTACTTTTTCCCCGCCCCCAGAAGTCAGGCCCTTAGGGCCGAGATCCTCTGCCCAGTAACCATTGATAAACATTTTCTGCTTTTGGCACAGCAGAATTAGCTCTCTGTATTCCCAACTTTACGTTCTTGTCTTTCCCAAAGTTCAGTTGTTGCTCAGCTGCACTTACACAGGCAAAACATTCCCCCTCTCTGCAATATCTGTGTCTCTGCTCAGATCTATCCAAAATAACAGAAGAGGTAAAGGAAGCTTACCTTTAAGCCACTGGACGGGAAGGATGTGTTGAAAAGCCCAACCAAGGGGAACAGCAGGGTTTAAATCTGAACTTTGACGCTGCTTTTTTGTGTATCTCCCAAAGTAAACATTCTCCAAACCAAACACTGCTAAACTGACTTCGTCAGCCAAAATCCCTCCCTTGCTAGTGATCTCTGCTGAATTCTCTGCTGTTGGTTGGACTGCTTTTATGGCTTTGCAGGTACTTGTTCACTTTTGAGGAAGATCTTCGAGCAAAACTCGGTGGGTGTGTGTGTGTGTAAGGTTTCAAAGTCAAGCACACACATAAACTTGACTGTTAATGGCAGTAAAAGCCCCACAGCTGCTATTTTGTGCTGAAAAGGGAGTGGGGGAGCATCTGACAGCAAATATGGTTGAGGCCTCTGTGATTGTGATGGTGGGGCTTCTTCAGCCAGTGTTATGTTGGTGCAAGCATTGCCATTGCACAGGCAATTTTTTACCATAGTGCCATTCACCAGCGTAGATTAATTTTACTGTAACAGAGATATTTTTTCATGTTTCTTAAATGAGCAATCTCCCTCATGATTTATAAATACATCCAAAGTTGGCTTCATGTGAAGTTCCAGTGAAATACTGCTGGCTTTCATCCCTTGAGGAAATTATTGTAGTTGGAGAAAATTTCTTCAAGCCAGATTAGAATGTAACATTTTCATAATAAAGTTCAGAGTAATAATACACAGTCACACTGGATGAAGCTTGCAGTTTAATGGACAGTTTCTTTCACTTTTTATACACTTGCCTGTGCCTCTCTCTTTAGGGTAACACACTGTGATCTTTGTTACATAAATTTCTTTGAAATTGTGTATCATGTTGACTGGGATGGTAGCAGCTGTTTGTGCAAAAATATTGGAGAATTTTAATAAATGTGTTGAAAATAATGCTCTTTTCCTTGCTTGTTTAGATAATGAATTCTTCAGAACTGATGTCATTCAGTGCGTGGGTGCAAACAATGAAAGATCCCCCAATTGGTGCCTCAGTGTATTTTCAGAAAGCTCATAAACAATAGCAGCCAGAAGTGTGTTTGACTAGTATTTATTTAGTTTGGAGTTCCTTCACACTGAAGCAAAGCTGCATGGCATTGTTTTCAGCACAGTTTAAGGGACCATGCGGTCTCTTCCTCCCTGCAGTCGATAGTATACTAATATTATGCATTCTCTTCAGAGGTTAATGTATCAGCATGGTGTTATTCCTGTGTAGAACAAAGGAAATTCTTACTTCAGGCATCTCAAAAGCTAGCCTTTCACATCTCAACCAGAACTTATTTTCTTCAGTATAACAGCCATATAATAGTAGTTTTCATAAGTGACAAAGATACTACTTTTGTAAATCACAGTAAAGAAGGTACATGAGTTGATTCCTTAGTGTGGAATTAAGTTACTGTAACTCCCCTCATTTCCTGATGTGGATTTTTGTTTCCTTGGCAGCTCACGAGGCGCCTGCCGCCCATCAAGGAGGCCAAGCCCAGGCTGCAAAAGCTGTTCCGTGACTTCTGGTTGTATTCAGTGCTGATGGGATTTGCTGTGGAAGGGTCAGGTAGTGTGATTTCTGAGAGAACAACATTGCTGCTCACAGTTAAACTTTTGATGAATGTAAATACGTGCAAACCATTCCTAGTAGAGGGAAGAAAAATCACAGGCATAAAGACACTATAAGGCAAACAGCTTATGTGAGAGTTCTCTGGTAGGACTGCTTTACTTCTTTGCTGTTTTGCCATGAGATTCAGCACAGTACAACTTGTACTTAGTTTTATCCTAAGTCAGTAGCCTTAGTTAAGTCTGAGCTTTGATACCTAAATTCCTGAAATGGAAGATCAGACACAGGGGATACAACGGTATTCAAGGAGAAACTTCTTATCCAGTGAGAAACTTCACTTGGGATTACCTAAACATGCTTATTAACTCTGGAACATGGATCCACATGTGTTGAATGTTCACACTCAAGTGCATGAAAAATTGGCCCTAGGGGGTAGTGCAAAGCTTAGTAGTGAGCATAACTTTGTGAAACCTGATTTTATTTTTCCTCCCTCACCCCTCCTTCCTCTTTATACTTCTGTTCCAGGTCTTTGGCCAGAAGAGTGGTATGAAGGTGTATGTGAAATTGCCACCAAGTCTCCACTGCTCACATTTCCCAGCAAAGAACCACTTCGATCTGTCCTTCAGTACAATTCTGCCATGAAGAATGATA
Source organism: Scytalopus superciliaris (assembly GCA_013400415.1). Classification (NCBI taxonomy): domain Eukaryota; kingdom Metazoa; phylum Chordata; class Aves; order Passeriformes; family Rhinocryptidae; genus Scytalopus; species Scytalopus superciliaris. Next base: position 222,070 of record VXBX01007365.1, read on the forward strand.
CCGTGACTTCTGTAGGAACTGATTTCTTCTATTGCCTCCTTCCATAATGTCAGCCAGTGTTAAATGGAACGGTATCTTTGATACCTTGAAGTAGCACAACACTCCTTCAACCTGCCTCCTAGTAGTGAAGAGCAGCTTTCCTACACTACTCTGACAGCAGAATACATAAGGTTTTGAGGTAGTTTTTTGGAGTGTTGCAAGTGTCTAGGGTGGTTGCTACACCATCTTGATTAGGTGTAGAAACCGAGACTTTGTAGAGATGGAAGCCTTTCAGTGCTTTTTCATCCTTTTTGTATCAGACAAAACTTGCACTGTTTAAGGAAAAAATCAACAAAGTCTGAAAGGAAGAAACACATTCAGTCTTTCAAAGAAATGTTAAGTGAGCTCTGGCTTTGTACTGGTATTCTTCTCTCTCCCTACTGTGTGCAGGATAGATTTTGCCCAAGGACTGTTTCTGCTGGCAGTGTCAAGTGGATTGAGGAGTTGCAGTTTATGAAATGTCCTTGGCTCCCAAATAATACAGAAATCTACATTGTGCCTGGTCACTTAATTTTGTGGCATCCAAGAATGGCACAACAGATCCCTGAAGTTTCAGAACCTGGACATACTCAGAAGCTGTCGGATATTGGTTGAACTTAGCTGCATTTAGTGTAGGAATTGTATGTTTTCATTGGTATAACTGCCTGCAAACTAGCAGTTACTTCTGCAAGGAGCTGGACTTCAGTATTTAATTCTGTTGTGTATTTGAAGAATTGTGACTTGCTGAGTCAGAGCAGCTTGTTCTGAATCTGCAGACAGAAGCTCCTGAGATACTGCTTGCAAAGGTTAAAAAGTGAACAGGGCAATAGCTAAATGCATGTGTTTGAGAGCACAGGCTAATACAGTGCTCCCACTTCAGATAACTTCATGTGTTCATCTCTAGGCTGAATTAAATGAGCTACGGAGTACCATAATAAACCTCTTGGATCCTCCCCCAGAGGTGTCAGCCTTGATCAATAAGCTGGACTTTGCCATGTCCACCTATCTCCTTTCTGTGTACCGCCTAGAGTATATGAGGTAAATATATACACTTTTTTTCACTGATGGATTAAAAATAAAATTAAAAGCTATGTATATTCAAGTCAGAATTGCCAGACACTTTGAGTGAAATTGAAGATTCTGAGACTGGGAATTCATCTGTGCAAAATTGCCAAATGGAGTAACACAGAGAAATGGGATCTCCTTTATATAGGAACTAATAGGAGATGGACTAAAGGGTTCTTTCTGTAAGCGTGATGTATCCTCTGCACAATCTTGTGCTGCACCCCTGAAGGACACTGTTTTAAGAGATTAATGTAATGTAGGAGCTGAGAAATTTTTTTTGTGGTGTCCTTTTTCCCCCCTCAGTAGTGCATGTCAGGTGTGCTGGTCAAACACACTGAATTCATAAACTTTTGTTTTTTTCATTTAAAAGTCTATTTATTACTGCTGCTTAAAGGACTGCATAGCTGAAAGCTGAGCTGGAGGTCTAGCAGCAAGAAAAGTGGTGTTTTATGATCTGAGCCCTGTTAGTTGAGTGTAGAAACAAATGGAAATATCACATTTGACAGAGACTGCAAACTATCATGAAGTGAACAATGATCATGTATGCAAGGTGTTTACTGTGGCTGCAGTACATAGATTGGTGTTGAAAATGTTGAAGACAAAAGGAAAAAGCAAAAACCCCTAAAACAAAAAAAACATAATACAAACCTCCAAACACCTCAACTCACCAAATTCTTCCTTCCCCAGGGTGTTGCGTTCCACTGACCAAGATCGCTTCCAAGTCATGTTTTGCTACTTCGAAGATAAAGCAATTCAAAAAGACAAATCTGGTGAGATTTACCTGTCTAGGTTTTCTTGCACCTTAAGATACAAGGAATTTACCTCCAGGCCTGTAAGACAGAAGCAAATCAAGGAGCTGTATAACAAAATGTATCATGTTCAGTAGACTGCTGTTGCTTTATCCTTGCCAAAAACTGGTTTTGTTTTGAAAGAGTTTCAGTGTTGGCAGAGTAAACAAGCACTTTTTAACTGTTAAGTATGGTTTGTAAAACAAATGTAATTTTCATAATCAAACCTGTCACTTCTCTCAATTCCTCAGGCATGATGCAATGTGTGATAGCTGTTGCTGATAAGGTGTTTGAAGCTTTCCTGTCAATGATGGCTGATAAAGTAGGTTACATGAAAACTAAAATTTTTGATTTGTATAAATGTTCTCATTTAAGTTTATGGAAGTGTTCGTGTTTTCTCTTAAGAAGAGCTTCATACTTCTCTTTGGTGTGTCTTTTAGCCTAAAACTAAGGAGAATGAAGAAGAGCTAGAGAGACATGCACAGTTCTTGCTGGTGAATTTTAACCACATTCACAAGAGGATCAGGAGAGTTGCAGACAAATACTTATCTGGACTGGTAGACAAGTGAGTGTAGATTGCATTTTCTTATTCTCTTTTCACAATGGCTGTGTAGTGATTACTTAGGCAGTTGGTGATGCTGATCAGGTGGGTTTCTTGGCTGGTACTTCTGCTGGAACATCTTCTTGAAAAATAATATTCAACAGTATTTTTAGCCTGAACTCTGAAACCCCTGCTTCAGATGTGCGTGTGCTTCGTATTCCCATGGGTGGAGCAAAGTGCCCATGATATAAACTCAGTCTCAACTCCTATGAAGTAGCTCTTCTCAGCTTTTGACTCTGGATTAAGTCAGGCTGCTGTGAGCCGTAGCAGGCTTTGTGGCTTCTGTTGAGTCTGAGTTTGCATTAGTGATGGATAGAGCTGGCTCTTGAGCAGCTCCGTTTCTTGATAAAATGATTTCCCTCCTCAGCTCTCCGTGGTTATTGTGTTTCTGAATTCTGCCTTGCTCTAGGTTTCCTCACTTGCTGTGGAGTGGAACTGTGCTGAAGACTATGCTGGATATTCTGCAGACATTGTCACTGTCTCTTAGTGCAGTAAGTCCTTTTCATTTCATTAAACCGCCTTTTTTTTTTTTTTTTTTGCTTTGTTTTGCATTTATTTGATACCTACGTAAGTTCTTGATTTTTCCTTTTATCACTAAAATTGATAAAATCAATTTTAAATTCTGTAAAGTAGGAAGTGTTTTTGCTACCCTATTTCATAAGTAGTAAAACTAGTGCTAAAAAGTTGTTGTCAAATATGGTGTATAATTGTTGAAATGTCTCATTTGAAATAAAAGTTTGATGGTGTTTTTCTGCTTTGTGGTTTTGTTGTTGTTTTTTTTTTTTAATTTCAGATTCTGTTTTGTCCAGTCCATGTATGTGTATCCATATTCCTTCAATCTATTACATGACAGTATTTTTGAAGATGGAAATGCTTCGTAGAGTTTTAATTTTGTAATAAATGTTGAGAAGAGGACTTTTAATTTTTAAAATTATTTATACTGAAAACTGTACAGTTTCTTTTAGAGCAGTTCAAAATTACTTTGAGAGCAAATATTAGCAAAAAATGGTTTGGTAATCAGGCTTCTTGTAGCAGTGTTCAAGTCACGTGGTGATGAATTTTATCTTACTGAGACTTAATAATTGTTTGTCTTTAGGACATTCACAAGGACCAACCATACTATGACATTCCTGATGCTCCATACAGAATAACAGTCCCTGACACACATGAAGCCAGAGAGGTAGGTGGCCCTCTTTGATGATCAAAGAAGAAAATAATGCCTCATGGGTTTTTTCATGTCTTGGAGATAAATTAGTGAGGTACTCTGAATGATCATTTTTAAAAAATACTTCCCTAATAGAATATGACACTGCATTGGGTATTATGTTTTTCTGAATCTTACTATTTTACTTGACTTGAAGTGCTTATCAAAGGGTACATTTAACAGTTACAGAAAGCTTCAGCTGTGTCATGTTGCTGCAATCTGTCCTGCTTCTTGTGTTTCTTATTGCACCATTAAACCCAGTGCCTCTTGTTGCATGTCCTGTGTTTTACTGATTGCATTGGTTCTTTTTCATTCTAGAGTATAGTCAAGGACTTTGCTGCACGCTGTGGGATGATTCTGCAGGAAGCAATGAAATGGGCTCCCTCTGTTACAAAATCTCATCTACAGGTAACGGCCCTGCTTCTGTGAAATTTGATTTTTGCAGATCTTCAAAACTAGAATTACAGGATGGTTTTTATTTGTTAGGCTATGCAAGCATAATTTAAACTATTCTGTTGCTCTAAGATTTCCTTTATAGCACTGGCAGGGGATAGTTAGAATTTTTGATTTGATGTAACTTTGGATGTAGTCCAAATGTAAGTGTCTTGGAAAAATAGTTTGAGGCGATGCAACACTTCTTTGTGAGCTGCTTTGTTTTGAAAGTAGTTAAATATTTTGGATTTTTGTTTTTTTCCAGGAGTACCTAAACAAACATCAGAACTGGGTGTCGGGGTTGTCCCAGCACACAGGACTGGCAATGGCTACAGAAAGTGTGTTGCACTTTGCAGGCTACAACAGGCAGAACACCACTCTGGGCGTGAGTATAGGGTGTTCATTTGTTGCATGGAGAAGGCAGAATCAAGATCACATCTCCTCTGTCTTCTTCCTTCCCTATTCATGAAAAGGGACCAGCAGTCTCAGAGCTTCTGCCCTTTGGTTTTGATCTTTCAAAAGTATATCCAAATATCTATGTATTTTCAACTTGCTGGATGTTAAGTGGAAAGGCCACACAGCTGGCACAAACAGGGTCAGAAGATCCCTAAACACACCTGGGTGACAACTTCATGGTGCAGGTACTGAGGGAGATGACTAGGAAAGTTGAATAACTGAGGGTATTCTATGATTCTGTATCCATGGAATAAATGCACATGTTCCTTATTTAATTTTTATCAGTCCTGGCCCTGTTGTACCTAACAGTCCCGATCCTACTCCTATTATAAGCCTAAGGAAAAGTAGACTTAAAACATACGTGAAGGGATAAAAACATAAAGAGGCCAATGGTTTGATATGAACAGTATAAACACCTTTATGTGGTCTGATCATAGGCAACCCAGCTCACTGAAAGACCAACTTGTGTGAAGAAGGACTACTCCAACTTCATGGCTTCTCTGAACTTGCGCAACCGCTATGCAGGAGAGGTAGGTAAGGGTTTCTTGGGAATGTGGAGTGTGCACAAGCCCTGGCATGGCTTTTCAGGGGATGATTCCCCTCCAGCCTGTACCAGTGTATGGATCTATGTTATACGAAGCACAGTCTCTAAATCCCTAAAAGATAAGGGGTATAATTTTCCTAGGTTATTAAACAGAACATTTTACTGTTGGTCTTGCAGATAAAGCTAAAGATTAGATAAAGCTCAAGATGAGATTGCAGATAAAGCTGAAGATTTAGTAACATCATAACAAAAGATGCCTCCATTTGTGGAGCTCCCTAATCAGCACATGACCATTACCAAACCAGATTCCTAAAAATACTGTTCTCTTTTGAAAAACCCATTATATTTTACAGGTTTCTGGAATGATTCAGTTCTCAAATGCTACAGGACGAACATCTGACCTGAATAAACTGATGGTCAAAGAGCTGAATGTTGCTCTTGAATCAGGCAATACTGAATTCTACACCCAGGCCATGTTTAAGTTGACTGCACTGCTAATAAGCAGCAAAGGTAATGAAAACCAAATGGGGTTCTGCTTTCTGGCAGTGAATGCCAAGAGTAATAAACTACAGAAACTATCCATGCACCAACCCAGTACACATCAACTTGAAGCAAAACTGTGTTTTGAGTTTTTTCAATTAGGCTTGTATTGGGGAAAAGCCTTCTTAAACTAGAAGCTATTTATTAGGAACTGATTATTTCGTACTGTGCACGCCAATTTCATGCTGATGTGAAAAGCAGTTATTCTGCTGGATAAATGTGAGTGAATGTTTGTTTTCAGACTGCGATCCCCAGCTCCTTCATCATCTGTGTTGGGGACCCCTGCGAATGTTCAATGAACATGGCATGGAAACAGCAATTGCTTGCTGGGAGTGGCTGCTTGCTGCCAAGAATGGAATAGAAGTGCCGGTAGGAAGCAATTTAACAACTCTTTCTCTGCCCCTGCAAGGGGGAAGAGAGAAAATTTTGAGAGATTCATAGATACTGTGAATCTGTGTCAAGTGAGGATGATGAATGCATTGTTAATCACTTTAGCCTGCCAGGAAATCTCTGTTCACGTATTGTTGGAAGTCTGAGCACCGTCGCAAAATGGACTGTGGGAAACAGATCTTTCTCAGCAGCATGAATGGTACAGCAGAAGAAAGCTGTTAGGATCTCGGCTGTAGAATTTACTTTGCTGATGAGATGCCTGAGCTGTTCATGAGTTGGGCCTAGACTATCACAATCTATAGAAGGGTGTTTTAAATCAAAGAGAAATCAGTGTCCCTGCTCAGTAACCAGAACCTCCGGTATCTGGTGTTGCACCCTTGCATAAAACAACAGACTTGCATGTGTCCTAATCCTGTAAAAAGCCAGACCAGTTGTATTCTGTGAGACAGGGATTAATGTAATAGTAATAAAGCAACTTAGCATGGTGCAGTGACAGTCTCTACACAGCTGAGAAGGCTGCCTGTGGTAATTGCTCTGCCTGGTGATTACCAGGTGTTTCACTTGCTGGAGATAATCATCCATGCCAATTTAGGTGAGTTTACACACATTTCACTGGTTAGCTTCTTAAGCATCAGTTTCATTCCTTCTTGTTGGCTTCTGGGAAACATCCTTATATCTTGTTTAGAACAGATGAGCACCCTTGGTTGCTGGGCCTCCTTATTACCAGAGGATGCTCCCAAGAGCAGGTTCAGTAAAACTGAATTATGTGCTATCTGTATGTTGGGCACTTCATCAGCTGCGTGTGCTGATGGGCCAGACTGTGTCCTACAGTACATGGGAACTGGCCTACAGTACATGGCCTGGTGTTGGAGGCAACAACCTTCAGTGGAGCCCCAGGATGCACAGCACTGGCTGTTCTGACAGTTCAGTTTCCTCAGCTGAATACAGTGTCCTCAGGCTTCCTGTTACTGGCTGAAATTCTGGGGGAGCCTCTCTCTTGATTTAGGCTATGAAAGAAAGGTTTATTTCAGGTGGGGTGTACAGACCTGTCTCTGCCTCTCTGTTAACACTGCAGCGAAGTTTAGTTGATGCAGTAGGTTTGGGTGTGTGCTATGGAGAAAGGTTGTGCTTTCCATATAAGAAGATGCTCCTTGAACAACAAGGACTGCCACCTTCCTTTTTGCAGTTCATGCGGGAAATGGCAGGGGCCTGGCAAATGACAGTGGAGCAGAAGGTTGGCCTGTTTTCTGCAGAGCAGAAAGAAGCAGATCCATTAGCAGCCTCAGAGGAGAGCCAGCCAAGGCCCTGCCCGCCAGAGGTGACTCCACATTACATCTGGATAGAGGTGTGTATTTCTTCTGCAACATCCCACCTGTGGCAGTGTTGCAGTGACATGTTTCAGCTACTCTGCTCTCATGATTCAGGAAAGAAGTGCAGTCATGGTGGTCCTGCCTCTAAGCCAGGACACATGTTGAGACGAGCGTGATAATCAAGGGGGAGAAAGGTGTTTGAAGCAAAAAAGACTGGGGGTGGGGTTTGAGGTGCAAAAAGGTCAAAGGAGGCATGGTATGTCTGTCTCTCTTTCTCAGTTTTTGGTGCAGAGATTTGAAATAGCCAAGTACTGCAGTTCTGACCAAATCGAGATCTTCTCCAGCCTGCTCCAGCGCTCTCTGTCGCTCAACATCGGAGGGGCCAAGGGCAGTTTGAACAGGCACGTGGCAGCCATTGGACCCCGGTTTAAGTGAGTAGTTTGGGGTTTTTCCATGGTGGAATCACAGAAATAAGATCATAGGGAGAAGAAATAAAGTTAGAAATAAGGTTACAGGGAGGTGGGAGAAAAGAACTAAACACTGAGTGTACAACATACCCTTGGCTTCAGGTGATGAAAGTTGCTTTAAAAACCTGCAGTGATGCAGAGTTTAAGCTCTGTTTCCAAAGTAGAATTAGCTAACTTTAGCTTGAAAGTAATTTTTTGGTGGTTCAGGAAATTTCATGGGATAATTTCATACAGTGAATTGCCCACATCATGGATCTAGTCAGTGTATCAGTTGGAGATGATTTTGCTCCATCAGTTATTTTCGCTTTCTGTGACTTGACAGCTTTCACTTTCTGTGGTTCAGTAGTCACAGCTTTAGGAACACATTGATGATAATGTGAACACTGATGATAATGTGAACGGTTTGCCAAGAACTCTAAAACACACACTTGTCAGGCTGCAGTTACAGCTGTGGCCATGGCTTGCATGGTGTTGCATTGGTCACCATTTTGGGAATGCCAAAATTTTCATTCTCTCTTCTGCTCACTTCAGGTTGCTGACTCTGGGTTTGTCTCTGCTCCATGCTGATGTGGTTCCAAATGCAACTATTCGAAATGTTTTGAGAGAAAAGATTTATTCAACTGCCTTTGATTATTTCAGGTACTTTTTTATTTGCAACTACTCACTGAAAATGTGTTTGTGTTTGTTCTGAATCTTCATTGATACCTCAAAGCAGCAGCTTTCAGTCTCCTCTAGTGATCTAACTTCTTCCTTTCCTTTTTCACCCATTTTAACAGAAACTTTTCTTGTGCTTTTTTATAGCTCATAAACTATCTCAAAGAGGCTTAGATATTGGCTTCAGGTTTTATGTGAGGTTTAAAAAACAGTATCTTTAGGAATGTTTCTCTTCTTTTTTTTTAACCTTTATTTTGGAGTTTATTTGATGCTCAAAACTTTATCTAGATTTGTAAGATTTAAAGAACTGCTGTTAGAGTGTGTGTGGCTGAAATACAGTTTCACTGTTTTGAAAATCTGATGATTTCAACATTTGACACCAGCACAAGAAAAGATAATTTAATTGATAGGAGTGTCTGAATGTGAGAAGATAAGGCAGTCCTAATATTAACTTTCGGATGAATCCAGGGTGCTGACAGACTGCTGCCTTAATTTTCAGTTGTAATTGGAAGCTTGTACTCTTCAGTCAGGCATAATAAAGCCGTGAGGATAAAACATAGTGATGTGTGGTCTCATCCTTGCAGATTTTGGTCAGAATAAAAAATACAACTTGATTATGTTTGTGAGGATTTTTGGCTATTTTTTTCTCCAATGCACTCAGCATTGCATTATTTGTGTGATTTCTTCAAGTTGTCCCTCAAAGTTCCCTACACAAGGGGAGAAGAGGCTTCGTGAGGACATCAGCATCTTGATCAAGTTTTGGACAGCAATGTTCTCAGACAAGAAGTATCTGACTGCCAGCCAACTTGTGCCACCTGGTGAGTTCCTTTATGTGCTGTTTCAAAAGCCTCTTCTTTCTTTGATTGGGTTCTGCATCAGATCTGTGCTCTGTTCTTAGATAATCAAGACACCAGGAGCAACCTGGATATCAATGTTGGATCTCGGCAACAGGCTACACAAGGATGGATAAATACTTACCCTTTGTCCAGTGGCATGTCAACCATATCTAAAAAATCAGGTATCTGTTTTTGTTGGAACCAGCTCATTGCAGCCAATTTTACAGCATAGCTTACAGTCAGATGTTGCTTAAAGTCAGTGTTTACCTTCAACATTGGGCTCATGTTTCTCTGGCAGTGTATTTGATTGCCAGTGCCAAACTGGTAAAGGGGGCAGAAAAAGTCTCACTGGTAGCAAGCAGCAGAGTTCTGAAATCACCTGAGTTTTTGGTTAGAATGTTCAATTCTGTAGTGCGGAACAAATAAGACTGGAGATCAAGATGCACTGAAATACTGTAAGGAAATTTCTTGCTCTGTGGAAACGTGCCCTTGGTGCTTTTTGGGAACTGCAGAGTGACATTAGAGCGTGGGCTGTGTCTTTGCACAGTTGTAAAACTATGTGCTCTTTCCTTTTAGTAGACTGTCATGTTTCTAAAGTGAATGCACTACTGGCTAAATTGATATCCTCCTAGCCTTTTGTGCTCCACATATTGAGAAAACAGCTGTACAGTGAGTAGCTGCAGTCCTGACTCTCCTGCAGTCACTGTCATCTAAATTACAGGTGTCCTGTGGTTATTCAGTCCGTCTGTGTTAATGTTGCCAGGCGTGAGCAGTTTGGAAGCACCACTTAACATACTGAACAAAGCCACTGAAAACGTTTTTATCCTTTTCCCAAGGAATGTCCAAGAAGACTAACAGGGGTACACAGCTGCACAAGTACTACATGAAGCGAAGAACGTTACTGCTCTCGTTGCTGGTGAGTATCAGAAGGATGGGGAAGCTGCATGAGTTTGTAAGACCCTGTTGTTGTTGCAGGATACATAAACTAAAGTGTGAAAATGGGAGGGTTTTTCTACTTGCAGAAAACACAATTTTACTGCTTTTCCTGTCTCCCTCAGGCTACTGAGATTGAACGCTTAATCACATGGTACAATCCACTGTCTTCGCCCGAGCTAGAGTTGGATCAAACTGGAGAGAGCAGTGTAGCAAACTGGAGATCTAAATATATCAGTCTTAGTGAGAAGCAGTGGAAGGATAATGTGAATCTGGCTTGGAGCATTTCTCCTCATCTTGCTGTACAGCTGCCTAGCAGGTGAGATATTTCAAAAGGAACAACTGATGCAATTACTGTGGCATTAGAAGTTGAGTGAGTACTTACAGTAAGTACTGATGGCTCTTCTGTTTATAGCCTCTTGCATACTGTCACAGCTGGCTCAGACCTCTGAAAAGAACTAGATTACTTAACAGACCCATTTGGCTCAGTCACTAATGAAGTCCAATTTCCTTTCCTACCACCAGCTCTTTGCCAACACTTAAAGAGTGTTTGGTTCAGAAGAAATCAGGTTTGGTTTTTAATAGCAGTCAGCCCATTAGCAAGCATAGCATTTAAACAGTGCTAGAAGTATCTTGGAATGCAGTGTCCCAGCTATACATTGGCTTTCACTTTAGTAAATATTATAGGAGAACTAGCATAGTTGGCTCCAGAAGGGAAAGGAAATTCCTTCCCCCTTAGAAAAGTGGTAGTTTTTGCCAAGTACAGTTCTGCCCACTGTTTTTTGTAGTATCCAAGACAGACTATTTGAGCCAAGAATCCAGTAGTAAAGTGGACTGAAATACTACTGGTTTATACAAAAGCACTGGATGAGGACCAGTTGTTTCAGAATCCTGTTTCAACAGCATATTGGTCCCTCAGCATGCATTATTTCATGGTTGAACTATTTGTTTATTAAGCATATAATTTTCTGCCTTTTGCTGTCCTCATCATCACATAAATTGAAGATGCCATCAAAATTTTCTAATAATTGTATTGCATTCCTGGTTATACTTAGATTTAAGAACACTGAAGCTATTGGAACAGAAGTGACCCGGCTGGTTCGGTTGGATCCAGGAGCTGTCAGTGACGTTCCTGAAGCAATAAAGGTACTTGTGAATATTGACTGTTGTGAATTTACAGTGTTACAGGGCCCCAGGTAGGCCCACTTCATTTAGATATGTTGAAAAATACAGCCTTGCCTTAACACAGTATATGTTCCAGTGCTAACCACAGCTCTGAGGAGAGAATGATAGATCAGCTGTGGAAATAGGGTGCTGAGGCCAGAATCTCAGCACTAAGAGTAGGTAGCTGGTTAGCTAATGGTACATTCTCACCAACACAAAATGTCTGAACGCTCATCCCTTCAGTACAACCACCATTTCTGTGCCTTTTGCATCACAAGTGAGTGCTGCTGCTGACATTATTTCAAGCTTAGCTTGCTCTGTATGTCGAGAGGCCAAGCCTGGTGCAATGGAGGAGACTCATCATGCTGATCTGCAGTGAAGCACTCGAGTCATGTGAAGGACAGCCTTGTCAGAGCTGCCTTCTGTACATCACCTGTAAAATAGATGACAGGAAAACTGAACCTCCTTCTTTGACCCTTTCAAAAAGGCTCATTCTTTCTTCTTTCTCCCCATGCTAGAACAATCTAGCACAAGCTAGATTGTGCTTTTAGTAACTTGACTTCACTAACTTCTTCTGGTGTTCTGAGAAGTGAGGCAATTCCAGCAGTTAGGTTTCTTTGAAGAAAGTGCTTTAGATAAAATAGCTGTGGTTTTGTAAAAGGAAATGCATCATGTTTCACTTCCCCTGCTAGAGGAAGTTGTGTGATAGGTTGTTGTCTGATGTGCATAACCCAGACATCAGTGAGTGCTGTAAACTGACATGCCTGACCTTCTTTTTCAGTACCTGGTTACCTGGCATACAATTGATGCTGATGCACCTGAACTCAGCCATGTTCTGTGCTGGGCACCAACGGATCCACCAACTGGCCTTTCCTACTTCTCAAGCATGTACCCACCTCACCCCCTGACAGCTCAGTACGGCGTTAAAGTGCTGCGATCGTTTCCTCCGGTAAGAGCAGTTCCAGGAAAGCCTCAGCACTCCAGGGGAGGTTGTGGCCTGAGTCACTGTGGGCACAGGCTTCATTCTAATGCCATGGAGAGATGTGTGCTAAATGGGCACAGCACATTGCAGAGGGTGCACAGAGTGGGATGAAGAGTTGGGGCTGGTTGTCCCACGTGATACTGACTCATGCACTTGCAATTTTTGTGTCACAAGTCACACTAAGCTGAATTCTTCAGACTGCCCTCAAATTGTTCCTTTTGAATCTCCTCTCAGTGAAAAAGTGTTTTTTTTTTTCTAAAGCAGCAGAAAGCTGGGGGTTTTTTAACACTTGTCAGACTTGTAGTAGGACATGATTATTAATGGAATTTTGGAATGGAGTAGCTAGACAGAAGAACACCTTGATTTGAGGAGATGGCATATATAGTTTAAAATAAAGGTTTTGTCTATCACCTAACTGAAGGGAGTTTTTCTCTGTGCATGTTACCCATCTTCCCTTCTAACTGCTAAACCAAAACAGTAAAACCCTGCCAATTCTTCTCTTTCAGGATGCCATTTTATTCTACATTCCACAGATCGTGCAGGCACTTCGGTATGACAAGGTGAGGAAATGAGACAGCTGCATATGAACAAAACATAGTTTTAAGGCAGCAAATAAGACAAAAATTAAGCTTAAACTAGTGCTGCTTATTATTATGCTATATTTAATACATAGAGGAAAAATTATTGTCTCCAGAGGCTGGCTATCTTTGGATACAGCTCTTTTATGAACAATTAAACTCGAGAAACCAGAGATTATGTAGTTCATCTGTCAGGAAAGAGATTTTGTTATGGGAAGCCCCAGGTGAGGACTCTGTCTGAATAAAGCTTTTGAAGGTCTACGTGAGACAACCAGTAATGAAATTAAATAATTTTCCTTAATGATTTTGCTGTGGAGTTAACCAGAGAAGACATCTAGGGGTGTCTTGTGCTCCATCACATGTCTGAAATCAGACCTTAGCTTCATCTTAGAGAAAGCAGAAGTAAAGCTTGATGACCAGGTTCAGAGTTCATTAATGTGAGATCAATTACCTGCCAACAAGGCCTGTGAACTCTGGTCAGTGCATTATTTTTGGATGAGGGCATCCCCATCTCACAGTGTACTTGACTGTTTATAGTTGCTCTTTGAGAACTTGGCACAGGTGAGTGTCCTCTGCAATGCAGAGCATGGACATCAGACATCTGTCTATTAATACCAGTCAAACATTAAAACCTTCATAGACTACAAAAGTAGTTGAAAGTAGAGGAAAGGAAATGCAGCTGCTGGAAGGAATAGGATTCTCTTTTACCCTTTCAACTTCTAAGTTTGTTCTTAAGTTCTAAAATTTTGCTGGAACTGTGCCAGCACATGCAGTTCTTGCCACCAAACTGTGCAGTCCTTGTGACACTGTGTAGGTTTCTGGTGTTCCAGGGGCACGTAGTGATGCCAGGCAAGACCAGTGTCTCTGTTACACTGTGCTTTGTGCTGTGCTTTTTGCCCTAAGTTCAGGGGTTGGAAATCCAAGTAGAACAGATGGAAGATGGCAGAGAGGTGGGGAAGAGGTTGGTTAGAATAATGGAATAGGTGAGTAATTAAGCTGAAAACAGTTTAGGTCAGTTCACTACCTTTTAAAATACACTGTCATTCTTCAAAGGTCTTGAATAGGAGTGCAAAGGCCATTTTTGCATCCATTTCATACTTTCTGGGTTTGAAGAATAGCTGTTAGAAGCAGTAATGTTGAGTCTGCTCGAGTTGTGATGACCTTTGATCCTCACTGGGTTGGATGTGGTTGCAGATGGGTTACGTTAGAGAATACATCCTGTGGGCAGCTGCCAAATCCCAGCTCCTGGCTCACCAGTTCATCTGGAACATGAAAACTAACATCTACCTGGATGAAGAAGGACATCAAAAAGATCGTGAGTGCTTGAAAATGTAATATGACTTGACTCCTTTCCTTGTCTTAGTTCAGACTTAATCTCCTTCCTGCTTCTTTCTTGGCAGGAAAAATCCTTTTAGCTGTAAGTTGTCTTTCATTGGCAGAGGTAGGGCCCGTTCTGCACCAGTGCCTGACAGTGTCCCAAAGGAGACTTGGGGCTGTTTGCATTGGTACCTTTTTGTGAACACTCTCCAAAGGTCGCTATTTCCACCACAGGTAACATTTTGCTTTCTGAAACAAGCTTCTGACACAGATACTTCCTTTTCTCACGTGCAGCTGACATTGGGGAACTGCTGGAGCAGCTGGTAGAGGAGATAACAGGCTCACTGTCTGGCCCAGCCAAGGAGTTCTACCAGCGGGAATTTGATTTCTTCAATAAAATCACCAATGTTTCAGCCATTATCAAGTAAGTGTTTACTTCAGAAATTGTGCTCTTTTGGGGTTCATTACCAATGTCCTAATTAAGAGGCTTTGAAGGATACTTCACAGATAGTGTTTTCAGGAAAAAAACAAGTAATTATTTATATGATAAGAAAGAGATTCTTTTTTTGTCTTAAATGTAACTGAAAAGTTGTGGTAGGGTGCAAAGGCTCATTTTAGCTTGACTTTCAGGGATAATTCATAACTGCTGTGACCCCAGTGCTCATGCCTTGAGCAGCCTGTCTGAAACAGCTACAACTCCATGAAATTGTCACTTTCTCTTCTCAAAGAGATTTCACTGTGCAGTGTAATACCAAAGTAATTGTTCTCTTTGTATATGCAAGTCTTTGTCCTTAATTTCTACATTGTGCTTATGGAGAAAGATTTGATGTCATAAACATCGGACTGTTACCTCTTAGAACTCAAAGTCCTGCTCATGGAGAGATTCCCACTCTTGCCTGTACCTTTTGCAGTAAGATACGTAATTTAACTTTGATAAAGCTTGTCAGTGGGTGGCAGCAGCTCAGCACATGAGCTCTGAGTCTGTAAGTGGGGTTTCATTGCATAGTTTTGAAACTTTCTCTGATGTATGACAGTATTTGAAAGTCATATAAAATCAATTTTCTGGAACATACCTCTTTTCAAATGAAGCTTTGCAAACCACCACTATAAGGGTACCAGGACAGAAACAACCAAATATTATCTACTTTCTCTGTGCATGTTAAGATGCTTTCACCCAGGGGGATGAGTTAAAAGGGAAGGGGATTAGGATCTGAATGTCTAGATGTTCAGAATTAAATCAAGCATTTGCAAGTATGAAGTCATGTTTAAGCAACTGGTAATAACTGTTGTTTGCAAGCATTGCCGTTTGCACCCCAGCCTTAGAATGAGTCTTATTTTTGTGCATCTCTAGTGTAAAGACAGCATAGAGAGGATGCTGTTTACTTTGTAGATGAAAGAAATACATAATCTGTGCTGATTTAATTGTTATGTTGCTGCTTCAGTAATCTGCTGTACTGCTTTAAACTAGAACATAACTAATACTTACCAGCCTTCTTATTCTAGAGTAAGTTCCACAAGGGAAAGTTTTGTATAGCAGTGCTTACAAAGGTATAATTGTGCTCAAATATCTGTATAAGGTAGAGCCTCCATGTATTTCACTCACATCTGTTATGCTGTTTGGGTTTGCCAAGAACCCGTGTGTCAGATCAATGTTAAGTCTACAAAGCAGAGACTGTAACCTTCATTGAGATAAAAAATGTTCTGGTCAGGTATTGAGCCTGTAAGTTCTCTAAAGTGGGGCAGTAAGAGATCTTTGTTATTACAGGAAGGATCATTTTCAGTGAAGTTTGTGGAAGTTTGTAACAAATTCAAGACTAGTACATAGAGTAATATATACTGTGCAGATAAATAAAAGATCGTTCATCTTTTTAGGCCATTCCCTAAAGGAGATGAAAGAAAAAAAGCTTGTTTGAGTGCTCTGTCTGAGGTGAAAGTGCAGCCTGGTAAGAAGTGATTTAATCATATAAAATTGTGGGCTTTTGCATTCAGCATGAGTACTGTATTTTCTGCAAGCAAATCTAGAAATCTCTGCAAATGGCAGCTCTCAGTTTTGGTGCTGGTGGCTGTTCTCTTGTAGTTTGGTTGTTTCTCAGTAGGAAAAAAATTGGATATTTTTACTCATCCAAGAATTTCAATATGGTGCATCAAAATTTGCCCAAAAGCAAGTTAAGTAATGCAGGTGGTGGATAAAAGTAGAAATATATGTCTGAAGAGGAAGGATAAATAAACTTGTTCTTTATACCCCCTTCTTTTTTAAGAAGATGAGGCATTTTTGAGAAGTTCTGCGATCTCAAGAATGAAGCATGTCCAGTTCCTTTCATTTTCCTCTTTCTCCCATCACACCTTCCTATGAAATGTCATTACCTGAAGGTCCTTTCAAATCTGAAACATGTTTTCCCAGTCTGAATATTCTCTTTAGAAGGGAGTTTGATCAAAGTTTTTTCTGATCTGTCTCACAGGTCTCACATGTGTTGGTGCCTGAGGGCACTCTCAGTGCACTGGGACGTGCTGCCACATCTTATAGGGACTGTTGTAAGAGAAGTCCTCTCTGCACATTTCTGTGCCACAAATTCTGCAGTATTAGCTCAAAACTGTATTTCATTACTTTCTGGCAAGTGCTCATTAATGCAAAGGGTCCTGCATCCTTCATGACTTACAGACTGTAACCTCCAGTTGCTCTCTTAACATTTTATTAAATCAAAAACTACACACTGAATTTATAGACACTGGCATCAGTTACTCTCCAGCTTGTACTGTTTCACCAGCTGGTGGATTTGTTCTCAGCTCTCTGCTCTGTTTTGCAGGCTGTTACTTGCCCAGCAATCCTGAAGCTATTGTTCTGGACATTGATTACAAATCAGGAACTCCTATGCAGAGGTACCATGCTCTTATTATAGTCTTTGTATTTACATGTTAATTTATAAAGTGAATTCACGATAGTAAGGTATTTTTCTGTATAAATTGTTGTTTGACTACCTTGCACTCATCATCATCTTTGTTTTTTTTACAATTTAGTGCAGCAAAAGCACCCTATCTGGCCAAATTTAAAGTGAAACGATGTGGAGTTAGTGAGCTCGAAAAAGAAGGTTAGTAATTGCATCTTAATCATTGACACTCTAATTAAGAGTCAGCAATTCCTCTAACATTGCCTGCTTTTATTGATCTGTACCACTCCAGTGAAATTATTTCTGTGTTGATCTTTATCTGCAGTGGTTCAGCTTAGAAGTGAAAGTGGATCAAAGGAAGAGAGATGAAAATTCTGAACATTTAAACCATTTTTTAAGTCCCAGAAGCAAGCCACATAGAGATCTTGAATTTTAACTGTTGCTTCAGACTAAAATAGGAATTGATGGCCTTTTCCTGGTTTTTAGGCTGTAACAAATGCCAGGTTTTGGGAGTTTTTTTCCTCATAATACATTTTGTGGGATGCTCCAGTTGGCTGGATTAATGCAATGCAGGTATTTATCAGGCAAATCATGAACACCAGGGTGAGACATTCCAGCAGACAAAGGGAACTGTCTTACGGTACTCAACCTGCAAGGCAGAAGTGTCTGTAGTGCACCTGCAGTGAAATGTTGTGGGTCTGAGTGCAGAGGGCTTGTCATGATTCAAATAAATTACTAATGAAAGTCCATTGCTGGTTTTGCTTTGTACTCCTGTTGCAGGTCTGCGCTGTCGTTCTGATTCCATCGATGAAAGTGCAGAAGAAAAGGTGGACAGCAAGAAAATCTGTTGGCAGGCAGCCATCTTTAAAGTGGGCGATGACTGCAGACAGGTACAGAGCTGTTTGCACTGCGGAAGACAGATTTGTAGGTGGCAATGTGCAAGGGGAAAATTATTTTAGCATATAAATATTTTTCTTCAGCACTTTGAGAATCTCCACTACTTACGGACTGAGGGAGTTGTACCCTTAGAGAAATCCTGGTTTGGAAATAAAGGCCGTTATTTCAATAAAGGGTTTTTTTTCAGAGTTTATTTTTCAATATTTACTATTGGTAATGCAGCAAGAGTTCCCAAGGTGGGATCTCTTACATTGAAGCTTGATTGGTTTTAATTAAGAGGGAATGTTGGTTATTATCACTGGAGTTATTAGTAGCCCCCTTGTCAAAGGGTGATGGAAAGTCTGGTCTTAAGTCAGCAGTTAAATCATCAGTGTTTGCTGCCCACCTAAACAACACTGATCAGTTCCCTCTTTGATTTCCTCCAGAGCAACAGTGCATGCACAAACACACATCTGCAGAGCTGCTGGGGCAGCTTAATGTGATCTTCAGAGTTCTTCAGAGCATTCTTGTAATCCAGTTTATGATCCATAACCCCTGTAATGCTTGTGCAATTTTTCTCTTTCATAATAGGACATGTTAGCTTTGCAAATCATCGATCTCTTCAAGAACATCTTTCAGCTGGTGGGCCTGGATCTTTTTGTGTTTCCATACAGAGTGGTGGCCACAGCTCCTGGGGTAAGTGGGCAATTAACTGTAGTGCTGTAGAAAATAGTTCCTAATTAAAAAAGACTTTTTCTCCCAGCAAACATAAAAATTCCATACTGCATGGAAGTACTACCCACATCATTTATGCCAAATATTTGAAGTACCAGCAGTAAAAAGAGCCTTTCCTCTCCTGCTTCCTGCTTTTCTAAAGCCTTTGGCTCTGAAATTTTGCTGCTTGTGGTTATTCATGTTAGTTGTTTGATTTTGCAGGACTACATTGTGCAAGTCAGTGGAAAGTCACAGAGCTCATCTTATGTTGCATGGAAATCCTAAAATAACAGATATATTTATTTTTGTGAATAAACTAGAAATTCTGTATTCAGTGATCTATAGGCTTCCCCACATTTCCCAGAGGACCTGTATGACTGCCAAGAGCCATGAACAGAATATATTTTGGGAGCATGCCTTGCAGACCTGTTTCTCCTCTTCCTCTCCAGTGTGGTGTTATTGAGTGCATTCCTGACTGCACATCCCGTGACCAGCTGGGCAGGCAGACAGACTTTGGGATGTATGATTACTTTACAAGGCAATATGGAGATGAGTCGACCCTTGCATTCCAGAAGGTAAATTATCAGTTGGCAAGCACAGCAAAATCTCAGCTGAAGAACATTCTAGCTATAGGAAATAATGACAAATAATTGGATAAAGACTGCTATAATGTTGTATCTGGTTTCTGATGCTGATAATCCATTTTTAGCTGTGAGTGAGTTAGCTAAAGAAGTTACTGCAGCTGTAGATGTATGGAGAATATCATTGAACATTGCTTCGAACTAAAAACTTCATTCATCTGTATCATCTCCTGATGGAGAGTTATTAAATTCCCTCTGTTGTTGTGATTTGTTTGTACAGGCTCGCTATAATTTCATCCGCAGTATGGCTGCCTATAGTCTGCTCCTGTTTCTGCTCCAGATTAAAGACAGGCATAATGGCAACATCATGCTGGACAAAAAGGGACACATCATTCATATTGGTCAGTCATAGGCACATCTGAATTTCAGTCTTTACCTTTCCCTTCTGCTGTTAAGTATTGCTGATAAAAGGCAATAAGCCATTTCCCTTTGGAGATCCATCTATGTACTGATTTCACAGTTGGGAAGCATACCTGGGATATTTTCATCCCTGTTCAATGTTGTATATTTGTGTTGCTGCTTCTGTTTAAATTTAGCTTTGCAAAGTTTGTTCAGCTTCAGGAAAGTATACACACACACACACACACACGTGTGGATTTCACATTTATGCATACATACATGCATATGTGTGTGTATGTATATGTGTGTGTGTAATTATAGAAACGTGTCTTTGGGTTCCTTTCATCACTGTATGGATATGAATTAAATTTTACAAGTAAATTTGATATCACTATTCTTAACATTCTAGTCCAATGTCATGGTGATGATGCTTTTGTTGGTGTTCCTACGTTTCACCAAAGCTTTCTTCCAGTTGGAGTTAAAATGTTTGTATTAATACATGGAATCCATCTCTCCTCTCTTCTGTCAGCTTTGGCAGCACACAATTAACCAACAACGTTTATGAGGCAGTTTTATCTTTTGTGCACAGATTTTGGATTCATGTTTGAAAGCTCACCTGGTGGAAACCTGGGCTGGGAGCCTGACATTAAACTGACTGATGAGATGGTGATGATAATGGGAGGAAAAATGGAGGCAACTCCATTCAAGTGGTTTATGGAGATGTGTGTCAGAGGCTATCTGGCAGTCAGGTAAAGTGTTCTTAACTGTTCCAAAATGGAAGTGCTTGTGTGCCCTGAACCAGATGAGAAGATAAACCTTTATCTGTAGGGGGTCTGAGCCTGTTGGACCATCCTGGTACATCTTGCAAACTTTGAAACAGTGTAATAATTTTACTATCTTACAGTGTATCTCTCTTGTATTATTTCTGTCCTTATGTTGTATTTGAAAATTTTATACATTCAGTTTATAGATGTGATGTTACATTTCCTCACACAATTTAGTGCCCTGTTGCATGTGGGTGGGAGAAGGACAGTAAAATACAGTCTAAATAAAAGCTCTTTCTATCATGAGTTTAAAGCATTATTGATACTGTCTTAGAGAATTGAAATTTCTTCAGCTAGTAGCCCCAGAAGGGGATGGTTTGTAGTCAAGATCAGTTTGGTTCCTTGAGGGGGAAGAGTTTGGACGAAGTTTTGTGTCAAGGCAAATGTGTCACCCAAGTAGTAGAATAATAGCTTGGTAGATAATAAATGTTCTGAGTAGGAGGACAGGAAGGAGAAGGGAAGCTGGGCTGATGTAGCAAAGAATTGCATTAAGTAATTAGGAATAAAAAGATAAGGTGTTCCTGTGGTGTTGCTGATTTCAGCCTTCTGTACAGTTTTGGTGCACCGATTCACCTTTCTGATACTAAAGAAATGTTTGCTAAAGCATTGCTTTGTATAATCCTAGAGATTTCATGTTGCAGCATTCTGAGTATCTGGTAGTCCAACATAAAGGAGTGAAATTTAATTAAAGTGACAGATGGCAAGCAATGGTGTGGCTTTACCTGCAAATGTAAGAGGATTATATGTGTTGATTTAATTAGAGAAAAAGGTGTGATCCAGCTCGCTGAACTCCTCAGCTTGCTTGTTTTACCTGCCAAGGCTGCAGAAGTTTGAGTGCTGTAACCTTTTTGTCCCCCCTTTCTCTAGGCCTTACATGGATGCTGTGGTCTCACTGGTTACCCTGATGTTGGATACAGGGCTGCCCTGTTTCCGAGGGCAGACAATCAAGCTGTTGAAGTAAGTCAGCATATGTATGAACTGGAAAATGTGTTCATATGTTCTTCACAGAATTTATACTGCCACAGCTTGTGCAGTGAGTATAGGTGTTGTGCTACTCAAATATCTTAAATATCCTACAGTTTTAAAAATAGGAACTTTTTTTTATTGAATATCTTGGAAAGTAAGAATTCCAGAGGCCTTTTTGTAGAATTAAGTTCAAGCTGTTCAGTGACTGTGCAAGTACATGGGTTATCTTTTAAGTTTGTAGGACTAGCAAAACTGTAAAGGAAAGATCTGCTTTATTTGAGAGATGCTGTGTTGCAGTTTGATATCCTCTGAGGTGGTGTCAGAGTCTGAGTAACAGCATCTTAAAATTCTTTCTACAGATAGGCAGTACTGAATGGGACTATGAGGTAACATGCAGCAGCTTAGGCAAATACAAATTCTAATGTGACACTTTAAACAGCCCTTCACATTTATGCCTTCACAGTTAACTGCAGAGTGAGCAGAGTTAGCTGAACGTTTGCTTTTTAACTTCCTGCAGTTTCCTAAAGAGAAGCACAGACTCATGATGGGCTGGAACTCAAGGGCAGTACTAGGTACAAACATTTTAAAAGCAGCAGCTGTCTAGAAAGAGGGATTGGCTGTTCCTGGAGTCACTATTAGGCTGGTGAAAAGTTCACAGCCTCTGTCTCCACTATAAGAGGAACAGTAAGTGCTTATTAAAACGTTACTTAATTTGTACCAGGTGGTCTCAGAAGAAGTGGGTACTTGCAGCAAGTGAAATCACACCTGGCTGAGCATGTGGAAAGGCACATTTGTACTGTGCTCAAAGGAAACCTCACTAATTATCTCTTGCCTTTTGTGATTTTCTGCCTACAGACACAGGTTCAGCCCCAACATGACTGAACGGGAGGCTGCAACTTTCATCATCAAGATCATCCAGAATTGTTTCCTCAGCAACAGGTTTGGCATCTATGCATGTCTTCTCCCTGTGGCTAAAGGAAGGTCATCAGGCTTTGAGCAGAGTTTTATCAGTCAGCTACCAAACATTTATGAGTTGTTGATATTTAGATAGTGCAGGATAGCAGCTTTGCTTCTGAATGTGCTCCATGTCCTCCCTTTTACACTGGGAAAGAAGGGTTAAGCCAAGGCTGGTTAGTCTAAAGAGTAAATGTAATAGTTAAACACCTTAAGTGTGTATTGTATTATCCCAGATAGTAAGACTCTGTGGGATATATTGGAGAGTTTAATACAAACTCTGTGTAGTTCCATATGGGGTCAGCTCAAGACCAGTACCACTCACTGGCTCAGATACAGCCCCACTAGAACTGAATTGGATGTTTCAGTGCTTGTTGGTGCACCTGCTCAAAATCTTAGATTAATATTGGGGGGTTTGAAGGTAGGGGTGTTGCTGTGTGAGTGGCCAGGGCCAACTTGTTCTTAGAAACTTGAGCTTGGGCTTCTCTACCTGTGGCATGGTTAGTCTGTGACCTGAATAAGCTCTGCCCATGGATAATTGAGTTAATCTCTAAGAAGCTGAGATTTGTTTGCTCAGTCACTCATCAGAGACGCTGCTATTAATGCTGTTATTTCCCCTGCACTTTTATTTTCAATATTAGCATTCTCCTTAATTAGGATGACTTTTATTTCCACATAATCCTGTCTCTATGCAGCCCTAATGATCTTGCTTTGTTCATTATAAATTTCCTAGTTTAAACAAGAGCAGGATGTTTTGTGCTGTTCATAACAAGTAACTGGCCCTTCATAATGCCTTCAAAGTGTGGAGGGCTAGTTTTGATTAGCAGCTGATTTCCTTCACTCATGTTTTCTTTCTGTGGGATGCTGTTTAATGTTCCTGTAACAATGGGTGGAGTGTTTTTTTAAACTTTTACTTACGTCTGGCTTTGCTTTTCTTCTCTAGGAGTAGGACATACGACATGATCCAGTACTACCAGAATGACATCCCATACTGAGAGACACTACAGCTCCACTGCCGAAGGGAAATGTGCAACCCCGTGCCCTCACTCCAGACTTGTGATAAATAGGAGATGCTGTCACACCTCGCTATCTTCCATCCTCTCTGTGTGTGTGTGTGTGTCTACATGTGGGTGCATCTTTCCTGGACAGTGCAACAATCAGTCTGATTCATTCCTTCCTCTGTACCAGGTTATATATATTTCCGGTTTTCCCTGGATTTTTGGAGTTGGGTTGCAATCACAATAAAAGTTGTACTATGATTGTGAATGTGTGAAAGAGGCAAAGCTTGAGGAGTTTGGTAACTTTTAATGCAATGCAAGGATTTTATAATACCTTTAAAACGTGAATAAAACCCTTTCCTGCACAATCCCACAAAATGCCAGGGAAGGGAAGGGTATGGATTTCTCTTGGGAAACAGAAATGTTAACTCGTTCCAGTTTTACTGTAGAAAAAGCCTGATAATCATCCAGGGTGGTGATGTCTGTGTAGCTGTGTTCATACTTTGCACTGTACATGGTCCCTGCTACGTGGTCAGTATTTCATATGTACATGAAGAATGTATTTTTTCCTTTTGTGTGTTTTAAAAGAGAGACTCTACTGAAGATATATTTAATCTATAAAATATAATAAAAGACCTTAGACTTCTTGTCTGTTGCAAATCTTTTGCCCTGCACTGTTTTTTGTTTATATACATGACTTGGCACATTTGTGTACTGTTCATTATATTTTGACTTTTCTCTCCAATGAAGAAATCTGATTTCTTCTTCTTCAGCTGCTTGTCCGTCTTAAATGACATTTTTTTGTTCACAAAATAAGTTATTCTGTGCAAGAGCTGAACCGTAGGACCAAGGTTAAGCTTCCTCCTGTTGCTGCCAAAGGAACCCTAGGCTGGGACACGGGTTGTTGGGGTCTTTTTTCTCTTTCTACACACGTGTCATTCTAGAATAGGCTCCTCCGAACACGGGCTGTCCCCTCTTTAGGGCGGTTTCCCCCTATTTTAGGTTTTTTCCCCTCTTTAGTGATGTTCCCCTCACCGCCCTGGGGCGCCCCCTGCCGGCCGCGGACGGGGCGGGCGCGCGCGCTGCGGGGGGAGGGGCAGGCGGGCCTGAGGGGGCCTCGGCCCTGAGGGG
>VXBX01007365.1:247269-343345 GCA_013400415.1 Scytalopus superciliaris
AGGGGCAGACGGCCCGGGGGGGGGCTCGGCCTTGGGGGGCGAGGGGGACACGGCCCTGAGGGGGGCTCGGCCCTGAGGGGTGAAGGGGACACGGCCCTGATTGAGGGCTCGGCCCTGAGGGGCGAGGGTGTTGCAGCCCTGATCGAGAGTCTCGACCCTGACGGGTGAGGGGGCACAGCCCCGAGAGCTGAAGGACGGAGGTGTCGTGAGGGAGCCCCATCCCTGACGGCTGAGGGAGAGCACGGGACACCGCCTCTAGCAGTGCCCAGCGTTAAGGCGTGGGAAAGATCCAGTCCCGGAGCGAAGGTGTCGTCAGGGAGACCCGGCCCTGAGGCGGGGCTCTGCCCTGAGGTGGGTCCGGCCCTGAGGGAGACCCGGCCCTGAGGCGGGGCTGTGCCCTGAGGTGTGTCCAATTAAAAGAGCTCAGTGTTACCTTTCACAGTGGAGGTTTGTTCTTCGAGAGGCTGGTGTGGCCCAGGCGGGATAAGCTCGGGGNCCCTGAGGGAGACCCGGCCCTGAGGCGGGGCTGTGCCCTGAGGTGTGTCCAATTAAAAGAGCTCAGTGTTACCTTTCACAGTGGAGGTTTGTTCTTCGAGAGGCTGGTGTGGCCCAGGCGGGATAAGCTCGGGGTCTGGTTGCCCGGGCCGGGCTCCTGGGGCTCCTCAAGAACTGGGCAGTGTGTGAGGGTGTGATGGCCACCGGTGCGGCTGCGCCCACATTTGCCCCTTGGTAGTGTGCCTTTTTGAGCACTTCTTGAGTCGGCTCTTAAGTCTCCCAGGGTGAGTTTCGGCTTTGTTGAGGGAATTCCCAGTGTGTTTCAGGGAAGCTGGAGCTGCTCAAGGGGACCTCCAGCCAGGCTGGGTGAGGAGGTCCCTGCAAAGAAGGGAGCAGGAGCCCAGGGAGCAGGAGAAGGGGCAGTGAGGGCACCATGCTTTGGCTCTGCCTTTGGGGTGGGTCTTGTGTGTGGTACAGTGGAGGGCCTGGCCCTTTCCCACTGTGGAAGGGTTGCAGCCTGCCTGTTTCATTCAAAAATTACTCATGCTTTTGCCACGGGTTTCAAATTGGGTCTTGTCTGTGGCCTGTACAGTGAGTGTCTCATAGCATTATGGGCTCTGAACCACTTCTTTCATTACCAGAATGGAGTGGGTGGTGCTACTGGCTTTCTAAAGAGGTTTAGAGGTCCACCAGGGTGAAGTAGTGTGCAAGAGCTGCTTTAATTATTGATTTAATTCAGATTTATTATATAAGTAACTGGGACACAGAGTAATTTTGGTGCTCTGTGCCTGCGGCTAGTTGTACCTATCTATTTATGCTCCACAGAAATCTAGCTGATTGACACTACAAATGGGGTAAACTTCCTCCCATGTTTCCTTTAATGAGGAGCAGGTGGAGTGATGAAATGTGAAGGCTTCTTCTCCGGGGAAGTGATGAGGCGTTCTAATATTTTATTAATTCAAGTTTATGCTTATGTGCATATATTTTTCTTTCCTGCACCCCAAAATAAGGGTACTGTGTAAAATGAAAACCCAAATGAGGTTTGAGACCCAGAGAAATGAAAGCAGCTGGAGCCAATTGTATGTAGTGGTCAGCTAGAGCTACTGTAAGAACAAGCTTGTTTGCAGTACTGTCTTAAAAACTCTAAGATGCCTGCACTTGAGATAATTTGGTTCCATCACTTATTCTGCTCTGAGCCTTGCAGAAATGTTTCAAATGTGTTAAAACTCTATGTTACTAGGAATGGTAAGCTCCCATGACTTCTTTTCTTACTGCAATGTCAGGGGAGCTTTGGTGTGTACCAGAGTTCACCTGACATCTGCAGATTTTGTTTTTACAAGTTGACTGTGCCTTCTTCCCCTTTCCTCAGGGTTTCTTTTCACAACACAGATGTGGGGGAAGACTGCCCTATTAATGAGTGTTCATTGAGGGGATTAGGCTGTTTACATTTAATCAAACAAGGCAGTTCACTAAAGATGATTCTTTCTAAATGAGATGTATACTGTATCTTCCTCCAGGGAGACTAAGGAGACAAGAACACTAAGGTGCTGCACAGTATTGCACGTGCTTTGGAGATACTGAATCAGTGCAGCTGGAGACAGCATAGACTTACTGCACCTTCATCCTCTCACCAGGGAAGGATATGCCCTTGACACAAGGAGGCTGCCAGGACTTTCAGAAGTTACCCAGGTAAGTAAGAACAGATAGAATTAAGACCTACGTGAAGGTATTGTGATGATTTTTGTCTCCAAACCTTATGCCAGAACATGTCCTGATGCCTGTGCAGCCCTGGGAGAAAAGAGGCATCAGAAAGAGGGGAAGAGAACTGCTCTCAAAGAAAATTAAGCAAAGATGCTCCTATGGTTTATCCACTCAGAGATTCCTGGTCATGGTGAGAGAGGGGCTTCCCAGGGTAATACCCACTACAGTTCTTTCTGCATTGGCCATGCATATAAAGAGCCCTTAAGAAAGGAACAAAATTTATAGTGATTCATTTGCATCTGATGAACCCAGGGTTCAAAGCTACTGGTAACTTGATCAGCACTATTCAAATGCTAATCTCATTATGTGTGTTAGAGACTGAAGCGCAGCAATCCACCTCCATTAGCACAACGTGCCTGTGTGATGTTCTGGCTGGTACCAGGGTCGTGGTACCCCCTGCAGACATCCAGCACATGCTGCATAGCATCAGGATTGATGTGGGCAGGGAATGGGAGCTCAGTGGAGGAGCCAGTGAAATGAGCAAACATGGGAAGAGGAGCTAGAGTTCTCTTTGCAAAATGCTGGAGAGAGGGGAAGGGATTGTGGACAACAGAATGGCTTAGATTAGACTTTTTTTTTTCTTTTTCATCTTCCTTTCCCCTTGCTTCCATATGAACACTATAAAAAAAATAGCAGTAAACAAATTAATTTGCTCAGAATGTAGATAGAGCTTAAAAGCATGATTGTTTGACCTTATGAAAAAATTTGTATCTGTGCTGTTTGGTATTAAGACAGCGTTTTTGCTTGTCCCATGTAACAAGGATTCAAATCTGCTGGGCAGCATGTGGCACACTCAAAGACAGCATGCACAGGAATCGTTTCTAGATAAAGCCTTTCTGACAGAACCTTGTTACTGAGAGCAGTTTGAAATAATGCTTCAAGGTGCTGCTACAGTTTACAGGCTTGGTGTGAAGGATGCCTTCCCCACACCGTTACCTATGGTATGTGTGTTGGTTTGAGTTTTTTGGTGCCTCATCTGCTTCTGTAATGATTGATTTGGGAGGTCACAGGAGTTATAATCCTGAAGAAGCAAGATTTGTAAGATGACATAGTGTATTTGTTAGATAAGCTACTTAGCTGGCAAAAGCAGATGAGCTCTGATAACGTGCAGTCCTGGCACTGGCAGGCTTACTAACTAGCACAGTGTCCCCAAAAGGGGTGGTTTTCTGCTGGGCACTGGCCACTGCAGCAGGCCTGTGACTAGAGCTTTGTAATGGTAGGCGATAGCGTTGTGTTTATTTCTGGTGCAGTATCAGTTGCCTAATAGCAGTGATAGTGTTGCCGGGAGTGGTGTTATTCTAACACATCCCTCCCCAGGGTCGGAAGAGCCATGGTGAGCCTCAGTGCTTTACTGTGGCAGCAAGAAACTGTGACCAGGCTTGTGTTAGGGTTTGTGAACATTGCACGTGGCTCTGCTGCCTGCCAGGGAGAGCAGAACAGGAGGATGACACAATGACACTGAGCAGCAATCACAGTCATCTGCAGGCAGAGATCGATGGCTGGCAATTCACTGAAGGGAAAAGTTACCTACCTGACTGCATTCAGGTATCTCTCCCCAAGGAAAGCATGTAAGCCAAAAAGGGGAAGGGAATTGCCCTCACTGGCAACAGACACAGAGGTAGGAATGTGTCTAGGTCTGTTCTTAAGCAAGTAGTCTCAACTGATGAAACACAATGTGCTTTGCTGTGGGAGGGGGAAGATGCCTGAATTGTAGCAAAGCTAGAAGATGGTCTCAGCTGCATGTATTGATTAGGAATGAATATGTAGGGTGGTAACTTCTGTCCAGACATAAGAAGGGGCAAATTGTGGAATTCTGTCCTTGTAGAGGTATAGGAGCGATACCTCACAGAGGAATATGTCTCCAGGTAATAAAAATGTAAGGGGTAAAATAATGCTCTCATGTAGTTCTCTTCCCCAGTGCAAGTTATGTTTTGACTGACAGATCTAAGCTGTTAGCACACAGGTGAAGACTATATCTGTGCACACATGCAAACCATTTCCTTGCTGAGAACTTCACATGACTGGAGCACAGACCTAAATCTTACAGTGCCTGCCCTCACTGCATAGAAAATCCTGTACATATTGCAAAGCTGTTTGTTGTGCCTGTGTGGTAGCTGACTGGACATGAGTGAGTGCTCTAATAAAGATACTTATGGGTGTTGTGCTTGAAAGAACTTTATTAAAAGAACTGTGTTAACCCAAGTAAGTAACAAATTGCAGGAACACATTATAGTCTGGCATTGAGAATCACAAACTTCAGTCTTGGTGTCAGGCCTGGGTGCCTGCACCAGCTTGAACAGGAAAAAGGAGTTACTCCTCAATCAGATGATGTGGCCTGGGTGAAAGTGAAGAGTAAAGATGCCTCTCATGGCTGCAAAGGAAGAATCCCAGCAGTGCCAGTGCAAGGGGCATCTGCTGCCTTTTCCAGCTCAGATCCCAGGTGAGAAGAACTGGGCAAGAGCCTCTTGAGGTGTGAGACGTGAGCTGCCCCAAAAAACAGACCTAAAAATCAATTGTGTCTGCAGCCCTGGTTGGAGGCAGTGCTTTCTAAACCGTTAGAGCTCAGGTAGACAGACCCAGATGCTGAGCTCAGGTCTCGGCTCTAGCGCAGGGCCTCTGACCTGCACGTGAGGCTGAACGGTGCTGACTGCTGTCCGTCCCTTAGCGAGATCCCGCTCGTATTCCCGGTTTGTTTCCCTGCAGGCTCGCACGTTTGTGGGCTGGGCGGCAGAGGGCACTCCAAAACAAGCCATGGTGCCTGGGACACCGGACAGAGCAACTGAGCAGGAACAAATCTGCCTTTCCTGTAAGGCGAGCAAGTCTGGCAGGGAAAACCTTGCTGTGACCTTTAGTTGTGACATATCTGTCACGGCAGGCACTGAGTGGTAGAGCTAGCAAGTACCTGAATATCAGATATGAAATTGCTCAAGAGCCTGGCTGTTTGTATTCTAACATATTCTGCTGGGAAGATTTTTGACCTTCCAAAGGACATAAAGGAAATTAATTTTGCTGGCTCTGCATTGTTGTCTCAGGTGAAGCTTTTAAATATATGGGTGTCCTCTGGTATAGCAAGTGTGCAGAAATCCATAGTGCATTTACCAAAAACCTAGAGGTTTATTGTGAATAGTGCAAGAGCTCTCCTTGTTACTATCACACTGTGTTGGATGAGCAGCAGCTGCATTCAGCTCCAGAGGTGGCTACCTTTGTGTGGTTCTGTGTGTGTACAGTTTTGGAAAGCTGCTTTGGGGTGAAAGGTACTCTATATGCAGGCTCTAATATAAGTGTCCATTATTTTAGGGTTTATGAACTCACTAAAAATTAAAAATCTCCCCACATAACAGTAGTTTAAATTCTCTCTTACCTTTAAGCAATTTGCCTTGGGCTTCACCTTCACAGTAGACTTAGTGGGTAGATGGCGTTGTGAAGTCTTTAAGCTCCATGGAATAAGCAGAGCAGAGGTGGCAGGATGGGGAAGAAAACAGATCCAAGAGAAGAAAACACTTTCATACAGCTATAAAGAGCTTATTGTTTTTGACTAATTCCTGTGGTCATTTTGAGTCCAGGCAAGTAGTAGTTAAAAGTCTTCCCCTATTGTCTGTCACCAAGGTGGAATGAGGTGTTTGCAATCCTCTACTGTGAAGATAGCCCTGGTCTGTGCTGTCACATGCTTAAAAATCATGTCTTGGGAGCTATCCCAAAAGAAGCCTGGGTTCTGAAAAGTGCTTTCTCCTTCCTACCCCGCATGTAAACTGGGATTTGAATTTTGTTGTTTTTAGCATTAAGCCTGACCTTTAGGCTGCAACCCCAGACAATAAAGAAAGAAGGGAGTCCAGCTCTAGCTGTGGTTGTGTCACACATCAGAGCTCAGAGGGGCACGCAAATACACAGTAATTTTGAGCTCATTAGCTTGCAGGTAAGATGCCTAGATCAGAGGGAAGGATTAAACTCTAGGTCAGAAGACAAACCTGTCAAGGAAACACCTGAGCTGGATCTGGGATGAAACCTCAAATAGACCTCAGGAACCTGAAAACCCACTTGGTTTCCAGGACAGTGCTGAAATTAGCATTTTTTCCCCTGCCTCTCTGCTGACACAGTGATCCTTCTTCCAATTTGAAGAGAGTTTTCTTTCCTTTGAGATGCAGCTCTTATCAGTTTGTGGGACAAGTGACTCAGTGCAGTGCCTGAGGCTACAGGAACAGGGCTGATGGTTACTCAGTTCCAACCCATCAGCTGAGCCTGGAAAACCAATCATGTTTGTGTTTCTGCTTAGTCTCAGCTGAAAGGTAAAACTTCTAGGCTTAAGTTTCCTTGAGGGTTCCTTAAAACTAGAGTAGGCTTAAGAGCAGGTACATCAGTTCCCAGTTTCACCACGGAAAAGGAATTCGTGTTGCCGGAACTCTCATGTGGTATATGCGGTGGGCCAAATCCCTTCAGAAATGCTTGGAGTGAGACATAATGCACTTGATTTCTTGCAAAAGATGTGCTATGACTTTGGGAGCTGCTTTGGCTGCTTGGTGCTTGAACTTGAACCCAATAGGATGTAAATTTGGAATCTAAAATTCAGCTGCCATTTCTTGAGAACTGGGCACATGTATCTACCTATATAAAGGGGCTCTCAAAGTACAAATTGAAATTGCAGTCCTTTTTCCTCTAACATCTGTTATTGTGATTTTTGAGCATTATTACAGTATAGGTAAAAGGGACATTTCAGCAGATGCAACTTTTATGCTGAGAATGACTCTTGCATTTAAAACTTGTTTACAACTGAACCTGTTGCTGATTGTTGTCCCTCAAAGTTGCTGTGTTTTGCCCTTTCCCTGGGAGATTGTGTCTACTAACTGTGTAGAAGTGATAAAAGCAGCAAAGCTTGTCCTTCACTTTATTTGGGAGCCTTTGCCGAAAGCTCTCCTTGAAGTGCAAATGGATTTTGCTGAAACGGTGGAGCTGTTCTATCTCTCAAAAAGTTGATGTACTTTGGAAGAAAGATATTTACCAAACTTGCAGTTGCACTACACTCTGAGGGAACGTTTGGGAAGCAGAGGTGGGTTCTGTGTGTATGCCCATACAAGCTGTCACCACTAGATGACACCCAGACTCTGGCAACAAAGTTCAGATGAACCCTAAAACCAAGGGTGTTTTGCCTATTTTGGAAGATTTGTTACAAACCCAGAACACGGGCTGGATTTGCAAACTTTTCACGGAACGGGTGTCAGGTTTCCCCCAAATGCAGGCTGAGGTTTGAGCAGAATGGGCTCACTTCCAGGTGACAGGGTGGGATTTACGATTTGGGGTGGAAACCATCTGAACATTGACTTGCAACCAGGCTGATCTTGGCTGTGGTTATGCTTGGAGGACCTGTGTGCATTTGAAACAAAATCTCAGACTGAGGTTCAGGCAGTATGAGCCTTCCTGAGCCGAAACCAGAAGCAGTTTGCACGACCCTGCTGAGAACTGCTGTAAGAAGGTTTCACGTAACTTCACTGTTCAACCAAAGTGGCTCCAGACAGGAACTCAAGAGCAGTGTCCAGACCTGGTCAGCAGTAGCCCTACGTCCCTTTTAGCCCATTTTCTCTGTGGCTGGTAGGTAACTGAACAAATGACAGGGAGTCAGCTAGCCTTGGCCACAGTGCTGCCCTGGCCAGCCTTGGCCACACTGCCACCACAGCTGGCTCAACAGTCACCACAGTGTGATGGTGGCTCAGCCACTACTGGGACAGCCTTGTCTCCAAGAGCATCTTACTTTCTGACCAACTGACTGACTCGTAACCCACCAGCAAAAGGTACCTGTTTCTCCTGGAGCACCTTTCTGGGCTATCACCCTAAATTGCACAGTGTCTAGCAGGTACATTTCTGCAACTGATCATCAGGCTGTGGCTCTTGCTTGCTAGTATTCTCTATTTGGCAGAGGAAACAATTATTTCCCAGCCTGAAAAAGCTTCTTTCTGCTGTAATTACTGTCTGCGTGCACCTACTCAAGTCATCCTTTCATTGTTCTTTTCATCCCTTTCAATGAGACTTGGAGGATATTCACATGAAGGATGTTAATAAACCAACCTGCTTGTCTCCTACTCTTGCAAGGGATATTTCTGTATGCTGAAATTTGGCAACTGCCATGTAATTATGTTACTCCAAGGATAGATGCAGGGAATTGATAATCTAAGAGATGTTTCTACAATGCTTTGTCACCTCCTTTGAAATTAATGTCTTTCCACCACCACCTTAGCTCAGTGACAATCTTCACATGCAAACACTGTTAAATATCTTGTAGCAAGGAGGCAGCACAGAGCCAGGGCATTTACCTAATGAGAACATTGTGTGCAAGCTACCCCTAAATCTACCCCTAAATACCTGTTATCATTGTGCCCCTCACTCGTCCTGGCCTAAAGGGATCCCAGCAGTTTGAGAGATGGGTGGTCTTGTTAACACTGTGACTCCCGATAGTGCTTGCAGATTTGGATTTTATTGTAGTAAACTTGTAGTGCATACGAATTTCCTGACTTATTAATTTTGTTAAATTATTTTCTCATAGGATGCTCAGATAACTAGTTAAAACACAGGTTGTTGTATGCTACTTTGTTTTCATATATGTAGAAAACCTTTCAAAATAGAATTCGTTATAATTGTAAGGTTAAGCATCACAGAAAACTCCACTACAAATGTTTTGGTTGACTGTTGTAAATGGAATAGTGGAGTGTTTACCTTCTACATCCCAAAGCTTTGCTTTGATTGGGTTATACTTTTTGTGGATATCAGTTTTTATGTACAGCTGGAATTAATATTTTTGATGCTTGATGATACCATCTTTTGCTACATCCACTGATGCAGTCAAATTCTAAAGGCTTAATTTTACAAAAACTTTATTCATAGCCCATCATGGAACAGCAATATCACTGTTCCTATATTTAATTAACATCCAAATTAATTTGCCGTTTTACAGCATTTTTAGTCTCTGGCTCCCCAGAAAACCCTGAGGGCCTTTTTGAAATGTAGGTACACCTGTTACCTTGCAGGGCTGCAACACTGTAGCTGAATTCAATGAGATTGTGTTTTTTTATTCCTTGATGCTTTTTTATTTAGACGCTTCATTCTTATGAGTCTTCATGTGACTAGGCATTGTTTTGTGTGAGTGCCAGGACTCCAGGCAGGAGAAATAAGAGGCAAACTTTCCTTTTTACAAGGTGATAGTTCAACCACACAATCTCTGCCACAAGTGCTGTGTGAAACTGACACCAGGACAGGGGAGGGAACAGATTGAGGCAGGTAAACCAAATGGATACTCATGGCCTAGAATGCCAGCTGTAGTATGGATGTGTTGTCTGTATCAGGTTGTTTCTGTCCAGGTCTGAAACAGCAGGACTGGTGTTCAGGTGTGTTCACTGAATTGTCACAAGGAGAAGAAAGTCAGAGTTCAGTCAATCTCATGTGGTGCTTTTCCAGGCAGAATGCCAGGTAACTTTCATCCCTGATAAGCCTTCCAAAATTCATTGCAGACTTTTTTTTTTGCACTGAAATCCTTTATTGCTTAAAGAAAATTACTACCTTCCAAGCAGTCTGTTGTACTCCAGGGATTTCTTGCTGTGTCCAAACATGCAACATACAGCTATATCCAGCACTCAGCACTATGTTCTCTAAACTTATACTACTCTTAATGCTTTCCTGAAGTCCTATGTGAGCTCCTATTGTTCCAAAGAGCCACTATACTACAGACACAACTTCTTTCCTTTGTCTGTGAAGTAGATCTGGAGTATATGCGTGAGGCAGCTGAGCTGAGAAGCCATAAGCACCCTCCAGGGCTCTGTGCAGCTCTGACTGCTCCAGAATTAATGGGACATGGTCTTGGTGGATTTTGAAACCATTCCATAGTATTCCTTCTAACCCTTAATTTTTCTTCCTGTACTGCCATGTGCTGAGTATGGATAGGGAAAAGAGTAATTCCTGTATCTCTTAGGCCCCACCTGCCCCTGATCTGCCAGGCTTACAGCATTCAAGGTGGCTTTCCCCAGTGGTAAAGGGTTGACAGTCTCCAGCATAGACACTGGAGGGAGGAAACTCCAAAACCTCTGAGCTGGGAGCACCACATGCCTTGAACTTTGAACAGCTTTGCAAGAAACAGCAGTGTTTTATCAGGGCATCATCAGTGCTTGTAGATGTGGATTTCTGATTTACTGTGACTGACTTTTACTTAAGGGCCTGGACCTTCTGAAAAGCCAAGTCTGCTGCAGAATGTCTGGGAGGCAAATGGGACTGTTTGACAGGATGAAATGTCCCTGCAGCAAGCGTCTCTGGTGCAGGTTCCTATGCTGCTTGTAGCTTTCTGTTTGGCTGGGAGTAGGGAATCTCTAACCTGAGATTCTGCAAGTTAGTGCTTGCTGCCTCCTCACTTTCTGCATGCTGATGTGATAGAGAAGCAACCCAGGAAACTGATGGAGAGTCAGAGGACTGCTGTAGTTTGGAAAAGAGGGGAGATACTTGTGAGAACAGGTGGTCTTTCCTCTGTTGTGCTTCCTGAGTCTGATAATTTGTTTCCGTATCTACACACAATGTAGCAAAGTGGGTAACAGCTTGGCCTTTAACTGCATCCTCCAGCTAAGATCAGAAATTAGTATCTTCTTTGCTAGCCGAATTTCACTTGTGCTGTTTTAACACCATAATGCATCCACTCTCCAACCAGTTTCTGCAAAATTAGCTTCCTGCATGGTTGCAAGAGACCACAGGTAGCTCACAGAGCTACCAAAATGAGAACCTTTTTTCAGTCATGTCATTTGATGAGCTGCATTGTGTTGGGAAGGTCAGCAAAACATCCTGGGGCTGTTTGCTTGTCAGTAACTGAGGATGATGTGAAGAGCCTCATGCTGAAATTGCTCTGTGAGCTCTGGACTGGAAGTGCCAAGCCCCTTGGCATTTCATCTGAAGAACTGTCAGGCTCCTAGCATTGCTCTTGTTTGTTGGGCCTGCTGGCACCCCAGTGGGGAAGGATTTCCATCTCTTTTACTGCTGGAAAAACAGGCCTAAGCAGACTTGAGTCAATGATGTAGACTCCCACACGCCCAGCTGCAG
Source organism: Scytalopus superciliaris (assembly GCA_013400415.1). NCBI lineage: Eukaryota > Metazoa > Chordata > Aves > Passeriformes > Rhinocryptidae > Scytalopus > Scytalopus superciliaris. Next base: position 258,583 of record VXBX01007365.1, read on the forward strand.
CCCAAGAGCTGCTGGTGCCCATCATGGAGAGATTTCAAAGCTGAAGAGCATAGCAAGCACTGAAACTCCTCCTAAATGTGAATCAAAAGGCTGGGTGTCCATCCAGTCTGGCCCCAACCAGTAAGTTGTCAGTAGGTCATGGCAGTGTCAGATGGACAGACTCCCTGCTTCTTTATGGGATGCGAGCGTAACCACAGGGAATGAAGAAGCAGGCACAGCTTGAAGTCCTGCCTGTAGAAAAGGAGCTCTGGCAAAAGCTGTCACTCTCCCATTTGGTTTTTCTTTCTGTTTCTTATTCTTCCATCTCCCTGTCTGGCCATTTGTGCTGCCTGCCTGTTTGTTTGTTGGCTGAGTGCCTGCTGAATTATTTACCAGCCTGACTGAATTAAGCAGCAGCAAAAGCAGGCGAGTGAATCCCACCTGAGACTCTTCCAGGGAGGGGAGGGGGTTGGAGAAGTGGGGTGTGTGTATGTGGGTGTTGATATGTACTGCTTAATTAAATGTACCAGGAAAAACCTTGTGGGAGAAGAAACTCATCTATTGCCCTGAGACAGAGCTGAAGAAAGCAGAGCACATGGCTAACACACCAGCTCAGGTGGCAACATGGCCCATCTCCAAGCTGGGTGGGGGTTCTGCCTCTGGGAGTTGCCTTCAGCCCTTGCAAGTGTCATGTCATCACACTGGGATGTGGCAGGGCTGTCAAGCGTCCATTCCCCTCCGCTGCATCAGTTGGGTTGTTTGTGATAGTTGTTGTGCTGTGTGGGGTTAATTGGGTTAATGAGTGCATTGTACATTATTAGAGGCTGAATTGACAATTATGCTAATTATTGTGTCTCCCAAAGTGCCACGGTTACTGAGGATGTTTAAAAGGACAGGGGTTCTTGTGCCACACATGCTAAATCAAACCTGAGTATCTAGACTCCAAAGAACCTCACTTTGCCAAATGGTGGTGTACTGAGTGTTTGATGTAAGGAAATGGCTCCTGGTTGGCATATCCCTGCCAGCAAGAATGTTCAAACTTAGCCCACAGTCCTTAGTTCATGCAGTTCATCACCTGTCTGTCTCTCAGCTACGAAGTCTTAAAGATGGGGAAAATGAGACACAGATCTTTCTGTGATGTATCAGGTCTGGTTACTCTCTCACTAAAGCATGCATGCTCCAGTATGGCTCCTTGCTCCAAGCCAGTGCTCCTTACCCCTTGGTGGATCCAGCCTTTTGACTCAGGAACATGCCCTCGTCACAGTTCTTCAGACCGCAGCAGTTGGTTCAAATTTCAGAGATCTTCCCAAAACTCTGTTCTTCCCTTCAAGCTCTGTGCTGAGAAGCAGTAGTCTTCCAACAGGTCACTGTTTGCCACAGTACAGATTCCAATTTGCAGATATGCCAGTTTGGGGTGTTCTCTAGGTTGCATCACTCTCTCATGTGACTGTTACTGTCATGCCACTGTAGTAATGCCATCCTGGCTCTTCCAACTACGTAGGTGTCCCAGCAAAAATAACCCAAGGATACCTTTGTGCCCTGAAACCAGCTTGGGAACATTGTTTCTGGATCCTGAGCAATTGCAAACTATAAAGTAACATGGGATTTGAGAAGGGTTATTTATCCTGATTCCATGGGCTCCTACGTGGTGTTCACCAAGACTCCTGCTGGCAGGAGAGCAGGGCTGAAGCTGAGAGTGGGGGAATGCCCTGATGTGCTTGCTCCAAGTTATCCTGGTGTTGATCCAAAAAGGTGCCTATTCAGAGCAATATAACACCAGTATGTGGGTGGCACAACCTTTCCAAAAGGCTGGTTAGGTGTCTGGTGGTTAACCTGTGCAGGGCTCCATGCTGGCTGCAGTTGTTCCTTAGGCATAGCCATGCTTGTGCAGAATAGCTATAAACTGGGGATGAGTGCAGGATGAAGAATTTATGACATCTGAGGCTTAAACAAGGAACTGATACACTTTCAAAATTCCACTTTTAAAAGATGAGACTGCTTGTTTCATCTTTTTCTTGGAAGAGTTTTCATCTCATCCAGTTTAGCAGGGTCCACTAAGCCTTGTGAAGCTGGGAGTGCTTTTGGCATGTACAGTACAGAGCATCTTTGTCTTAAGCCAGCTGTTTGAAAACTGGTCCCTGTCAGCTCTTTCTTCCTAATATGGATATATATGCTTGAATATATTTGGAGACTTAACCCCTCCAAGCAGCCTGCTTGCACTACAAGCTCCAAGACTTCTGACTTCTTAAAGCATCTCTTCCCCTCCAGAATGTTGCATGTCAGAAGAGGCAACCAATGCAGACTTGTCCTTATTGTCTAGCACCAGTTTGCCATACAAGGCAGAATACTGTCTCTAGCAGGTGGACAAAGAGGGAGCTGGAAATGGCAAGACATGAGAAGAGCACTGCATGGTCAAAAGCACATGCCTCATGAATTTATCATGAACTAACTCTGTGGGACTCTTACTACATAAATCAACTGATAACTCACCATGTAAAAGATCATATACAACAATTCACCATTCTCTCCCATTTCTGCTATATCCCTCTGTCTGAAATTCATTTGTTGGTGTGAATGTGCTCACACATACTGCTTTGTTGCAGACATATGTATGTGGCACATCAAGGTAATGGATTTTTCTTGAATACCCTGTGCAAGTACTGTCATGTTGTGCATCAACAAAAAGTGATTTCATATTGCATAAAGCAAGGGATTTAAAAGAGCTGATGACCCTTTTGGCTTTATTCCAGGTGGGGGTCACATGTCTGGGTTACTGCCCAACCTTTTCCAGTAAGTTAATTCCCACTCTTAGAATTGTGGTGTCTGCACTGAGTTGTGCTCCCCTCCATAATGATTACTTACAGAACGGAAAAAGTGCCTTTTCACTGAGCTCCAGCATTCCTCCTCATGCCTTGCTAGCATTTTGTGTAGGTGCCTATACTTTGCACTTGCTTTGAAAACTGAAGCATCAGGTCTGAAACTGCTGCTGCCATGAGCATACACGTCACATTCTAAGGCTCTGCAGCAGCATTCGAGTCCACCACTTCTATACTGCCCTCACGTCTACAACTCATTTAATGTATTTCTTTAATAAGGAACCTTAACTGTCTTGAGTCATCAGCAGACATCTTTTAGGTAGATTTCAGCAAAGCACTCTAAAGTATCTCATGAGAATATTGTACTCAGAGAACACGGGGATTAGCACATGGCTTGTGCAGTAGAGGAGAGGCTAATGACAAGAGGCTGCACAGGAAGGAAAGTCACAAGAGTGGCATACTTCCAGTGCAAGGTTGATGTATTTATGAATGTTAATTCCACCACTTAAGTACAGGTTCGCTGCACAATCGTAGGATGCTGCAGAAGCCTTTGTACACACAGGCGTATCAGAGGAGCCGAGGGCCTCTCTGCCTTTATACCCATTGAACGGTGTTTGCCTGCTCTAGTCTCTGCAAGAGGAAATGACCCTTTCTGGTGCTGCCATCCCCTGCTGTGTTTCACAGAGATTTACTGCTCTCTGCTCACTGACTGTACTCGGGAGCTGGTATAAAAGCAAATACCTAAGGGATGTGTACGTCAGCAGAACTTCTTCCTGATTACTCAAGTTAGGCCATAGATGGCCTTTCTGTCAAAGGAAGGTTTGTAAGTCTGGATCTGCTTTCTCAGCTGAGGTTAGAATTCCCCCCGAGGTCTCCTCCTGTTCACATGTCTGAGGATGGAAGGACGTAAGAGGAAGGACAACGTTCCTGATTGATCCCAGTAGCACTGTGGAATGGAGAGCTTCTTTCTCTGGCATGTATAAATGAGCAAATTGCTGTATGGGAGCATCAGGGTCAGCCTGCCTCAGACTCACAATACTTGGTGCAGCTGCTACTGCTGAACAATGGCAAAGTAAACCATTTCCTTGCTTTGGCAAACTTGGCAGGGAGATGATGGAAGAGACGTATCTGGGGGAGCAGGTACTTGAGCAGAATGACTGGTGGAGTCCCAGATAATATAAGAGGAAGAAATTCAGAGATGACAAGGAAGAAAATATCATATGGGACTGGAAGAGAGGAGCAAACATGTCCGGAATAAAATGAAAACAAAGGGTGGAATATTGTCAGAGGATACAGAAATGGACTTACCTTGACAGCAGTGTGGAGAGGATGTTTTTCTTCCCTTTGTCTTTTTCAATCTCTACTCTTTCTCCTCTTTCCCACATTGATTTCTTAACCACCTTTCTCCATGGAAAGTCCAGCATGCATTCTGCACTGCTCAGCTCTGAGACTGGTCAATCTGTGCTGGCTCTTTTTGTTGAGGTGCTCTTCTCCCTTTTACATTTTCTTATGAGGGAATTTGATACCAAGAGCAAACCTTTCAGATCTGTCCCAGTGACAGGAGGTGATATGTTAAAAGGGAGAAGGGAAGGGAACCATCCATGTCTAGCACTTCGGAGCCCTTCCTGTCCGACTTACGGATGTTTGCTAAAGAGGTGTTTTGGTTTAACTGTAGCTTATTGGATTATGTGATTATGGCATTTGAATTCTTTATTAGATCTTTTCTGTCTTGGTCCCTGGGGTTCAGAGGGACTTGTTTTCTGGCCTTTGATGTGTTTGAAAAAGTCAGGCTATTTGTATCACTGCTCCTTTGCTTTGATTCTTTGACTCCTTCTCTGGGGAGCATTCTGATGTGCAGAGCTCATCTTTGTGCATCTGTTGCATGGGATGTCTTTGTGGTTTGTTTTCATACCTGGCACAAATCACCCCTCCTGCTCCCTTCTTTGCAAGTTGTCATGAAAGCAGTTATGGAAAACTTGTTTTTGCTGACAGCTGTACAGAAAATTCAGTATTTTAATGAGAGATGTGGTACCTTTGCTTGGAGGGGATCGGTGGCATTGCAGCAATTGTCCATTTTCCCCTCAGGCCCTTTCTCCTGTATCTGAAAAAAAAAAACCAAAAACAAACCCTTATCATTACAATTCACTTATCAAAAGAATATTTTTCATGTTCTGCTGTATTTGCTCTTTCCTGATGATTTTGACTGAGGTGCTAGGAGAGGACTCCTCTGAACCCTGTAGTGGGAAGTGAGAAGCTTCTACTCCAGTTCTTTGCCACAAAGCAGCACCCTGTGAGCAGAATTTCAGAGAAGGGAAATTTGCTTAGCCTGCAAGAAAAGGTCAGGCCCAGCCAAGTAAACCCTGCCAAGAAGGGTCAGCGTGGTGAACCAACTTACGCTTCATTTGTCACCTGTCAGTGCTGAGCACGATACACTTAATAACACAGTAGTAGAAAGGACAAAGGGGATTTCTGAGGGGAGAAGTGAGGTAAGCCATAATTAACTAGACCACTGAAGAAAAAACTGTCTTGGAACTGCTGAGTTTCTCCTGTGAGCTCAGATGTTTTCACCCACGCTCCTAACACACAGCACAGCCCCTCCTGTATGCCCTAACACCTGTCCATGGCTGTGTTCTCCACAGTGTATCATATTGGGAAATGGGGCCAAATGAAAGGAGGACTGAGCCTGTGTGTGGACACAGGCAATGAATGCAGAACAAAGATCTGCAGTATGGTGCAGAGCTCAGGCTTGGTCTGAGGTGTTGACCAAGGGAGCAGAGAGGACTCTCCCATGCTTATGTTAATTCTGGAATCACTCTCCCCAGCCATCATGGATGAAAAAGGAGCTCACTGACCCTGAGGAGAACACTGTTATTAATAGTCTCCCCAAGAAGAGGTAACAAGGGGTTTCTCCCTCACTCTTTCTTTCCCTGTATGATGAGCTAATGCCTGTACCTATAGAGCCTGGTTTGCCTATCACCAATCCTGAATGAAAAGTTATGCTGCATCCTTGCTTTTCCTGAGAACATACATGTGTTCTCCTTTTGTTCCTGAGTAATTTCCAGCTGGCACCATGTCCCTGTAGAACGTACCCTCATGTACCCCACTGCACAGGCTGCTCCAATGTTGAAGCATAAGCTATTTGGAACCAAGCAATTTGGTTACCTCTTTTTTTCCCCAGCATAGTCTGGAAATAGCTTTGGAAGGGCTGCCAGTGCTCAAGCAAATATTTAGTTCCCACATGCTGCTCATCATATGTGAGAGCTGCTCTTGTATTGCATGGGGACAACTGGCAGAGCAGTCTGTGAGTGCTTAGCCTGCCTTCTACCTCACCCCCCATACTTGTAGTTTAAGTGGGCCTGAACTACTTTTAAAGGAAACCATTCAAGTGTTGTTAACAACAAAGTCATAATGGTAGCCTCTGACACAGCTGGAAAACATCTGCAAACACTTGGAACAGGTAACAGTTTGATGAGGGCAAAGTTGTATCAGACTGCGCAAGGCTCATGAGGATTAAAAGCCATAGCTCGTGGGGTCAGCATGACCTCTGGTTTGGCTTGGAAGCCCTTTGTGTTCAGGAAATACTGGTAAATCATGGCAGCTCCTTGCTTCTGGAGAGTGTCAGGATGTAGGATACCAAACAAAAAGATAATTTACCTGACAAATGTAGCCCTACTCTTTATGGATTTTTTGCTTTTTGAATTCACTCATTATTCACAAGTTGTTGGATTTCTGTGCCATTTTGAAGGGTGGGGAATGAGTTTTTTGTTTTGTCAGAGCTTGTATTTTAAACAGCTGCCTGCACTTCATAATTGTGGTCACTATTTGTGGTTAAATGACTAATGTTTTACATTCCCTAACACTGAAAATAGTTATGGTGCAGATTTTGCTGGGATTAGTTTTGTTGGTTTGTTTCTGTAAAGACTTAGGCAAGTGGCTTTCTGCTGATACAGACAATCATGGAAAGCTTGAAGCTTCATTATTCACAGAAATTATGGCAAGAGCACAGCAATGACAAAAAGAGTGATTCCCAAAGCCAAAAAAAATATTAGTGAGGTTTCGTTTGCTCTGAGCAGTGAATATACGGTCAGGATGTCATGATTTTTCCATGTCTGCTATTCTGGCTTGAGATCCGTGTGGTGATAGACTCTAAGAAGTGAGGGCCACACCATTTTGTGAACATAGCAAAAAGACAGGGCTGTTTTCTGTGTCTCTCCACCTACCACCTCAGCGTTACCGTTATCTCAGCAACTTTTATTTTTAAATAGTTTTAAGTGACAGGTGAAGTAGGTTTGGAAATTTAGGTATTTTTCTGATCATTATGGAGCCATTAAATGGTACTGCAGTTGTCCATATGTGATGCTGCTAATTTTGATCTCAGGAATGCTACAGGTAATCTTTTTTCCTGTCTTCTCACTTTTCTCTCCTGCTTCTCACTTGAAGCAGGCTTGCTCAGAGCATGGAGCACCTCCTGCATACAAAGACAGGAGAGCTTCAGTGCTCCAGCTATTGCTCACAGTGTCCTCTGCCCTGTGTGGTGCTGTTTGGCAGAGCACTCCAAAGTGCTAGGTAAGATGTCCACTAGAAAGACTCTGGATTTATGGACCTCTCATTTTATTTTTTTCTCAAATATGCTTTATGCAGAGTAAATAATGTCAAAAGACCTTGTTGGAAAGACTGTGGCAGAAGTTCTACCTCTGCACAGTAACCTCTGTACTGGAAACAGAAACACTATTACTGAGTCAGGATTTTTCAGGGTTTGCAGAGAGGGGGAAAGGGCTGGGGTTTTTAAAGCTTACTTAATTCTGTTTAAATATTTTCTTCCAGTTCCAAATATGATTTAAAACTATGTAAAAGAAAAGCAAATATTCTTTATTTTCCTCATCATCTCTCTTTTAAAATTTACTCTGAGTACTTGGTAATACTGTAACTGCTTTGTTTCTTGCTGTATCAATCGTCATGGACTAACCTTTGAGAAGGCTTGTTTTTGCCATGTGCAATTGACCTAAATTTAAGCATTCTTGGGAGTTGAGCAAAGAGGCATGTGTCTACCAGAAAAACAGGGGAATACCAGCAATCGAAACTTGATCTGTACACCACTTTGGATCTGCATAAATGGTGCAGAGCAGTAAGCAGTAGGGTTTTTGTCACTGGCACTAGGATAGCCTGTAGGCTATAGAAAGTGATGCAGATATGAGGGCATATGAACAATGCAGGTGTTAGTTCATTAACATTATTCTCTTCCCCTAAAGAAAGCACTTGCCTCACAGTTAAATCAGAAGCAAATCAGATTCAGCTGTGCTAGTAAAAGATGTTACCTCACCAGCTGATGGTACTCTCCACTCTGGTCACTGTAAGAGCCCCAGGAAAAGCTGAGTGTCTGTTTAAGCAGTTTCAGTTGTTGGCCACAGCAAATTAGTTGGCTCTGAAGAAAATTAGGGAGTGCTCACAAGAGGTGTTCCTTTTGCAAATGGGTGGAAACAGAGCCTCTGTAAGGACAGAAGAGATGGGAGGAGTAACCGAAGAGCTGGGAGAGGTAAGTGGTGGTTGTGTCCAGCTGAGTCCTTAAACACCTTTGTACCCCTGCAGTGATAGCAGAAAACTGCGTGCAGACACATCTTTTGTGTCTACATGCAAATTTTAGATGGCTTCTTGACCTCTCATAAAAAAGCAAACTTGGGTATATTTTATATAACTTTTAAGGTACCTGCCCAAGGTTGTGGGAAGTCAGTGACAGTGACACAGGCCTAGAAACAGAACATGGAAGTCCAGGGATTTTAGCTGTCTTTGCTAACCATTAGATGATACTTCCTCCAGATGTTTCAATAAGGGGTGCTATAAAAAGTTCTTCACATTTCTGTGGCGATTCCTCATTTCCACAGCGCTGCCTGCCTTTATGTTTTTAATATCATTGCTTTGAAGCAGCATAGCTAGAAGTGACAGCGCCAGAAATAATAATAATAACAATAATAATCTGCATAGCACAACGGGCATTGTACCAGCATGTAGGAAGACAAAGGTCTCTGTGTGTTTTGTATTAGCACACTTAAAAAGTCATATTGAGTCTATCTGGAATGCATAGGTGGGAACCTTAACCCCTCATATGCTGAGAAGAAAATTGTATGCAGACCTGAGAGCTGAAGTAAATGAATAAAAGGGCACGAGCTTCATTCCTGTGGCAGTGGGAGGTCTTTCTGGACCATATGCCTTGACAGCTTTGTTCAACCTTATGTATTTAATATCCATGTGACACCAGAGTAGTTAATTTACAAGTATTTTTCCTTTTTCTTCAGTTAAATATAATCGTTCTTTACCATTGACCAGAAAAGACAGAGGAAAGGCAAGAGCTAATCCAAATCTTATTATTATTTTTTTTTTTCTCTACAAATTCCATTCTTATTTCTGCCATGGCCCATGTTCAAAACCCAAACAATAAAACATGCAGCTGTGACATAGGGGAATTGTCCAAAAAGGACGATGTCTGAAGGTTTATGATTAGGTTTTATATTCCCTCTGTCTACAGAGCAGCACTTCCTGAATGTTTCTGTGGTGAGAAAAGCATCCCAGCCATTTCCCCTTGTGGATGATGGTGTAATTAGAGCTGTAAAGAAAGAACCCATGACACTAAAAGGCTGTAAGTGCTGCAGATTTAGGACAACAGGTTTCTATGGAAACTGAAGTGAAAATAGGACCTTAAATGGGTGAATAACAATAATACAGAGTTCTCAGTTTGGATCAGTCTGTAAGTTGCAGCAAAATATAGCCCGCCTTTCTGGCAGTTATTTGCATAACCTTCTCCATGGTGCTCTCCATGAAGCATTGCCCCTCCAAGTCTTAATTTTTATACAGAAACATTCCTTCCTTAAAAAAGAAAGATGAGGATTTCCCAATGGATGGCATGCACCCACTTACAGATGTTATCAAAATAATTTGAGCTTACTGTAGGCAAATAAGCAACACAATAAGTTATGGCATCCATTTCATCACTAGTGCTTGGAGTCCTTAGTAGTTGCTGAAAATTTTCCTGCTCCTGATGGAACATGAGATCTTCTTATATTCTGGTTCAGTGATGATGCACTGGAAAGATGAGGCAATACCTTTGCACATGATACCTCTGTGCCATTCACTGCATGCTGTAGTTGCCAGTTCTCCATAGCCAGTTGTCTCCTGGAATTCTGCTGGGGTGTTTTTCAGTCTGAGACTAGGTCTCGTGTTTGCAGTGGAAGATCCTTTCCTTAAGCTCTCCAGTTTCTGAGCAAGTTAGGCACAGTCTCTTACTGGCAGGAAACCTGTCCAGGATTTTCAGTAGAATATAGTGTCTTGCATTGGCTGTGCCATGCTTTAAACAACATCTGAAAATGCCGCAGCTAAAAATTCTCCAGGAAAGAACAAAAGGGGACTTGGCATTCTTTGGACTGTTATTTTTTTCTTGTTGAGCATTTAACCGCAGTGAAAGAAATAAAACTGCAGTGGGGGAAACACTGAACTGCTAGTGACAGAAATACCCATATGGTCCTATTTGTTTCTGTAGAAACAGCCATGCAAACTTTGTAGTAATAAATATACAAATTCGGGGATATTTGGGTTGTAGATTACAGATTTCTCTGCAACTAATGTGTATAGGCTAAATATATACATTAGAAATATACACAGAAATATATATGTAGCATTAGTACTAAAATCAGCGGCAACCAAACTGGGGCACATCTGTGCAGTAATTGACCCTAAGAGCTTATCATCCCCCTGGCACTCTGAATGGTTCATGGTTCTCTACAGCCTGAAACATGAATTAATTTTGCAAGCAGTGGCTAAAAGTCACATAAGCTGCAGTTTAACTCTTTGCAAACCATCCCAGAACAAAAGCCAGCTTCGTAACATGCTGTGTCTTTTTCCCTGCCCTCACTGGTGCAAAACCACTGTTCCAAATGAGAACCAGTGAAACCAGTCTGTTGCCAGGCATTGAGTCTGAGTCAAGATCCTGGTTTGTGGGAGTGGCATCTACAGCAATGCTGTGTCCGAACACCAGTGATTTCTGGTCTGAAATTCGTGTCCTACCATTTCAGTTTTAGTGAAATAGTACAGGCTTCCCTGACTCTCCAGCTGTATGTTGCCACAAATGAGAAAGAAACCATTTCTCTGTGCATGTGTCCAGAATCTGTCCTGGCAAGCCAGGGTGATCCAGGATTCTGGCTGCTCTGCTTGTGCAGGCTCAGGGCATCATCCAGATGCTGACGGACTGGCTCCAGACAGGCTCCCCACAGAATAAATGGTGTTAAATTCTTGATCTGATTGGCAGCCCTGGGAATTCAATTCAAGTCCCTGGGGAGAGACAAGAGAGCACTTCTTTTCTCTATGGCTATTGTAATGAAAATGAATAAATCCTTCTCCCTCCCCCCTATCCTCAGGTTGTCACTGGCCTGGATTAATTTTGTGTATGGTTTTCATATTCCTTCCCTAGCTGCTTCTTGAGGAGGGGATTGCCTAATTCTCTGTCCAAGTTTAAAGCAAAGCCAAGCAACCTGGTAGATGTTAATCCAGGAAGGGAAAACAAGAAGCCTGGCTGAAGCCTCTCCAGCCCGATGGTCTGTGGATACCTCATGCCCCAGTTGTGGTGCCCTGATAAAAAGAGCGGCTCACTGGGGCTGATGGGAGCGAGGCTGGTCACACTTCAGCACTGTGTTTCCTTTAACACATCTATCATCGTTCTGTTCTTGTTAAGGCGTTACTTGTTGATTTGACCATGTATTTACCCATTCTTTGAGGCAAAGTTACCTGTGGCTGGGCTGGGCTCTGGTGTGTCCCCCTTGTGTGTCTGCAGTTCATCTGTGTGACATGGCCCGTAGGGTATTGGCTCCGGCGCACACCCATGAAGGATCCAGCCCCGCGCCGCAGCGTGGGTTGGGTCAGGCACAAATGAACCGGAGGGCAGCAGTTTGGCCATCACTGAGTGCCTGGGGGATGCTGCGCTGCACAGCCAGCCCGCGGTGTCGGAGCAGACACCTCAGGGACCACCCTAACCTGAGCATCTGAGGAAACCCATCTAGCCTTTGTTTCAGCGGAGCGTTTAGCAGAGTTAAACATCACTCTTACAGCAGAGCTTGCAGGGGGGAAATGGAAAAAAAAGAGAATTTTGTGCTGAATTTTTATTCACTGAAAGCTTCTGCTCTGCCTCTCCCTTTGAAGGGAAAAAATGAAAAAAGAAATTTATTTTTTGGGGAGGAAATTTTTTAGTTTTGAACATGCTTTGTTAAAATGTCTGATTTATAGTTAGTGAAGTAGAGTATTTTAATGAAAATTAAAAACCCCCTCAGAACTTTCTTTAGAAAAGGAGCCAGTGTTTCTCAAACAGCTTTATTTATATGTTTAAAATTACTTACATGCGTAAGCATTTTACTGAATCAGAACTTTAAGACAAGCCCTTTCTTATCTTAGCTACAATGCCCGTTTTAACTTATGTAGGACATTAACTGTTATAGTTATATGCTCTTTTATCTCATAATTATAGGTCTTTAAAAACCTTTTTTAAAAAGTGTATGTAATTATTATATGGAGCAGGGTTTTTACCTTTAAATGTCATGTATTTGCATAAAAATTTACATATATTAATGCTAATAAGGGACATAGGAAGAGAAACAGAATTCCACTAAACTGCTCTGAATTAGGACTCCGGTGTCAGAGGTTGGGCTGAAAAATACAGATGTTGACACCAGTTGTATTCCCCAAATCTTTGCACAATGGCAGAATTCTCTGTTGGTCATCATTCTGTCTGGTTGGGAGTGCTGACACCTGTGTTGCTGTTGCTGCACTGTAGTGTTAACACCTTGTTCTGCTGAATGAGAAACTTGCACCTCTTTCTAAGGCAATTGATCTAGTGATTTATAATCTGCAGCGTGGAGGCTCCCAGAGGTTCTCCTGAGAGTGCCGAAGGAAAGTGAACCTGTTGTCAGTGTGCTTACATTTGCTATACAAAGCCTGGGACAGCCACTGGGAAATTTTTAGTATCTGCAACCCAGAAAAAATTGATAACTGTTGATTTAGACTGTCAGCAGTCACAGCAGCCAGCGCTGCTCCTGGTTAAGAACTGGACATTTCCTCTCCAGCCTTCACGTGGGGTTCTGGGTTCATTCTCAGGCATTCTGTGTTCACACAAGCATTGTAAAAATAGAAAGTGTTCAGGGAGAAGTGGTTATTCTTAGAAACATGAGGCAGCATGCACAGAAAAAGAGAGATTATTTAAGTTGGAGAGGGCAGTAGTAATGGAGAGTTATTTCAATTCCAGAAAATTACAAAAAAATTTCCAGAAGCATGTGAAATGACTAGTATGATGATGCATTTTACAGTAGAAGAGGAAGGAGATACTGGATAACAAATGTTGCCTTTGGTAGGCAACATTTTTAAAACAGCTGAAGAAAATATTCTAGAGTCACATGCAAAACATCTTGACAAAAGGTAGCACTTGGCCAGGAGTTCAACAGGATCCAGAGAAGTAAAGAGGATAACTGTCTAAACAGAAAAGACAAGGTAGGTATCACAATCCCTGCGGAAATTAATTGAATGTTGAAGCTGCATTCATGATCTTGAGACCCACTTGTATCTAAATACTGAGAACAACAGCTGAATTAAAACAGATAAAGTGAAATAAAATGATAAAGCTACAAGAACCCTGTATGTCAAGGCTTAAACCTCTGACTTGTGCTCTCTAGGAAGGAGCTTTCTCTCTGGGCAGACTGGGCTGTAATTTGCCCACAATTACATCTTTGCAAGGGTTTGTTTAACAAAAAGGAAAACAAGCAGGAAAAACAAATCCAGTTTATGAAGCACTGAAATCCCAGAGTGCCTGAAATCCTGAGCTACTGAACAGAATTTCAGTTGCTCGAAAGCAGGGAAAGGCACTGCTGTCCGTGCGGGTGGAGCTGCCCTGCCTACAGCCCTCCCACCTGGCACTCGCCCCTGTTGGGTTTGGAATGTGAAGGAAAGCTGAGCATGCCTGGAGGGGAAATTATTTTTCTGAACTTGTTGGAATGTGTTGATGTTAATTTATCATGTTTTGTGATAAATACTTGAATATTCTTCTCCAACAGTTAGTGCAACAAATCTGCCCTGACCCAGAGCAGCCTTTCCCAGAACCTAAATCTCTTAGAGAAGGGTTTCTTTCAAAGCACAAGCCTCTCACATGCAAGCTAAATTAATATATTCCCATTTAGGAAGTAATTAATTTATGATGAGTAAGGGCTGAAAAGGAGACAGTTACAATGCAGGCGCTATAGCCAAGTAGTATCATCATTTAGGTCCAGCATTTGTGTCTGTAGATAAATGGCAAGGCTATAGTAGTGTTGTTCAGTCCGTCTGTGTAACATGAGAATGGCACATACACAAGTGACTGTAGGGAAGGAAACAGTGCTATTTTCTTTGAGATCTGCCTTTGTGCTATTTTAAGATGGCATCATTTTCGAACAGGGATAGTGGCAAGCTTGCTGTGGTTTATAAACCTTTAACTCAGCAGAGGTCCAGGATGAAAAAAGAGCCCACCTACCTGCATAAAAGTCATCCCCCTGCATCTTACTTGCAGTTTGAATACTAGAAAAGCAGGGCTTTTTCAACCAAATTAATATGTAAAAGCTAAGCTATATCCAGTTGTGAGACATCTGAGGCAATTTTATTGTCAGTCTCTGGAATTATGATTTACACCATGTATGCCTTTTGACCATGGCATAAAATAGCTTTAAAGTATGTTCCAATTGAACATGTGCTGCTGCCATCTTTGTACTGCTGTGGGCACAGCCAGAAGCCACAGGCATCTACAGTAGAGCGTAGTGTCTTTATTAGAATGTACTTCTTTTTAATGGCTTTGATTTACATTTTTTTTTCCTCTCTCGAGTCAGTCACAGTGAAAGAAAAAAGACTAGAATTTTTGATAATTGCTTTGGGTTTTTTTTGGTGGAAAAAGGCACGATAGTGTTATCTTTCAAGTTTTGGTGTGGATGAAATGTGTGTACATTCAAGGAATATTTCAGAAAGTTTGGTACTAGAAAGGGGCACAAAAATATATACTGTGTATTCCAGAACAACCCTGATTGTCCAGCTAGGGAGAAGTGAGCACACCATCCTGCCCATAGCTTAGATGAGACAGGCAAAATCAGGCCTACTGAATGTTGAGAGGAAGAATAAAGCTGGTGATATTGCAGGGATGGGATCTTGAATTTGATGCTTCTGTTGACATGTACAGCTGGTTTGTGCAATGTACTGCAGGGGTTCTGTGCATGCTTTATTGCTATAGAGGACGGTGCATGCCTTGGCTATAAGCATTAATAGCTGTTACTGCTCATTGTTAGATCATTATACTCATTTGCTAGAAGCAGAGCAGTTGCTGCAGATTACATTGATGGCATCTGAACAGATTAGTAGGAGCTGCAGTTTGCTGCAGGGCAGCAACCCATGTGAGAGAGATTAAGGGTCAAATTCTGCTCCCCAGTATACCATTGTAAATATCAATAATACAATTGATTTTATCAAAGTAACTCTGGATTTAAACTGGTGTGATTAAGGGCACCTGACCTCGTTGTTTTGTTATGTTTGTTAACACACACAGTACTGTACAGCAGCAGTCCTTGTAGTGGGTTTGAGAGGAATCTATAGAAGAGATTCCAATACATTGCTAAGATTTTTGAAGGAGTCTAAATAACTAACATGAGCTTTTCATTCACTTCAGTGGCCTCATGTTTAAGTGTCTGAACATCTCAGCCATACAGTGTAAACTGAAAATGATGTTATAATTCAGCTTTATCCAACAACTGAAAGAGAATGCCCCCTTTTCTGGCTGAGCTGTGAACAAGCTGCAGGATGTTGCAGAGACAGCAGGATGCACAAGGTACATAAGGCTGATCCTACGAGATGAGCAGGCTGGTGAATGCAAGTAACATTAGTGGTTACTCATGGATTTAGTACTTGATCTTATTACCACCAAAGCCTATAAGAGAACTTCTCCCAGCTCTAGGGGGAGGAGAATCAGACCTGCTGTTCCATCGGGAGAGCACAGCCGGCTGTGTGTGCTGCAGAGAGAACAGTGCATCGTAATGCAGATTACATTGGTTTGCTGCAGAGTCAGGGAATCTCCCGGTGGTGTGTGCTCTATAATAGAAATGTCACTCAGTCTGCCTGCTTTATAAATAAGCAAGGTTATTTTAGTAGTACTCTTGTTAAATTCGCAGCTGCTAAAGCAGCTCTCAGTAGCAGGGTAAGCCAGCTTCATCTGCAGCCACCCTGCATGGCTGCAGGATTTTGGTGCCTGTTCCTCCAAAGAATAGCAATTTTCTTCTCACACCTTCCACCTGACCTTGCAGTTCTCTTGCAAAGCAAATGTTGCAGGGGGGCTCATGCTGTGGGTGTGGGACAAATTTATCCTTGGAAAGGGAGGCAGCCTTTGCCCTCTGTTGCCCTGCAGCTCTGCTCTGTGCTTTGCCTCCCTGAGTGAAGGAGACAGGAACAAGTGCCTGTCTTGGCACCAACTGGCAGTGTGGGTGGCTCTGTGGGAGGCTGGGGCTCTCAGAGGAACAAGCAAAGCCACCTACTAAACCTGAGTCCAGGGTCTTGTCATCTGCCCAGAACCACTTATGCATGTGGGTTGTGTGTGTCTGGCTGCAGCCTGCTGTGGGGCTGTTTGCAGTGTGGTAAGCCAGAGTGGCCAGCAGCCACTGACTTACTGATAATGCCATAAATAATGAATGTGCCAGAGTTTAATGGTTGGCTGTTGGGCCCTGTATCCAACCCCTTCAGGACAGGGTCTTTTGTTGAGCCATGTGATCTTTGGATTTTGCGATTGCATCAACTGCTGATTCTTCCTGGGAATTTGGTCTCCCCACAGATGACCAACTATCAAAACAACAGTCACAAACCTATCTGAGTCCCACTGAAAGTGATAGGGTCACAGTCTTGTGGTAACTTAGACTGTTTTAAAGGATCTTGTATTAATCGAGTTGATGCACCTGTCAGAGTTAGAGATGAACCTGTGGCTGAGATTGCCTTACTGACTGTACATCCTTTTGGTCTGAAAACTGATTGTGTTTACACCCTGGTTCTGGAAGACAGCTATGTGGAGTCCTGTGCTGTTGATTTTAATTAACTGAGTGGAAGGAGCCTTCCATAGAAGTGTTGAAGTTGCAACTTCCTAGAGAGGAAAGCTGTTGTATTGTGCAATGGCAGCAATGAGCGTGCCAAGGCTGACTTAGCTTGCCGGTCTGAGGAGTTTCTGTTACCAGTTACTCCATTCATGAAAGGAAAATCCCATTCATCTTTCTCATACTCAATCCTACCCTCTGTAGGCTACAGGGATTTAACCCACAGCATTCAAAGCAGGCATTTTGAAGCAAATTCATTTGCTTCCTTGACTGACCCATTGTATTACCCTGACTAGCAGCTGTGTACTAGGACTGCTAACCTTCAGTGCATTAGTTTATCTCCCAATTTTCTGCTCTCAAGAGCTGGGCTCTGTAATAGGCCAGGGAGGTTAGAATATCTGTGTGAGCGTTAAATGGATTTATGCAGCTTTGACACAGCCAGAATCACTGCTTCTCAGCTCTGTCATTGTTACTATAACAACTTAATTATTTGATTTCCAGTTGCTACTGTATTGTTGTTGTAGGCACTGCATAAACATAAAAAAAGTGATGGCCTCTGCCCTGAAGCTCTTGCAGTTCTGGGTACACAATGAGACAGCAGACTGGTGCAATGAATGGATATTGCCAGACAATTAAAAGTGTAAAGCAACAGTTGGGTTTTAGCCTCAGGTCCTCCTGGCTGTCAGGTGCCAGTGTTGTGGCTGTGTTCAGGTTTGCCGTCTCCTGGATGCAGTGGGGCAGACCTGCTTGTGTATCATTTATGCAAGTGTATATACTTTGTTTTGTGCTTAAATGATGTAAAACACAGATTTAGTGCACCGCTTGAATGAGACAAGAAGCCCAAGATAACTGGGGGCACTGTCCTGTTCCAGAACAGCTGCTGACAAAAGCCACTGATGGATAGGTGATGGTTTTCATTGCCCTGACCCAGTTTCATTATGTAATCTAATATGACTTCTCACAGCGTCATCCTCATGATATTCCTGAATTCCTCTCTTGGCTTCCTCTGGTTACTCTGACCAAAGCAGTTTAGTTCATAGAGATGATGGGAAAAGGAGACTCTTGTAGATGCTTCCACTGACTATGGATGTATGCAATAGCTACCATGAAGGCGGATTTTGACTCTAGGAGGTGTCTAGTCAAGCAGCAAATCCAGAAACATGATCTACACAATTAGTCACACTGGGCAGATAATAAACTCAACAGAAAACACTCAAAGTCAACAGCTGTGGCAAGTACTTGGCAAATATTCCAGATAAGTAAGGTACTCCAGGAAGTATTGCAAGTATTCTGGTGTGTAGTATGTTTGCATAAACCATCAGATAAGGCTGTGTTACACTTTTAAAACTGTGATTGGAAGTATCTTTTTCTGGTTGGTTTGTTTTTGATTTTTTTTTTTTTTTTAGTTTTGACTTGACTTGCAATTTTAATAATTGAACTAATTGTGGTTAGGCAATATGACTTTTTGTTAGTACAGTTGCAGTGATAAAAAGTCATAGTACAAAGGCAGGTATAGTGATATCGGTTATTAGTAGGCTGTATTCCAAGCCAGGCAGCAGGAGGTGAGGGCTCTGCCTGAGTTCGAAGAGCCAGGAAGGATTGCCTCGAGGGGAAGCAAGATTCTGCCATCAGCTGGTTGCACTGAGCATCTGCTCTGCTCCTGCCTCTGGGCTCTGACTTCCTGCAGCTGATGGGAGGGTGTTTTGCTTCTGTGTGAAAGAGCAGCCCCTGCAAGATCCTTCCAGGCATTTCGTGTGCAGCTGTTTGACTAAAAAGAGGGTAGGGGTGGCACAGTGGTGTTGCAAAGGAGGAAAAAGAAAGGGGAACATGCCTCTGCATATCACTGTGCTTTAGGCAGTGCTGCAAGAGGTGACTGTCCCATTTTCCCTAAAGGAATAATGAAATCTGCATAGAATGCCTTTAAGAAAAGGCCTGCCCGGCTGGGGAGGTTTGTAGGTATCTTGGTATAACAAAGAGGTGAATCTTTCTGGAGCAGACTGAGCCCCAGGCAAAGCTCCAGACAGGAGCTCCTGTTTGACATTGTGTGACTTGCTTTTGGAGATGTGGGGAACCACAAGCTGTACCGGCATTTGCTTCCTTCATAAAACCTAATGTGCTCTTCGTGACACCAGTGAACAGGGTTAATCATTTCTGTGTACGTCAGTACCTCAAGGCACTAAAATCTCATGAGAAGCTGCTCTGATACATGTCTATTACTGTCAGTGCTGGAATCTGATATGCCACAGTTTTATAAAACTGGCCCCTCTTATTTTCATGTCTTCTTGAAAAAATAGGGTTTTTTTCCCTTTCTTGCTTTGTTTCATTGCTGGCCAAAGCACAGTCTCTTCAAAGGCATCAACCTGCACTGGCACTATGGTTTTTTGGCTGTTCTTGATTTCAATAGACTTTGCAGAAGATGTTATTTATATCACTGAAGTTTGCAGGATATGACTTGTCTTCATCCATATGTAACTAGTAACTCTTTGATAAATTAAAGTTCTCCCCAAGTAAGCATGTAGAATCCCATCATCTTTGGAGTATGTGCCCATGCTCCCTGGTTTTGAGATATCAGCAAGAAACAAGTTTCTTTTGATACTTTATTCAGCAGACAAAAGAAACAAGCCATATCACCAATCTCTGATTTAATTCAGCAATAAAACCCAGTGTTTGTGTTTTCTGTGTTCGTTGTGTGGAGCTGGAAACAATCACAAAAGTATTTTTTTCAACATTAGAGACCTCTCCTGACACATCAGCCTTTTTGTCTTAACAGATTTTTTTTGTGGTCTTCCTGCTTTCATGTTATTTTTGTAAGCCCTCTTTGCTGACCCTAAACTTCTTGATATATTCAGCTTTTGAAGTAGTAGTTGTTATTGCCCATTTTGTTCTGGCTTCTCTGCTGTTGTTTTCTTATTGATGGCCTTGCAGGCTTCTATCCACTGGCTTCTAATGAACCTTCTCTCTTTCTGAAGCTCCTTCAGAAACAATGCGTTATATGCTGTAAGATTACATGTAATGAGGAATCTTTGCCTGTCCAGCGATTTCTATCTCCATGGGATAGATTTGTGGCTGGACTTTGCCAGAATGCCAGGGAGATGGTCAAGAATGTTGGATTTCTGTGCTGCAGTTGCAGGCTTTGTTGGGAAAAACATGGATGGCAAGTACCACAGCAAAAGAACGTGTGTGAAAGTAGTCAGTAAACCTTTTCTTGTCTTGAGTTGTATGTAATGGTATTTTTAGCTGAAATCAGTGCAGCAGCAATTGTACTTATATATGGCATGGGAAAGATGGCAGAATTGGGACCATAATTTTTACAGCAATGGGCTTGAAAAAAAACAGCACTGAGCTAAACAATGCCTTTACAAGTGGCCATTTCAGGTGAGCCTGTGCAGGATAGACCGTGCTTCTCAGAAAACCTCATTAGTCCAGGCAGAATGCCATATTAATGCAGCTGTATTGCTTCTAGTTCCTCACTAGTGCTGAGCAAGCTTAGCTGGAATTATCTGCTTGGCTCTATGTGGCAGAGATTCATCCTCCTCCCTTCCTACTGCTTTGGTTACTTCTCCTTTCATGAAAGACATGAAATGAGTGTGGCTTTGTGCCCACACAGGTTGCTGGGCTGCCCCTCTTTGTGAGCCTGGTGAGAATGACAGGTGTCAGCAGAGCCTTGGTACCGCTCTTTGGCAATACTGCTGCTAACACTGGGCATGCACCTCATCAGTTTGCTAGGAAGGCAAGACTTGTGGCCTGAAAACTTGGGTGGGGTCTCAAGAAACACCCTAGCAAATAAATGGTTAACCAATAAGGCAGAGCATAGAAATAGGATGGAGGAGTGTAATTATCATGGGATAAGCAAATGATTAGAGTGTTATGATGCTCAAAGTATAGCCCTAGAGTCAGGTGCTTAATTATTAATATTATTATTCATGGATGGGTCTTTATGATGTGGGAAATGAATATTTCTGGCACTGGAAGCAGATGTAAGACACCAGTTTAATATGCCAAGCAGGGCTTACAAGAGAGCAGTGTGCTTCATATAAATTAAATCTACCCGTTAGCCACGTGTTCTCCACTGGGGATGGATTCTTCATCTTCTTGCTTCCTAAAGCTACTCATAAAATGTGAAATGAAAAAAAAAAAAAGCAACCTCCTTTTAATATTTTTTCAGGTAAATCAGAATGTTCAAAATGGAGGATAAAGATAGGTGAAGGAAGACATGGATGATAGTTTTGGGGTTAGGCAGGGCTTAGAGCCTGGTCTTGGTGACAAGCCCAGGACTGTTTTTCAGGTAGCACTGGCTGTATTCTCCTTTCATTTAGGTGCCTCATAACCTCACAAATCCAGGGCATGCCTGTGGTTAGCAGCACATGTCAGAGCAGTCACTAAACGGCACTGATACAGCCTTTGTGGGACGTGTCAGCTGCAGCATCCCCAAGGCCAGGCACGGTTTTGGAGCTCTCGTCAAACCAGATATTTTGGTGTCTATTGTTGCTCTCTTGTGCTGAACTCCTTCACAGCAAAGGCTTGTTTGTCTGGGACACAGCTGTCCATGGGGATTTGGCTGATCTACCTGTGGGCCACTTTGGAGACAGTGATGTAAAGGTCTAGATTAGCACTTATTCGTACAACAGTATAGAGTAGATTCAAATGGGCAGCCCAAACACATCCAGAAAAAACAGCAAATGACAAGGATGTAGTCAAATAAAAGAAGAAGGTTGTTTTGCTTGGCCTCCAATCACAGGGGCCAATGTCGGCCTTCACAAACTGTAGGATCAGGCATTATCTGTCCTTAGAGCACAGGAGTTGTGTCTCTGTGGAAATGGGGGTGTTAGGTAAAGCCTTGTTCTGCAGGCAAATAGCATGGAATGTAGCAGAGGGAGAGCACGTGGTATATATGGAGGCTGTGTGCATGCTGAGCATGCTGCTGCACTGTTAGATGAGTGATGCCTGGTTTCTTTGCTGTGGGTATCTGGATTTTTGGTAGTGTGGCTGTTGAAACTGTTCATCTTTCACTCCAGTCCTAAAATGATGCACTCTTGCAAAGTGCCTCTGTGTGTGGTAGGGCAGAAAAGGAGTGGGAAAGATACCTCTCCTCCTCCTTCTTTCCCTCTTTTTTTTTTTTTTCCCCCTCCCCTCTTTATTACAATCCCAATCCTGCTTTTTTGATCTTGCTTCCTGCAATATTATGAGGACTGCAATGGATTGCTATGGCAACTGGCCAACCAGGCCTGCATACTAAATGAAGACACCTCCATGAGGGCTCACAGGGGAAGGAGATAAAAGTGTAAACGATGCAAACAAACAGAAGAAACCCCAAACAGCAGTAGCGCCATGTGGATGTGTTACACCGTGACATAGGATGGAGGAGCATAAGGACTAAAGCCCAATATTGATGGCCAGCCTCGGGGCCAGAACTTTTGTCATGCACCATCAGGATAGAAAACTCATATGATTCTTCTGCTCCCCTGCAGCCCTCACCACAAGCAGATATCCAGCACACACGTGTGTCTGTAAATATAGGTGGACTGCTAACTTGCAGGGAGCTGGGGGGGATGGCTGTGTGAAATCAGGGATGCAAATGTTCAATTATTGCAGCTTGACAGTGATGAATGAAGAGGGGAAGAGGGGCTGTATGGCTGGGTTCCTTCTTTGGGTACCTCTGTTGTGGTTGGTCTAAGCTGCATCCCTGTGCCGGTGGCTCTGGGGAGTGCTGGGCAGGAGGGGGGAGCATAACAGAAGAAAAATGCCTGTCTGGCATGGGACAGGGACAGCTGGCAATAGGGTAGGTATTTTCTGTTTAATAAAACAGCATGGAGATGCTGGTTCCGAAATCTCTGGCAGAGGCGGCAAGGAGGTGGGGAGGGTGTATGTTTTTCCTCAGCATACTTGTGTTTATCTCCACCTTCATCTCTCTGCTGTATTGGATGTCCCTCCAGTCTCCCACCCACAAACCCATATGGCATTTCCCCCTCCCGACAACTGGAAGGAGCCAGCCTTTTTGCCAGAGAAGGAGGAGGGGCGCGTGTGGTGGGAAGGAGGGGGAGGTTGATGCTGCTGTTAGGGCCATCTGGCCCTGAAGGGCTCACTCTACTCTCTGGCTCAGACCTTTTCAGCCCCTTTATCTCTGCTTTTCTCCTCCCAGCAAAATGGGCATTATCTGGTGTATCATGGGCAACGGAACCCGGCACTGTCATTAAAAACTCATGGATGCTTTCATCCTGATGGGCTGTGGGATGAACTGGGTGAGCCCAGAAAACATGCAGTGTATGGAGTCTAGCAGATGTGTGTATCTAGCTACAGTCCTAGGATGAGGCCTCTTGGAGCTTGGCACAAGAGAGCATGACATCAGTGACCTCTGAAGAGCAACAGGAGCCTTTCCAAATTTCCCTGTCTTTCTTACCTGTGCTTTACTGAGCACAGACTCCCATTTATCTTCCATGGGGTTGCACTGGGGCACAAGGGATGAGAATATTGCCCTTCATCCAGAAGGAAAGCCACTGTGTGTTAAACCGACACATTTTTACAGGCAGGGCAAAACAGCTCCTCAGTCACCAGGCAGCCTCTTGTAATCAGGTGCAGAGATACAAACCTGAAAATGGAGCAAATTTCCACAGAGCAGAACAGGTGAATGCTGGAAAAAGGCAGACCTGTGTATAAATTAATAAACCCTGCTGAAAGACAGTGTGCAATGAACAAAACGTGTATTTAGCAGTACTTTCACTCAGCTTTAATGATTTGGAATCCTGCATAGAAAATCAAGCACTGTTGTTTTTCTGGGGCTCTGATTTTGGCAGTACTGTTTGCAGACGCTTACCAAACTGACAGCCAGCGTGGGGCTGTGCTGCAGAGCACTGCTGTGACAGTGACAGGGCCAGCACATTTATGGCATGGTTCTGCATACAGTGCTCCATACGCACTAGTTTTTCTTTTATAGTGTGTCTGCTGCAGTATTAATGGCTTTTTTCTTATATTAGCATCCTCCTTGGCCTCTTCTAGATAGCCACATTGCACAACTGCAGGTGAGTTAACTGTGCTGTCTTATTCTCCACCAGCTGCACCATGAAGTTGTCTGAGTTCACATCCTAGAGCTCTCTGAGCTGGGGTAAGATGAACCACTCTTGAATGTATTTTTCATTGTGGTTGTTCTATCATATGCTAAAGGGCTGGAGAGCTATTGGAACTTAAGCAATTCAGTGGATTTACATTACCAAAATGAGAACCCTTGTGGTGTAACAAACCTTCCTGGGCACCAGGGGAGCGTGTTGTTGAAGTCATTGTGGGGCTGCTCGTGGCAGACTTACTGTGTGCAGGTAGCAAGGAAATCTCACCCCACTGACATGTGCACCACAGTAACAGACTTGTTAAATCTGAGATGCTGAGCAAAATGTTTGTACCACTGATTCTTTCCTCTACTCCCTGCAGCTGTGATATACTCACACATTTGCATGTGTCACTGTGGCCTCCCTCCTTCTGTGTATCTGTGCCCCAAATGTAACCAGGTACTTTTTCACGTGGGAATGAAGTCACTTCAAGGATTTGCAGAAAGGGTTCCTATTGCATGAGAGGAGTGGCTTGTAGAGACTAAAGTAGGTGGTGGGGTCAGCCTCCTGCCTGTTTGGTGGGATTGGCAATACTAAGTTAGCAGGAAGCATCTCCAATACCAGGACTAGTAACAACGACAGAAATTGATAACTAGAGTTTCTATCTGTTTATAACGTGTGTCGAGGAGGGCAGACCTGTAACAAGTGTTCTGCATTAACCTTCCTGCTGCACACAAACCCCGTTTGGTGTGGTAGCCATGTAAAACACTAGATTAAACCCTGAACCTCCAGAGCCTGGGGAATGCTGATCTCAATATGTGAGTCTGAAGAACTCTGCAGGAGTCAGGCTTTGACTGCCAACGTTGTGTTCTCACAAAATTCTGCATCCTTCCAGAAGTGAGCTTCAACTCTGCGGCCCTTCTACAAAATATTTTCAGTTGATTTTTCTTTGCCAGTTTCAATATGTTGTTATTCCATTTGTGGGGCTGTACCAGGCTCCCTGTGGTTGGTAATTAAACATGCTGGAAATTCTTGTACTTTCACTTTTGACCAAAGACCCTAGGCTGGCTGGCACAAAGGGATAAGGTTTGCTGACTTTGGTGTAGGAGGCCCTGAGTTCAGATTTGCTTCCCTTTCTCAGCACTTTTCTCTTTCTAATGAAAACAATAAAAAGAAGAGCAATGTGATCAGAAAGCACTTGACAAGTACAAAAATATTGGAAATGGGATGTTAGCTGCAAAAAATGGGATGAAGTTAGAACAGGCTGAGCCTTGAAATGGGCCAAGTTAAATAAGCAGCAAGTCCTGATAACTTGGCCCCTTTTTTCCAAGGTTCATACACCCACATATGGGATCTCAAAAGGGTGAGCCAATGTAACCCTAATTGTGTCTTATTTATCTTGGCTGTTTAACAGCTCACCATGCTGTAACTTGGCCCTTTCCATAGTGATTGCATCTTTATACAGTTGACCTTTTCTTCCCCCTCCAGTTTTCTGTATGTGCTACAAGTTTTCATGTCAGATATAATTATCTGAACCCCCGTAGGCTGTAAGGATAAGGTTTCAGCCATTTTTGGCAATGGGGTTCTTTCCCAGGGTTGCAGATGGGTTAGGTGAACCAGATGTACTCAGATAAGTTTGTTGCAATTTCTTTCTGGTTTTTGGGTTGTGCTTCAAAGGATGGCCTCTGCGCTTAGGGGTTAGTTGCCTTATAAATTGTAACTTAGATTTTTGCCTTTGTGATGAGGGTATTTTTCATTTCACTGAAACCTGGCTTAAACTATCACGTTCTTGTAGATTCCTTTCTAGAACTTGGGATGTGACAGTTGCGTGTGTTTGCTGGTATGTAAGTGCTTGGACTAAGGTTGAAAAATAAAATATTAAAATATTTTGGAAATCAAAGGCAGCTCTGCTGCTGCTGTAATGTATGACCTGCAGCAAGCTCCGTGTAAGGGGCTGCTCTCTAATGGGACCGGATTTACTGGAGAGATAAAAACACTGCCTGGGTGTCAGAGGTCTGTGTTGTGCCACTGCACAACCAAGTCTTCTGCCTTCCCCTGGGCCCCCAACACCACCCAGCCACTCCCACAGCTGCATCTTAGTCTGAATCTTACAGATTACTGGTGGGATGAAAAGTAGACAGACTGGTGGGCTGGTTAATTAATTCTGTTTTAATATTATTATTTATACTGAGAGACTACAAAGATCTGTCAGGTCACACTGCCCCTTTCACTGGGCACTAGAAAAGCACACGGGCAAGACTTTGATTTGGTTTCTATCTCAGTAGGTCAGCATAGGGAAGAAGGACATGTTGTGACCCTGATTCTGCAGAGAGGGAATGGGGAAGATGGAAAGTAAGGAATTTGGCCAAGACTGTGCAGAGACTCTGGCTGAGCCGAGCAGTAATATCAGCTTTCCCCAAACCCTATGCAGGTTTCTCTCAGACACTTTCTCTCTTAAAATTTCTCTGTAATTCCATGCTGAATCAGAACCTCTTTTCTCCACCGACACCCCCACCTCTCCCATGTCTCACTCTCTCACCCCATCTCCTTAGACTCAGAGCCACAATACTGATATTTGCTAGAAACAGCATCATTTTGGAAACAGAGCACAAAATGTGTTTCAAGTGATAGCTCTGTTCAGCTGCACCACTTGTAAGGGGTGGAAGGGAAGTGTAAAGATCTCTCTGGCTTCTTTGTGTCAGTGAGTTGGTGGGGTTGTTTCTCTTCCCTGCAGTTGCCATGCAGGAGCACCTCCTGACTTGTGTTAGAGCCCCATTCCCTGGCAGAGCCACAGGCCACACACTGAACTCGGCTGAGCCCCAGCTGCACTGACTAAAGGCCGTCAGAGCCCATAGTGCTCAGACCCCTCAGGAATTGGCTTCAATTTTTTTTTTTAATTTCATGTTTTTGTCTGTTTGGGAGGTGACCAGTGGCACTTAATGTGGGTCAAGCCTGGCAAACTGATCTCCATGGCAACCCTTAATGAATGCCATTGGCTCAGTGGTTCCATCCCTGCATCTCATTAAATTTCAATGACTTTCATGGGGCTCGGACATGTAATTAATATCAAACACATGGTATTCAGCAGGATAAGGTTTAACAGCAGGCAACTTGCGCAGGAGCAGGAGAATGATGTGGGGGGGAATGTTTGGGCTCTGTCCCCAAACATGACAGGAACAGACAGCCCGTGAAAAAGAAGCGGGAGGCAGAGCCTGGCGGTTGCTGTTCATGGCCCAGCAGAGCCACTTTAGCCCTGTCTGCTTTGGTGGAGATTGGGAACCAGTTTTGTGCTCAGGGCTCATGCTGGTGTGTTCAGAGTGGTCCTCAGTTGCTTTGTGACCAGTGGCCAAATTGCTGAAGGCAACATAGAACCATTATAGGAAATGGGGTCATATGTGCTGGCTGAAGGAAATTCCTCAAAGGCCCAGGAGATCAGAGGAAACAGCACAAGGCAGGAAAACAAATGCAGTTGCATTTCTTGGATTTCTTTTCACTGTACAACCTCTGTGGCACATTGCACACCCTGCCCATCTCCATCACAGAACAGCTTCCAAAGCCCTCACAAGAAACCACCACAGACTGGGGAATCTTGTCCTTATCATTGAAATTGCATGAATCACAAGGTGCTCTTCAAAAGCGAGAAAGAGAAATTCAGGCTGGAGATGCAGCAGTAGGAACAGCAACCACAGTGTTTGCACAGAGACCACCTGAGCTTTGCCCCATGCAGCTGCACAGTGGGGCCAGGGGAGACTTGTTCTCTAGGGGAAGGAACAGATGCCAAAATACAGGCAGGGAGTGGTGAGGAGTGATTGTCATTTGCCAAACTGAATTTTAATTTTTAGGGTTTGCCTGCCTCTAGTGAAGATCTCAGTCATTTCAGCTGTATTAAAATCTTCCAGCATATTATCTCACACGGATTAATGTTATCAGACATGAAATGAAACAAAAAGGTGGGGGGAATAGAGGAAATAACCTCTGCTAATTACTAATATGCAAAGTGAGTAACAAGATGAAGAAATAATATGCTATCAGATACAATCCTGGGGTTTCTAAAACGAATTATTTCATCTTCAACTGCATTGCTGCTATTCCCCAGGGAATAATATGCAATTCCCACAAGAATATGAGTGTATAATTCAATGGCAGATCTGGTGAAGTTATATTCAGTTTAATGAATGTTGGTGGGAAGCTAAGATTGAATTATTGCCCGAGTGCTCTGTCAGGTTGCCTCATGTTGTTATGCAGGATATAAAGAAAATTATTATTGACAATACTAAGGAGATTCATTTTGTCTGAGTGAGGAAGGTAAAGGAGGTGTATTGAATATGTGACGTAGTGGGAGAAGGTTAATCATGACTGTAATGTGGGATGGGGAGATCGATCATGCGTGGATCACAGGGATGGATATTTAATGTGTATGTGACACGGCAGTGGAAGTTTTACTGGCCAGGATGTGTGGAAGGGACAGAGCTGGAGGCAATAACAATGAGTTACTGTGTGACTCGTAAATAACAGAGTGGGGAGCATGGTATTCAAAGATCCTCGTGCCCAGTAGAAGGTGCAGCAGTGGGGGGTGTGGTACTGCATGCGATTTCCGGCAGGGTTGGGGTGAATTCAAGGCTCTACGTGTGTGTAGAATAACCTAGGAGAGAGCCTCTGCCCGCTTGCAAATGGCAGTGGGTGATTTAGGCGGGCGCCGCTCGTGCTCTCTGGCCATTGGGTGGCAGCATCTTGATGTGCAAAACGAGCATCTCCAGCGCCCTCATTCCGAGCATCCCATTCAAAGGCACCCTCGGAGGGCTGGGAGTTCGGACTCACGGCCTCGTCACACCGAGAAACACCGTGCCCAGGTTCCTGGTTACAACATCGTTATGGCCTCAGGTTATGCCTGCGGAGATTTCGATTGGATTCTAGGAAAAATTTCTTCACCGAAAGGGTTGTCAAGCATTGGCACAGGCTGTCCAGGGCAGTGGTGGAGTCACCATCCCTGGAGGTATTTAAGATGTGTAGATGTGGAACTTGGGGACATGGTTTACTGGTGCATTTGGCAGTGCTGGGAGAACGGTTGGACTCAATGAGTTTAAAGGTCTTTTCCCACCTAAATGATTCTGTTCATCTATCATGCTGCAAGTGGTGTGGCAGAATTGAAACCTAAACTCAGTTTCTGTAGGTTCCATCACACTGTTTATTTTCCTGTGTGGTACAGCTGGATGCTCCAGTCACACACTCTGGGGGGTTTGCTCACAGTTCTCTGGGAGACCAGCTCAGAGCCTGGGAAGGGCAGCGTTAGGACACAATTATATATGTCAGATGAAGGATGACAGAGGATGCTGGATAGTTTTCTGAACTGTCCTTGCACTTGCTCGGGGCTCCATATCCTGCACTGGAATAGGCTTGCTGGCCTGCAGCTGTGCCTACATGTGGCATGAGGGGTACTCTTGTACAAGTTTCTCCCCAGCAGTGAGAAGGTGGGTTTTTTTAGATACTTATTTAGTGTATCTCGTGCTTCTTCTTCTTCTCTGAATGTCTTTACTTTTCTATTTCTTCCTTTCTTCCCTTTCTTTCCTTTTCTCAGCCCACTCTACTGCTTTCAGAAGCATAGACAAATTAAGCTGGAAGGTATCTCAGAAGAGGATAAAAGTTTTTCTTCTGATTCAGGACAGAGTCAGCTTTCCCAGGGCCACTCCTGGGAGATGTCCAGTCTGTTCTTAAAACTTTCCAGGGTCAGAGCTTCTGCAGCCTCCCAGACAGCCCAGTCCTATTGCTTCATTATTCCTTATTGTAATAAGTGGCTTCTTGGTGTCCTGTCTGGTCTGCCCTTGGTTCATCCTGCATCAATTTTTATTACTTCCACCCACCATGGACTGGGAGAATAGATTACTACCTCCTGTTGCTACATCCTTCCCTGTGTTCGAGTACTTTGTTGTATTTCTCCACAGGATTTTCTTATTCTTATTTCTCTGGTCATTCTCACTGCTCTCTTCTGGGCTCATTAATAGAGGAGGACGGACACCGAAATTTTGGTTAGTTAAGCTGCATTTGTGTAAGAACTTAGCTGGCCTCCCTGGCTCAGCAGAGTAGGAGACTGACAGATCCATCAGTTCTAGGTATTTTCATGGACAGTCTGGACTTGAAGCAGAAAAGAGAGATGGATGAAAATTGCAAAGTAATTATGTGCAAAACTATGCAGAATTGGCAAAAACAGTGTTTGCTAAAACCAGATTTGAATATCTTTGAGAATCTTTTAGTTCTCTGTATTTGTCAAATTTAGTTGACATTTGTCAAAAAGTAATAAACAAAATTAAGTGTATAGTATTGTAATAAATATTTAAAAATCACAGAGCTGGAGAGACATGCACAATCATGTAGTTACACATACAGCAAGATTGTGCAAGACCTGTTTTCTCAGGAAACCAGCTGATAAGTGATGGATGGCTTGGAAAGAAGGATCTGAACATTTTCAAACTTCCAAGAAATGTTTGCTTAAAAATAGACATTAGAAGTGCTTAAAAACAAAAACAAAAAACCAACCAAACAAAAAAAAAAATCTCTTATCTGGCCCTTCCTACACAGGAAATTTATGAGTTATTTTTCAGGATTCCAAGCCACACAATTCTAATCAAGATTTCACTACACCCACTCAGAAGGCATTTGAGGGATTGTTTGATTTATCAAACTTTCCATATTGAAAAATGTAACTTCTAGTTTTGAATACCATTACGGTAAAGGGACGTTTGCATCTGGAGCACTGGACGAGGCCCATCTTCAGTATGGATTAATGTCGGCACCTATTAGAAGGAAATGAATATATTGAGATCCAGTGCAAACTATTAGAAGCAAAGCAGCTGGTGGTCTTGTTTCAGCAAATTCCATTAGCTTGCAGAATAGACGGAGATCTGTCCAAAAATCCTTTTCACATTTTTTCTTGTTATCCACAAACAACTTCAAAAGCAGATTAAATTCAGTCTCCTTGGACCTGTCCACCACATTTCACTTTCATATTTTCTTAGGAAAAAATCCTACAACAAAATATGGAGATGATTGTTTCATTTTCTCAACCTGTCACTCACAGCGTTTGATCTGCCTGTTCAAAGTGCGGCACTTGCACTCAGCATGTTTCCATTACAGAGGGGAGGAGCGCCCAGTCCACACCATCCAGAACTTCTCCAGTGGTGGGACTCAGAGCAACATGGAACATTTTCTTGGCTGCCATTTGCTGAGAGTGATAGGCAGGGAAATACACAAATAGGCAAAAACAAACGCTCTAGCAGCCAAACCAGAAGATATTCTCATAAACCATAGAATACTTCAAGTAAGAGGAAACAACTGAAGGAGATCTTGTCCAGTCTTTTGCTCAAATTCCTCATAAAACATATTAGAATTTTGATATCCTAGACCTCACTGTCACATTCCTACACTGTTTGTTTTTTCCTAAAGATTTACCAGAGTCCCATGGGTATCTTTCTTCTTTTCTTTTCTAAGTGCAGTTTTGCTTACAGCATCTCACATTCTTGACATTTCTCTTTATTACAAATAGCGAGAGACAGTTTTCAGATGCAAAATTGGAATCTACATTCAGAATCACAATCATAGGACAGGGCTGTGCTAAAATGAAGCTCAAGTTCAGACTGTATGTCAGTAATTTAAAACACTGCAATATGTATCATCCCAGAAGTGTGCATTAACATACCCAGGGAATTCAAAATTGAGATAAAACTTTAAAGGAATCCAAATAGAGGAAGGAAAAAAAACCACTGAAGAATTACCAAACTCTACATTGTAGAGATAAAGATTCGTTACTACCATAGAGATGTCATAGTGCTTGTAGTCAAAATTAGGCAGACATTAAGACACACTAGATTTTGCATGCCAGATATTTTTTTTTACTAGGATCATTCTGAATGTGCTGATAATACGTTAAAACACCTCAATCTTATTTTTTCTTTGTGAGCCAAATAGCAGAATATATTTGTGAATTCACCACTAATTCCTACTGGAAAATTGGAATTCACAGTTTTTATTCTAAGGAGTTACCAACCTTTCTCTTAGAAACCAAAGAAGTTTGTGGTTTAGGAACGTCCATTTAACAGTGTCTCTTCTCTGAACTTGTGTACCTGGCACAGGAATGGGGTGGATGTAGATTAATGTATGCAGAGAAAAATGAAATCTGTAATGAGATTTGGTGTTCTGCAAGTGTGGTGATCAGAGAACCTGCCAGTCCCAGACTCAAAACTGAGAACAGGTACAGAGGAATCACACTTTTATGTTTTGGGAGTTCAAATTTTACTTTTTTAATGGCAAAATACGTGAGCCATAGGCAGGACGTGCCCCTGGTATTCAGATACTGAATTGGCTCAAGTGAGACTTTCTTACCCCATCCCTGTCTCCAGTTCAAGTCCTGCAGATCTGTTTATATTCTGTCAAAGTCAATAGGAAGGAAAGTTTTCCCTGAAAGCAGGCTTTTGCTTTTTCCTTTGTTTGGGGTGTGGGGGAACAGGAGATCTGCAGAGGTGCTATTTCCAAGCTTTCTGGCATAGAAAACAGTTGCTGCATCACACCAGATATCATTTTGACTGCTGCAAGGGAAAGGTGCTTGTTGAAATCTGCTGTTGCCTGCTTGGAGATCAAATAAATGCTAGTAAAGACAGATAAATTAGAAATAGGACAGCTGCATTCCCTGGCAAAAGGCCACTGTAGTTCAATGTGCAGAAAGCAGAGGGCTTGGGGACTGAAAAGGGGAACCATAATGGGAAGATGTAACCTGTAAAGGCCCACTGCCCTTCCCTCCAGCCTCAGGTGGGCAGGGAGGGAGGCATTATTTCTCCCCTGGGTGCTCCAGTGTCTGTTCCTCAGCTGTGTTAGCACATTGTTGTGCCTGGCACAGAGGCTGCTTCCTGACAGAGGATGTGGCACTAGTCCCTGGTTTGCCCAGAATACTGGTGGAGCCAAGCTCTGCATCTCAAACCCAGCTGTTCTCATGCTTGGCACCAGGCCGGTTTGTTTGTTTGTGGTGGTGTTGAGAGGAAAGTACCTGCTTTGGCCTGGTAGAAAAACAAGCAGATTAGCACAGCTTTGTCTTAGGGACTGAATAACAGAGAGAGAACCAGGAACTGTGCAGATAAGGGAGAATTCCTTTAGCCAGAGCCCTCTGGGCACTAGTACACAAGTCTGGCAGTGGAACCATCTGATCCAAGCTTGGAGCAGGGAGTTGGTGAGTGACACTGAGCCAAGTGTCTGTTATTGCCATGGGCATGGCAGTTCCCTGATTTCCCATTCTGGGGCTCAAAGTTGCTAAAGCTGAGCATGGATGGGGAGTTGTGGTCATTCAAATAACTGAGGAGGTCTGGTTCCCAGCTTCTGCTTCCAGCTCCCTGCCAGGGACTCCAGCTGAGCTGCTGGTAGTGTGGAAGAAAAAGCTGGAAGTCCAAGGTTTCCCAAGGGTCCTGCCCAGCAAGTGTTCTGGCAAATGAAGCCTTGTCACTGAAATACAGTTTTTGCCTTGTGTCTGCAAAGATGGCAAGGTCCTTTGGCTGTGTGTGAATCTCTCTCTCTCTTTCTCTCCCTCTCTCTCTCTCTCTCGTATTATCCAGTCAGCGTGTTTGGGGGATCTATGCATTAAATAGATTTATGTGTTTAATAATTATTAGTTTCAAAGATTTACAGTGCCCTGCTGCTGTTTCTGTGACTCTGCCTCCCCGAGGGGATAAGAAAGTGAAAATCCTTCATCAAGGGAAAGGAAAAAATTAGAAACTTTAAATCTTCCATCATTTGGAAAATAGGTTGTGGAGAGAATAAACACACATTGTCTGAATGTTGCAGGTTAGGTGAGTGCATGTGCTTGTCTTGGGGTTGCATATTACACACATGTTTATGGAACATGTAAAGATCTGAATATGTTTGTCTCCTCCCCCTTTGCTTCAAAAAAAAACATTTAGACAAGTTAGGGGCATAACCAGAGGAAGCTACACAGCTGTTCTGCCACTGTTTTCTTGTGCAGTGACAATTTGTTAGAAAGGAGCAGCCTTCATTTATCAAGCAAAAAGGAACGGGATTTACCAATAAGAAGATACAGCTACTTCTAATACAGCCTTGCTTTTTTATGTCATCTTCAAAGCTGTCTCTTGCTCTGTGCTCCTATCATCTCCAAAGCTGGCTCATGCCAGAGCAAGTCCCATTGTGTGAACTGGCCGTTTTAGCCTCCTTTTCATGTAGAGTGATTATAGTCACTATAAAAGCAAAAGGGAACACAAAGGGGAATTTAAGAAGTGAGATGCTTCTCTGTGAACATATTCCTATCTGCGTTTGGTGCAAACCCAATGCAGTTGCATTAGATAGCAATACTAGAGGCATGAGGAACTTGGAATGCAACTTACAGAAATTGAATTTGAATGACTCATTTTGAAATGAGAGTTAGATTTGGAAAGGAAAAGGAAAGCGTTCTGGATTACTTATTTATAACAGCAAAAGTGTTAAGTAATTTGGTGCTAATCCTGATTACCTACAAGAATTAGAGGTTAACAACAGAACTTAAGGGGGAGTAGCATAAACCTGGAAAGTGTGTTATGCTTCTGGGAAGAGAAAATTTGGGGAAAATGTATTTTGTGAAAGATGAGAATCATACAATAAAGAATTATGCTTCTGGAATTCTCCTGAGGCCTGGGCATTTCCAGGGTCCCAGAAGGATGACAGACATGTAGAAAACACCAAAGTTCCTGCCATAAAACAAGCCCTAAAATCACAGGAATAACTGAGTTGTAGGAAAACCTGAGTAAAAGCAGTAAGAGCATATCTCCCTCCTGATAAAGGGAACTCCTCATTGTGCAGAGCACAACAAAGTGCTCTTTAATTTGACACTAAATTAGTGAGTGCTGAGGACAAGAACTGCTTGGTGGAATGGCAGAACTCTGAGAGGCAAGCAAGCTTTCTGTCATTGGAATGCTGAACTGTGGGCACCCACTTACCCCAGATCCACAGCCTCCATCAAATCACCAGGAGCCTCTGTCTTCTTCCCACCCCTGACCTGAATAGTTCCAGTGGCCTTGGAAGGAAGGAGTGAGTTGTCTCACCTGGTTTGCACACCTAGGCATGGCAGGAAGGACTGACCTGGCTTGCACACTTAGATGTGCACACTGCAGTCTTGCTGCCAAGCTCATACTGACGTCAGGGAGCCTGTGGAAGGGAAGTTTATCTTGAAATCTGGCAACACAGAGAGGTAGATAATATTTGAGTGAAGTTGCCAAAAGACCCTCGGGGCCTTAGCAAATTGCAGCTTTTGAAGGACTAAGCTGCATTTTTTGCTTGTGATCTAATTTTAAGAATCCCTGTGAAAAAATCCCTTTGTAATTGGCCTTGCAACCTTAGGTTGATAATTCAGATCTGATCAGCATGGTCAAGACAGACTCTCCAATTTTGGTTCATGAACAGCTGTCTGGAGGAGCAGATAACAAAGGCCCTCCAAACCAGGCCCTTTGTGTGCAGGGGATCAAATACAATGTGCTTCAAGAGCATCAGTAATGCAGCATCTGCATCTCTGCCATCTCTCCCTGCAGCAGCTTAAGCAGCGCCTGGCCTGGCCTGAACAAACACAAGTAGTCCAGTGTCTGGGCTCCAGCTGGCAGCTGCAGGGGCTGGGCTGGCCCTCCCTGAGCACCCACAGGCAAAGAAATTCACTCCCTGCTCCTGGTGCAGATGAAAAAAAACCCTTCATGGACACTACAATCCAAGGAGTTGGCTGTGCTGAGAAGGTGGTTTAAGCAGGCTGCAGACAGGTTTCACATGGTGCCAGTGGTTTGCAGGGGCTGGGTCAGGGCTTTGCTCTGGTTGCAGGAGAGAGCTGCTCTTAGCCTGATAGATGAAGAAGAATCTGGAGGGCAGTTCCTAAACTTGGAGTAATCTGTATTCTCACTGCAGGCACTTTGCTTTTCTACTGCAGTTGTAGCAACGGGGTCTTGCACTCAGAAAACCAGCTCAAAGCAAGCTGATGCTGTTGCACTTCCAGTACCTGACACACTGCATAACTGCAGTGACAAGGCTTCCCACTGCCAGCCTCTCGTGTGTAACTGCAGGGGGATGCAGGACTGGAAAGTCCTTTTTTCTCTTTCACCGGCTTTTGCAAGTGTCAGTGGCCTGGTCACATGTGAGCTGAACCCCCTCTTGCATGTGTTACATTTTAGCACCTTTAAGGTGTAAAACATCACACCGTGGGGTGCTGGGCTGGTCTGGAATGGCCATTTGCTAAACTGTGTGTGCAATCCCAAGAACAAGAGCAGGAAAAGGACAAATGGGGAAGAGAGGGGTTTCTGTTGTTGGGAGGGCTGATAGGCATGCAAGCAGCATGGAAGATGCATATTTGCACTAACATGCTTGAAGGTCTTCATTGTGTCTGTTTTAATATCTTTATTATGCTGGAGCTAAACATTTGTTTTCTCCTGTTAGCTCTACTTTGTGTGCATGCTCATGATAGTAAACATGCTTGTTCACGTAGATAGTACATACATATATTTATGTGCCTATAGCCTTCAAGGAATGAATGAGGACACACGGCTTTATAAGTATCCTACATATGCTGCAGTTGCCTTTTTTTTCCTAAAGAAAAAAATGTTTGATGTTTTCCCCCCCACACTCTGATTAGGGCTTGTTGGCCAAAGGTGTCTCAACCCTGCATGGCTGTAATCTGACATGTTCAGGAGAGTGGAGATGCAGATGAATCATAGTCTCACCATCATTGCAGTCAGGGTGCTGCAGTCTGTGTCCCTGTCCTGGCTCCCAAAGAAGTAGTGGACAGACTTATTTTGATTTCCAAAAGCCTCCTTTTCCCCAGAATGCTGGAGACAGAGGAGAAGATTACCAGCATAGTATTACTTAATAAAAGCATATTTTTGAGTCAACTCCTTCTCTTCTATTTTCATACCCTTTTTGACTTCAGTCCAGAGACACTGTATCAATTCTAGGCACTTGGTTCCTTGGTAAGCCACAGGTGGTTTGGATCAGCACCTTGCAGTGACAGTCCCCCAAGTGCCTGTTGTGTTTTGTACCTTTAGAACAGAAGGCAGGAATTGTGTTTCTTCAGGTGTGGCTGGAAGATAATCAGGATTGTCTGTAGCTCTGGCTCAGCTGTGTGTGATGTGTACAGGACCCAATCTCAATAAGATCTGGATTGAAAACTTGGCTTTGTTGAAGTCAGTGGAATTGCTTTATTTGAGTTCATTACTTAAAGTCATCTCTGGCAAATGCTGAAGGTTTATAGTAATCTTCTCAGTGTATTGTTAATGCATTTGCAAGGCACTTCTAATAGGACTACTGTTTTATTATCATGCTTCTATGGCCAGTACAATTGTTCTACTTTTAAGATAACAAAATGCTATGATTTAATATGTTTAAATGAATTCAATTAAAATGGGAAAGTTACATTATAGGCATTGTCAAGGTGTGTTTAAAAGCATGTGGCTGCATTTATACATTTCTGCAAGTGGAAAGCAACTTCATTCTTTCAGTCCTAAATAGGAACATGTAAGGGCTATAACAAACAGTAAGAAGAATAGCTCTTTTCTTGTAAGAATAGAGCTCTGTAGTATGTTTTTCACCAGGCCGTGTTGACTTGAGAACCAAGGCAGTTGCTGTTTATACAGGAAGTTCATTCATAGAAACGTAAAGGCACCATGAATAGCAAAGGAGGGGAACAGTGATAAACTCTCTATGCCACTTACGTGTTGCTGAATGAGCTTCTGCATCCTCAGCTGGGATGAGAACCTCGGATCTCTGGCACTTGCCATTTACAGCACCATCTTGTGTGGTGACCTGGTGACTCCCTTTGGAAAAGAGCACTCAGAGGATTAAAAATGTCTTTCTTGGCTTCCTCTACCTTTCTTTGATAGCTTTGCATAGAAAAATGTAGGTATACCTGAGGAGGATTAGCCTGCTATGTATCTGCATGGGTTATTGTATCACTGTGGATACAGAACTGCATGGCAGCAGTTTACTGAATTCTTCTGTCGGGCAGTTGTGACAGTGTTAAAAAGTAGGTCATTTGAATGCATTACTGATAACAGTAATGGATTCACACATCAGCTGGCTGCTCCATACACATGTAACCCCTGCCCAATGTCACCTCCAGAGTGGTTAACTCCCAGGCACTGGAATGTGCCATTTAGCTAATGCACATATGCAGAGTTTGCATTTCAAACTAAGGAGTGCTGAGAGCTTAGAAAATGCTAGTAACAACTGTTCCCCCCAAAACCTCTCTCAGACTTGGGCTCTGCAGGGCTGGGATATATGAAGTGGCATCAGGATTAGAACTTGCTTTAAAAGTTATGTGTTGCTGGGAGACTGCTTTATTTTAAAAAAAAAAAAAAAAATTAAGATAGAAAAAAATCCCACCCCACAAACAAAACAACCCTTATGCTCTTTCTGGAGTCCACGCACCAGTGTGCATGTTCAGTTCTGAGCATGTCTGTGGGCTGCTCAGTCTCTGCAGCACCCTTTGGAGCATCCTTTGTGCTTCCCTGGAGCTGCAGCGTGCGCTGGTGCAATGGGGAGTGTGGTGACACTGCCCCAGCTCCGCGGGCCGTGCGCCGCAGGGACCGGGCTGCTCCGTGCCCCGCGGGTGCAGGCTCTGTAAGCAACAGCTCCGCATCGCTTTGCATGAGTAGTTGCTTCTTCCTACTTTCAGGACAGCTTGAAACTAATTTCTGAATCTTAAATTGTATGCATACTTCCTTCTGCTGTCCCCCAAACGGCTTAAAGCGATGGCAACAAGCAAGAGCAGCCAGGAGCTGTGGGTTACATTTGTATGTCCTGCTGTTGCTGCTGTTAAGCCACTGAAAGCAGCAATAAACCTCTGCCCTCCCCAGAGCAGCTCCTCAACAAGCAGCACAGAGTTAGGGAGCAGCTGCAAATGGAGTTAGGATAGCAGGTCAGAAAGGCAGCGGCAGAGCTTGGGCTGGGGAATTAGTGTCACTGTTCGCTGCACACAGAACAAGAGGTGTGAGCAGAGAGAAACAGAGACATTTCTTGCCACTGTAACTATCCACTGGTGAAGCAGCTTTAGTTCCTATGGAGAGGGTAGTTCACTTGTCAAGCAAAATCCATAACCTCTACTTGATTTCACCTAAGACAGCCACAATAATTTTGTGCTTTCTCTCCAAAACAAACAGTGGAGACGTTGCAGGAATAGTTTTCTTTTAAACCAGAAGAAGCAAAAGCAAGTCTAATCTCTTCTTAGAACCCACTTGTTCACATAAAGCACCAGGGCTGGGGTAGGTGTACTTTGAAGCACAACTTAGGAAAGCCCAAGAGATGAGGTAAAAACCTACCAAAATATAAAAGAGACACAAAACCCAGAGTTAACTCTTTGCTAATTAACTTTGCCATGAAAGGAAGAGAGCATTACTTAGACTGTAGAGTATCTCTTTTCATAGCAATGCTAGGTAGTACAAAATCTTATTTGATAGGTAAAAATAGCTTGGTTAAGGTCACACACAGCCTTTGCATGCCCACCTAGGTCTCATATGATCAAGAATTGTGTGTGTCTCTTGTGTGTATCTATACTTAAATCTTATGTGTCTTTCTACTTCAAAAAATTGTATTGTTGGATTTGCTTTTCTTGTCTAAAGGTTCAGGAATTGCTGATGAGACCAAAACCTGCAGCTTTAGAAAGAATGTATCTGAAGAGTCAGCAGTGATATGCTACCGCAGGCTGTTTCTGTGCATGCCTGTGGTAGGAGGTTGGCTTTTCCACCGCAGCATAATGCAGCAAGTTGATGGAAAGCTGAGTGTGATGCAGGCTTGGCTAATTGGAGCACTCCTGGGAGGATGTGAATTGCACAGTTTCCATAATGAGTAGAGAGAAAAGATAGTTTACATCCCCTAATGTAACAGCATCAGGACAAGATTAATAGCAGAACCAGGGCAGCGGTGTCTATCAGACACTTCATTATTAAAGGAACTGGGTTTTGCTAATGGTATTGTGCTGGTGATGGGTGCTGTGAGTCAGTAGGCAAAATCCCTTCCCTGCGTCTCCTCTAACTTTCTTATCACCAAAGCCTAAGATTATAATGGACACATGAACACAGAGATTTTTCTGTTATGTGATGCAATTAAATTGTGGTTCAGCTTCCAAACTATGCTGGAAATGGAGTCTGTGGATCTTATAATTCTGCTGCTGCTTTATAAAGGGTCATATCAGGAAAGTTAATGAAGAGTCATTAGTTCGAGGTTAGGGAGGTGGACTGGATTTGTGTAGACATGCCATTTTCTTTTGTGTTTTGAGCACACTATACTGGTCAGGTTCTCAGTGATATTAAGCTGTACGTCAGCCTAGAAACTTGGGCAACACAAATTTGGAAAACAGTCACCTTTGCTGGCAATTGTTGACCTGGAATGGGATGGCAGGGAGTGCTACAAATCAGCATGCATGCACCAGACTTGACTGGGAGGCTTTTGCTCTGAGAAGCATTGCAGGGTTAGAAACAAAATGAGGTCACTTTGCTGTCATTTCAGATATTTATTGGAATACAACCTATGGTGTTGTTTACAACCAGAGGGGAAAAGACCTGTAAATCCCCAGTGCTCTAGGTAAAATGTATGCCTTTTTGCTGCTGGTTTTGAGAAAAATCACAATCAGCAACTTTTTATGCTCTGTGCTGGCAAAAGCGCTGTGCGTTTTTCAGATGCTGTGTTTGTGGGAGGTGCGTTTTTCAGACAAATGCTGCTGGGGCTAACAGTAGATAAGTGTCTCTATTCCCAGTGCAGGGTTTGGTAAAACCTAATCCCATACTGGTGAAGTGAAGGTTTTAGTGCAACTTCAGATTAGTTCTGTGTGTTAAATAGTCTTTATCCCCTTCCTGGATGGATTTGTCTCTGTTGGCCCAACCACCCTCAGCTCTCATAAGACATGGTGCCAACTGCCCAGACTCAAGACCCTCATCGGTGCCAGACAAACTATACCATTTCAAGTGCTTGGTGTGGTGATGCAATGATAGCTGTTATGAACTTGGAGGCCCTAGTTTGCTCTGTCCTGTCCTGCTGTAGAGGCTTGGCAAGCTCCAATTTTGGCTTGGAATGATGTATAAGGTGAATCTGAAGTGCAGTAACTGTCTCTGAAGAAATCCCTGTGGTAAATACCCTGTTGTTATTCTGAGGGGCGTGATGGCAGTTCTCTGTTTTGTCCAGTAACTGAGAGGGAAACTTTTGAAGTCAAAATTACAAAAAGCCCCATGTCTTCCATAAACAGTGTCAGTGCAGTCATCTGAAGAGCTCTTCTCTGCAGTTACCATGATTACACACCTGTGGGGCAAAGAAACTAAGAGTCTGGGGGTCCTCTGGGCATACAGACCTCCTTCCTTGTGGCAGTCCATGTGTGCAGCCAAAGATGGTCACTTAACCANAACCACAACTCAATATTTGTATCATTCAAGCTCAATTAAAAACACACACAAAAAAGTTCATGAATAGTCTGCTTCTAATGAAGGGGCATACTTTCATAACAGCCGATGGTTCAAAGATACTTTTAACAACGAGACCGAAGGATTTACGATGTAAGTATTTTAGTCATTAGAAAATTGGAATTGTTTCTTTGGAGAAAACAAACAGGCTCTGGGCTCTTCCTAAGAGCAGTATGAACTCAGTGGCTGGCAGCGAGTTCGCCCCCCTGCAGTATGAATTAATGATAAAACTGCTTTCGTTCAGAAGGGAATTTTATTGGGCAGGATGCCGGGTACCAACACAATGAGGTCTCCAGGCGCCCCTCCCTCTAGGGGTCTTCAATTACACTTCGTAATGAGCACTGTTTCATTAGTGAGGAAAGCAAAAGTCGGCACTAATTAAAATTAAATTAGGACACACTCAAGTTGTGTCACACAGTGTGCTGAGATATTAATAAAAAGGAAGCTGCCTTGAACAAGCATGGACCAAAGGGTCAAGTGATAACAATTAAAATATTGGATGTGATGTCAGTGCTGAATTTTAACACTCCAGTTTTGGCTTTGTGTATGGAAAGATGATGTCTGGACTGGTTTCTGGTAAGCTGGAAGAGGCATCACATCTACATCTGTCAACATAATGTCTGACAGAACATTTTCCTAAAGCTTGCATACTTGCCAGAGTATTTCACAAGAACACATGCATGTGCACATGTGCCTGCAATGTGGTGTTCATGCCTGCTGTTGAACTGACGTGTGAAAATAAGATGTACATTCCACGTGAAAACCCTGCACAAACTCCTGCTGACATGTAAAAGGTGTCTGCTTGAGCACTTGTGGAGCAAAGCGGTGCATCTGCATTGTTACATATGTATGCCATGAGATGAGCACACATTTTCTATGTACCTATGTCACATGAAGGTGTTTTCTTCTAAGAACAGCTCAGTTCCAGTCCCAGCCCTCAGCTCCCGTCCTGGGAGCACTAGTACTTCATTTACCTTAGCACTTGTGTGATGCTCGTGACAGTGATCCTCAGAGCTTTTGCAGGTGAGCTTCCTTGCTTGTTCACATTTTAGAATCTGTTTTCACTTCTTTTGCTGTGCTTTGCCTTGGTGCCTCTTGCTGTTGCTCCTTGTCCCAGTTGTGTGCCAGGAGTGCAGTGCAGGCACCCACGTGGATCTCGCTCAGAGCCAGCGCAGGCCTGGCAGAGCACAGTCACCCCAGCTCCAGTTCTCCAGCTGCATCAGTCTAAGCCTGTAGCTAATTGTTCAGACTAGTTGTTGTAAGCATTTTTGAGGAAAACCTACTGCCCAATTTGACTGTGTGTTTAATTAAGTTGGTTCCAAAGGCATTTGCCAAAATATTAAAATATATTTGACCTTCAAAATGGATTAAATAGGCATGGTGTTCAGCAAGGCAAATTACAGTGAACATCTGTACATTTTGTGTTTAAATATACACACGTGAAGCTGGCTGAGCTGGTGAATGGATATGGAATATTCAGCACATACAGATTGTGATCTAGAAAAGAATTTGTTCTTCTCAGTGAATATATTCTTGCACATGAGTAAAATTGTGGCCAAGACACCTCACACAGTGTGAATCTGTTTGCCTTGCAATAATTACTGATGCTTGCTATGGTACAGCAGTGGATTGTGCATGAGGCTCGGGTGGAAAACTGAGTAGAAAAATAGCATCCTGGTGTTACATAAGAATCCTTGGAGGTTCAGGCACCTGACCCCCAGTCCACTCAAATGCCCGTGTCTATATAAATGTATTTCAGTGGAGTGGCCTCATCATCCCTTTTTGTGCTTTTAAGTCCTCTGTCTAAGTGTTAAGATAGTTGATTCCCTTAAACTTGCTGCTTGCTTAAATATTTGCTGTTTCCCTTTCTGTGTGTTTCCCTTTCTGGGTGTTTCCCATTGTGGCAACCACAAAGAAAGCTTTCTATCCTGTGAGACTGTCCATGTGCATCCAAGGTAAAACTGGCAAACTGTTTAAGGCCCAGCTCCGAAAGCTGACTACTTACATTTCCTTAATATGTATTTACAAGACAGATCATGAAGCCTGTAAATATGTGTTGCAATAAAAACATCCCTAATGTGTAACTGAATGCTCTGCCATAACCATTCCACACGGGCTGTTACTCGCTGTGAGGGCAATAACCTGCACTGCAATAATTTACTAATGTCTGGCTTAACAAAGACTGTGACTTCACTAGGTCATTTATTTACAATTCTATAAATGTTCTACCTTTTTAGTACAGTCAAAACATGAGTTTGTGGATCTTGTGAGGGTTTTGTTTCTTTTCTTGTATTTGATTATAATGACATACATCTATACTGTGCTTTCAATCTAGGAGACAGAGATATAGCTCAGATAAAATGCATGTGACTTCACCACCAATACAGAAGTTGCTCAGAGGTGGGGCAGAGTATCTGCTGAATACTGCACACAGACCAGTTTCAAGAGTTTTAAGAGATGCTTTAAATCCCATGCCCTGCCCAGGAAATGTGAGCTAACAATCCAGAGCTGTTGAAAGTGAGTGTTAAGTCAGCTAAGCAGAGGCCTGATCACCTAGGGAAAGATGCAAAGGGAAAAAGTAATCAAATCGCCAGAAAGCATTCCTTAGCACCTTAGCTTCACTAGATGCCTCCGGTCATATGAAACCTAATTCTGATGAGCTCTGAGGCAGGACAGTCTGTGAGGCTCATGGTTTTGCTCAGCACTTCAAACTATTATGGAGCTCTTTTTAAAACCTGTACACGCTCAGAGTTAAACACTAGCCCAGCGCTGCTCTGCTGAGTCCTGGGCTGCAGGCAAGGGGCATTATAAAGGAAAGATCAGCAACCCCAAACCTATGTCGGTAGCAGTAAGAAGCGACAGAGACTTCACCTTAAAGGAAGTGAACCTGCAAATCTGTCTTCCATATCCCAAACGCTGTGGAGATATCAGGCTGGTACCGGCAGCCTTGGGAGACACCCCCGGCAGTTCCAGGCAGACCCGTCCCATGACGATGGCACACGTGGCTCAGACTGACTGTCGTGTTACGCTCAGCACACAGGGGATGGCTGAGATTTCAGTCTCTACAGCCAACGGTCTGGCACTAAAGCTATTAAAAAAAGAAACGGGGCAGAGGGAAGCACACTCTTCCCAAATACATCTCCAGTCAATGTTGCTCCTTGTCCTTTTAATCTGTTCTCGGGAAAGGTACAAGCAGGCACGCTGTGGATGAGTAAGCAGGCAGTCCACCAACATGCACACACAGCACTATTATACTGGCATGCCT
Source organism: Scytalopus superciliaris (assembly GCA_013400415.1). Classification (NCBI taxonomy): domain Eukaryota; kingdom Metazoa; phylum Chordata; class Aves; order Passeriformes; family Rhinocryptidae; genus Scytalopus; species Scytalopus superciliaris. The sequence goes on from VXBX01007365.1 coordinate 303,232, forward strand.
TGTACAGGCATTTTCTTGCTAGTTCCTCTTGCCTTTCACTTAACTTGCTGGGTATTGCAAAGGAACACGCTTCTGTGTTTGCTTATATTGAATCACTGGATGATACAGATCTTTGCTCTGTTACCTAAGCCTGCCTGGTCCCATTCAGGAGCAAAGCACTTCTTTTTGTTGTACAGAGGTACTTGCTTTTGCGTGCTGCAGCCCTTTCTTAATGGTGAATGGAGAGCGAGTGAGTGTGGGGGTGTATGTGTGTGTGAGTGAGCTTTACAAATCCCCTTATAGACACCCCTTTGGCAACCTATTTTATGAAATTTTTATTAGTATGTTCAGCAATGTGCATGTCCTCAGGAATAACAAACAGCACAGAGAGAATATATAGCCACTCAAATGGTCCAGGGGCTTCAGAAGGGAGGTGAACAATGCTACTTTAAATATTGCAGGATGGTTTACAACCCTGAGGGAGGAGGTGTGGGGGAGGAGAGGGGAAGAGCAGATGGGCACAGTGTCCATTTAAGGTGGTCTGGCACAGTTATTGGTCAGCAACAATGTGATTTATGTTTGGAGGCTCCTTCCAGCCCTGTCTCTTGAGTTTGCATATATGTCTGTCTCTGAAAACATTACCATGGATTTCAGGGGGTTCTCCAGCTAAGCTGTGCCACAGTGAATAGGTTTAAAGATTGACGGAACGTTTCAGTGATCATTTTCTTTAGACCAGATGGTTGTCTGACATGGCTGACGTGCCCTGTATTAGGGGCTGACATGGCAGGTGATGCTGCCCGCCTTAGCTGCACTAAGCCAGCCTCAAATCACAAGAAGATGTGTGCCTGTCATGGGGATCTGCTGAGCTCAAAACCTCTGGCAGGACCTGAAAAACATTCAGAAACATTACTGGCCATTATCCCAGACACCAGACTGGCTCCAGGCTGTGCAACATGGGGAATGAAAAAACTGTGTTATTTCAGGCTTTTGGCTCCAGGAACTTTGGAACCACACGGCATCCTTGCATTGATTGAAGATCCTGGTGTTAGAGTAATCCTTAACATACCCATGCTGTATGCCTCATACTGCAGGGCTCTTAGTATGTGCAGTGGGAGTTGAGGATGCTCTTTCACCAGGATTTGAGCTGGGGAGGTTATGCAAATTCTTGTAGCCTTGGCTATAGAAGAAATCACTGAACTCTTCTGTTTGTATATCCCCAAATAGCATCTGTGTGTTCCTTGCTTCTTTTTGAGTGCGGGAGCTCTGAGGCTTGTGGGCACTGAGCTGGTAGTTTCCTTGGGAGAAAAGGGGCCTGGTATCTACTGCAGTGCAGGTATCTGTCTACAATCAGGGCCTGGTTCATCTGCTAAATTTCTTTGAATAGGATTGTATTTACGTTTGCCAATTCTCCTCCCCAAGTGACCCATTAAATCACGTTAATCCCTCCACTCCAGTCTGTTCTTCTACTAAAATCCATGTCTTCCTGTAACTTGCTTCTAATAATCAGCCCATACGCCTGTGCTCCTATCTGAGGTGAAGAACATTTAGCTTGGTGGTCAGCAAATAGAGTTTACAGACTAGGAACAGGTAGGTCTTGATGCATTCATTTCCACTCACTGTGTGATCCCCTGAGAGGCCTATGACTTTCTGCCCCCATTTCCCCATCTGTGAAATTGTTTATTGCATTGCAAGACTTAACGCAGTAAGGACACTGAGGGAGTTGATATATAAAGACTAAGGAGGAGCTTTTATACTCACATGAACCTCAATATGCCAACAAAGTAAGTCTCATTCCCCTGGTTTATTACCAACAGTGGTATCAGACTCCATAATAAACTAAAACTGTCTGTGTAAGAGTTCTGGTTTATCTGTTTGCACTAGGATTATTCTGTTAATTGTCATGCCAGCACAAGGCAATATCACATAAGAACATTAGAGATGAACTGTTTTTCTAACTTCAGGGTGTTCAGGCATGTGTTTTATGTACGGAGAGACATAATGGCATATGGAAGGAAAGGTATTTGTATTCCCCTAAGTGTGAGATGGTAATAGATTATCAAGTATTCAGCTCTTCATGCTGCTACAAGAATAATGCAAAGAAACAGGGTATCATATTGAACAGAGACTGAACTCTTCGGAGCAGGAACCATAACTTTATTATGTAGGCACCATTTCCAGCATGGTAAGTGTTGTGTCCCTGAGGTTATTTAGCATTCCATCAGAAAAATGTCATTATTGTTACCACAGACTTGCCTGTGTGATGATATGTGCAAAGAAGGGTCTGATATTTTAGGGTTATATGTGCAAAATATTCAACAGTTGGCCGTCTGCTGCTTGGAAACCCAATTTTGTCCTTAAGCATTCACAGCTTTAGCTGCTCTGGGGTTCTGTGGCCTGTGACAGGAAGGGCTGTGTGACAACCTTTCTCAGTTTTCTGGTGTCTAGAGCTTCCAGACATGGTCAATCCCATGGACTTCAAGGATCCAGCCACTAGAGTAGTCAAATGGGTGTGACCCAACAGGAGGCTGGAAAACCGCCTGACACACTTGGCAAGTGATGTAATTCTCCATTCTCAGGAGGAAATTCTTTATTGAACCCCTCTAGCAATGAACTTTTGGCCTGAAGCTGGAGTTTGGATTGCACAAGCTCAATAAATGTGTAATTATAAATACCAGAGACACACCAAGCCCCCCCACTCCCCGCTACAAGTAGGACCTGTTTTAGAAGTTGGGAAGGAGCAAACATGCAACTAGCAATCCCATTGCAGAAGGCAGCTGCTCTGACAGAGAGCGGCCTCTGCTCTGGGTGTGGGCCCTGCAGGAGATGGCTCCTGCCCAAGAAAGTGTCATCGGTCATCCTGGGCATTGTGGCATCCAATCAAGCCAGCAGAGCCTTCAAACAGTCAGCCTCCTCCTCAGGTCTTGCTGTTTTGAATTGGCTGCTTGTCAAGTGTGTGGTAACTCTGCTTTTACCTGAAGTCATTGCCTAATTTAGAGTTTGTTTGCAGCTTTGCCATTTAGGAGCCAGGGCTGGATGGGACGCCCACGGCTATTGGGCTTTCTCTGATGTGGGAGATGGTATCATGGGGAGGGGGAGAAGCTCAGCTTTCATAAAACATCAGCCTCCAATCATGGGGGTTTTTTTCTTCCTCTCTTCTTAAATTAGAGTGACTACAATGTAATGTAGAGATAGAGGAACCACTTTGATGGTAGAGATCTACCTGCAGCAGCTTGAAGCTCAGCACTGAGCACTGGTAGACTCTACCCTGCTCCTCTCACTCTGACAGAAGGATGCAGAGCTCATGGTCCAGTGGCACTTCCACACCTGTAACACAGTGCCGTGAGTGGCAGCAGAAAGCAGTGGGAGGGTCACTAAGGCAGGAACAATCGCTTACAAGGCGATTTTAGGGCAAACTGTGCTTATGATATTCCAGGCTAGATGTGTATGTGCCCACCAGTTCCTGAAAGAACACGCTGCTTTTCAGTCTTATGATTGGAGCCATTGCTGTTCCACATACATCTGTGCTCAGTGGGGATGGATGAAAGTTTTTCACAGGTTCATTTCAACTGTGACAGCCTGGGGTGCCAGAGGAAGAGTCATTGCTCTCCTTGTGAAGCTGGAGATGTTGGTTTTGTGGGGTTACCCAAAACCATGGTAGCTCTGCCTGCATGTAAGGCTTTTTCAAAAACCTCTGCTAGTTTGCATGCTGGCTTGCTAAGCCTTTCATGTACAGGGTGCATCCAGCTCTGAAATAAGCAAATGAAAAGGCTGTTGAAGCAAGGGTTAGGAATGGGACCCAGAGATGGCATATTTTCTGAAGGCCAGGAAGACCTGTCCAGCCTGCTCACTGCAATTATTAGATGACTGGAAAAACTCTAACTGCAAATATTAGAATTGACTGTCATTGATCAAAATCAGGCAGGAGCAAAAGCCAAAATATTGTTACTCTTAGGCTGGAGAGTGGAAAAAAGAATCCTTGTCCTAGAGTGTTCAGAACAGTCACCCTAAAGCTGTGATTCACAGTGCAGCAACACTGTGTTTGGAAAGCATTAGGATAAAGTGGGAGGGAGAGGGGGGTATGTTTGTGCACACACACGTGTGGTTTAGGGGTAGCAAACGTAAATATTTTCATTTCTACCTGAATATGGATTTATCTTCCTGTTTTAACACACCTGCAACATGACTGTTGCAAAACTACACAACTCGTGATGGTTACGAAGCACTATTAGTAATTGCTGTTAACACGGGCACCTCAGTGATGAGCCAGATGTGAGCAGCTTTGTCATGGCTCTGTAAACTTCCTCGCTGTGTTCCTTGAAGCTCCAAAGGAGGGTGTGGAATAGTCAGGACACAGCAGGTCATAGTACAGCTCCAATGCTTCTTGCTCTTACAGCAGGAACAGCAGCATGGTTCCGTTTTGCTGGTTCACCTGGTTAGTGTGTTCTTCAGATGTACGTGTATTAAATGTGACCAAAGAACTTGTCACTGCCCCTGTGCAGTTTGCTTGTTTTGTTAATTCTATCCAGGAAAAGGAAATCAAACATTTTTGTGACCATTCTAACCATGTTGTTTTATAACCCTCCCAACATTCTTTTCCTTCAGATTTTGTAAAGTGATTCCCTTTACTCGTCTTTTCTCTTTCAAGACTGCTGTGTTTATAACCTGCTGGTTCCTTTTGTTCTGCCTGTGGACTTCAATTTGTTTGGGCACTTTCTGCAATCGTGAAACTTGAAATTAAGCTAAGATTTTTATATATGCTATATTAGTTGCATTAGTTCAGCAAAATATTTGTTTTAGCTGTAATCATAGCATTATAATATCACAATATTATAATACCTAGGTAGATTATAATTTATTACGGTGTAGCTAGTAAACAACACTGTCTGGGGTAATTGCTATACCAATATGACTGTTTCAAGGATCTACCAGTGTTTGTACTAGAAAACTAGATTTCAAGGGTTTATAATTCATTCATTATATATTGCCTGAAGGTGGAACTTTATATAGTATCTACCAGTACTGGGGAAATCCCTGCTCCCTTTGTACTATCCACTGGATTGAGGCTTATCATGCTTGGAGGAAGATCTAACCTCCTAGAACTGGGGCTGTGGAGGCTTATCTTTATGGGCAGGAATCCGTGCCAATCCCTGCAACTAAAGGTAGATATCTACTCTCCAGCTTCTAATAAATGCACCTTCCTTTTCCTCCTTGATTCACTGTCCAATTGACTCAATTTTACACTTCCAGAGGAAGGAAGTGGTAGAGAAAGGAAACAAAAAATGTTTAAGAGAGAAATTTCTTTCCTTGTCAGCAAAGAGGTGAGAGAAAGAAATTCCTGGACATGAAGTCTCAGTCCCAAACTGCTGTTTCCTGACAGTCAATGCTTATTCCTTATTTTCCAGAGGCAGGGAGGTATGTTGAGCTAGAATTAGTCATACTTCTATTTCCCTAATCCTAAAGGGTGTTCTGGGGAGTCTTGTCCTGCCATAACCCCAGGGAGCCTCAATGGTGTGTTTACAGGAGATTTTTGAGTTTTCTTTTCCAAGACCTTCCCTTAGAATCTATGTAGGGAATCCTCTCCTCTCCCTTAGAGCCTGTTCCCATCTTAGTTGGGGAAGCTATCTTTATCAACATCAATCTTTGTCTCTTCATAAGGGGCCCCAAACCCACTGTTCATTTCTTGATGGCATGATGGTATCAGATATACATTTGGGTATGAGAGTAATAATAATGATGATGATACTTGGCAGAGTTCAAAGTGGGAGAATTTCAGGGAGATCTGCTGTGAATCTCTTGCTATATATTGTGTACATGTGTGTGTATGAAGGTGTAGGTCAGTCTGACAGTGCAAATCCAGGCACAAACACTAGAGCCACAGTTTTTCCCCACTCCATAGTGGAACACAGCAATGATGTGATTGCAGAATGGAAGCAAACCAAACAAGCTTTCTGGCCTGCAGTGAACCCTGAGTGACTTCAGCTCCTCATTGAGCACAGTAATAGTGAGGGCCAGTATGAGTAGGTGAGCTGAAACCAGCTCTTCCCAGGTGGATTCACAGGAATCCTCTCATGACTCTCACCCAGCTTCCCTTCCCGCTGGTTCCGCGTGCTTTGCAATCGGGACGTTGTCAAACGAGTAGGAATTGACAATCCTGCCAATAACCTGCAATAATGCGAGCAGGTGCCAGGGGGCGCAGGAGAGCCGCTGGTAGGACACCCACCCTGCCGTGGGTGGGAAGTCCTCCAGTCTATAGAATGTACAGCTAAATGCATTTAAAATAGATATGACTGTGTTTTAAAGCTTCCTGAGTGAATGACCGTATCTCCTAGAATTCTGCCTAATGAGTTATATTAGGCTGTGTTCTTGTGTAGCACTGGTCCCTCTGCAGGAAGCAACAGTGTGATGGATTAACTCAGAGAATTACTATCTAGTCTAATGCAGTTGCCTCTGGGGTGAAATACAGCAGTTAGTTAACGAACAAGACTTCACAGTAAAGCTTGAGAGGAGCAAGAAATGCTGAGAGTTTATATCAGCTGCCCCAGTGAAATCTAAAATAATTCTGTCAGTTGTCAATGAAATGGTTTGATTTATACCCATGTATAAAATATGGCCTTAAAATGTCTCCAGTAGAAACTACATCAAAACGTTAACAATAGTTTGGCCAGCAAGTGGAGTCTAAGGCAAATTCTGGTGGGAATGCAGGTCACAGATGTGTTTAAGCCCTCTGCATACACTGGCTTAAATGCATTACCTATCACATATGCATCTCTGGGTTGCACTAAAATGGGAAAGGATGCATGTAAGGTATATTACTACACTGAGAAGATTATGGAACCCAAAACCAGACAGGACAAAGCACTCCTATCTCATCCCAACATCATGTGAGACTTGCAAGTACTCACTCAAAAGGCATTTTCCTCTGCTGGTCTGGCTGGTTTTACCACAAAAGGGTTATGATACCAGCAATTTGATAATGGGGCAAGTGGAGGATTATTAAAAGTTTGTTTCCTGTGGTAAAATTCTATGATTCTATTTGCAGAATTACTCTGGTATTACTAGAATTGTCTACAGAAAAGACATTGAAATATAAAAACTTTGGCAACACTTGGTTTTTCCTCCTGCTTACAAGTTCATTGATTTGTTGTGTAGGGGTTTGCTGAAGAGCAGAACTCGATCTCTCCACTTGTCTGGAAGTTAATTCTTCTTCATTCTGCCAAACGCCTTTTCTCTTTCAAGCAACTCTCAGCACCATCCACGTTATTCTTGTCTTGCCTTCTGTGTGCCAGTATCTACCCCTTGCTTCAGTAATCGCTACCATGTTGATAATATTTTGTACATTTGTCTTCATGTGTTGCAATAGAAGGTTCCTTCCTCTCCTGTTATCTATAAGGTACCTCTTCAGTGATGGGCTAAAGGGACAATGCTGATCTGAAAACAAAGCTGCTTCGCTCCAGCATTGAAGCTGGGCCTATATAGACCGATGTATGGCAAAAGCAAATGTAAAACCCATTAGATAAATCTTCCCTCAATAACAGTTTAGTCTGGCTGAGAGAAATTCTATAAATACACCAGAACAGGAGGAAAAAAGAGAGGTAAATACCAGGGAGGAAAACAACTGCTTAGACTAAAGGCAGCACTGGCACAAGAACAGATGGGTATCATCTAGCAAGTAGTAACTGTAGCTGGTAATTAGAAGGTTCCTAACCATCAGAAGAGAAAGATTCTGGAGGAGAATCCCAGAAAATAATGATGCTTTTTGCTGTTGGGGTATTTTTTTCCTACTTCTTGCATTGAGACAGAACTCAGTAAGGTGGCATGAGGGGTTATTTTATCTGATGTGCTGGCTGGGTTGGCACATGTCCTTCCTCCTGTACCCCTGCAGCTCGCAGTGAGTGGAAGGAGAAGGGGAGAGAATAGCATGTTTATAAACAGCAGCATCTATGTAGTGTGAGTTCATCTGCAGTGTTTTCATCCTTCCCATCCTTGGACTGTGGGAGAAAAAATATTCCAGAGCTCTTTTTTGTGTCCTTGTGGCAGAGGCAGGAAAAGTCACCCTGGGGAGTCTGTCCCTCTGCAAAGGACTGTGGAGTGGTCCTCTAGTGCTGGAGAGGACAGGCCTGGAGCACAACGTCAGATCTAATAGCTCTAGGTCCTCCAAATCTGAGGCCTGTAGTAGGAGCCTATCTCCAATGACATCTTGTTGAATCTGAGTCACTCCTGCTGCTAATGCACAACAGGCAGAAATGTATTCTCACACCCACTGCTCACCTGTGATTCTGTTTTTCTCTTTAGTAATTGTGCAAGTCACCTGATAATTCAGCTGAAAGCCCTTACGAGACATTACATAATGTCCTCGGAGAAACACTGTCTGCTGTAACATTGGAGAGATTATTATGTAAAACTTTCTCTCTTTTTCTCAGTTGTTTGGTTTTGGGTGGGGAGTCAGGCTGGATTTCCACTTGGCTGAATCTAAAAGGTTTCAGGCTTACACTGGATTGCTCCCCTGTTTTATTCATCTCTGGAGATTGTGCTGGAATTGCCTTAGCATCACAAGTGGAATGAGTTTGGCAGGGCTCTCTGGAGTCAAGGCAGCACACCTGGCTGCGATCGGAGGTGCGATCAGCTCAAGTGGTAACACTTACTCAAGAAAGCCCCCAGCTCTAATGTGATGATTTAATTAGCATCACTGGACCAGATCCATGGGCTAAAACCTTCCCCCGATACTCCCTCTGGACTGCAGAGTTTTCTGCAGGCACAAGTAATGCTGAAGGGATCGTGCATTGCTTGCAAACATAAGCACAAGAGCTCTGGGCATGCCTCTGTTGAGCAGGATAAGGACAAAGAGGCAGATCTCAGCTTCCACTGAAACCTCTGCCTGTGGTTTCTCTTCCCTGGCTGGCTGTTGAAGGTTTGAGCAGGACTGGGTCACTCTCCTTTTTTGCTCAAGATCCTGAGGCCCTGCCTGGTCTAATGAATGTCCTGGGGGTGACATCGAGCTCCCACAAAGGTCTGCAGGAAGGTTACAAGTGAACACCCAGAGCAGTGAGGCACCCAGCTGTCCCTCACACCCTGCTTCTATCAGCACCTTGGAAAATCTCCATCCCCAGCTGCTGGGTGGAGGGGAGCAAGCAGACCTCTGCCAGCAGATTCCCCCAGCTGAGGAGTGACCAGGCACTCAGGGCCATTCCCACCGCCACATCCCTGTGCAGGTGCTGCAGGAGCTGATCTCCAGCCCTGCTGGGAATTCGCCCACCAGCCTCCTGCCCACTGTCCTGCCGGACATCCAGCACAGCACAGTTCATCCACAGGGACCAGGAGCTCATCAGGGCTGTGTTCAGGCAGCATTTTGATAAAGGAGAGGAAAGGAGAGCAGGGTGAGAGCCTTGAGGTGATGTCCTGGACAGCCGACCTGCAGAGGGAGGGGGTCTGCTCCCTGGGCATCCTCCACCCCAGCACCATCCCCACACTGGGTAGGGGGTAACTGCACCAAAGCTCAGGCCAAGAGATCTTATCAAGAACTGTTTTCCTTCCTGTCCAGAAGTTCTGAATGGAAATACATTCTCTGAAATACCGCTTTTGGCTGCATATTTCAAAGCAGAATGAAAAATTTCATTTCAGCTAAAAGTGTTCTCTTTGAACTGAGATTTTGAGAGAGCTTTTTCTTGAAAACTGAGATTAAAGAAAGTTGTCAACTGCCTATCAAAAAGTGCAAAATATTAGGGTTTTTCTAAATTGCACTATTGAGGGAGAGGAAAAAACCAATGATTTGTAACAGCTATGTTTTTCAAAGGGAAATTTTTCCATTCAGAAAAATATCAAACATTTGTGTTTCCTTCTGCTTGTTCATATCTCTTTTTTAATTTTATTTTTCCCTCCTTATTTGGGACACCATGTAGCAACTGAGAATACAGAAATTCTTTTTTTCCCCAAAAGTTTGCAAACCTCCTTGATGAACAAGCTTCAGGCTCATCATGAAACCTGAACCCAAGGAAGGTTTCCTGGCTTCAGCTTTCAGTCTGATGTTGCACATGGCTCTGGCTCAGAGGATTGCTTTAGTATTGGAGCAGGGATGGGAAATCCACTTGTGCAGAGGAAAAAAAGATGGAAAGTGTATGGGCTGCAGTGTGGAAAATCCAGCTGCAAGGCAGCCTCTCTGCCCTGCTCCTAAACGCTGGACTAGTGCTATGCTGCAGTTCTCACCAGCTTTGGCAGCTGAGCTAGATTGTTGTGGACCACCTTAAATGTTTTCCATGCCAGCTGAGCACAGAAAGCTGCTGAAATGGGTCTCTGCTGTGCAGTGCGCACTCTCTCTTAGCAATGCCCTCATGGTGACTCAGTCCCATTCCCTGCTTCTTTTAACCCACAGCAGGTCAAGAGTTTAACAAAGTGACTGGGGCTGGGAGCCAAGTCCCCAGAGTTGCAATCTGCAGCCAGCATGCCAGCATCTGGAAAGCGTTTGTGACCAATAAAAAATGAATGTGCAGACTCCGCCAAAGCAGCAATCATTTGGCATCTCAAGCCCAGATCTTTACAAGATGATTCTTCTGAGGCTTGGAAAGGCTTGCCCTAGTGTTTTCTAATAAAAACAGTTCTGGGCTGGGCCAATAGTCGGGTGAATAGTGCTATGCGTCGCCACATGGGAGACAGCCAGCCGGGAATGAGAAGACACTGCTGGAGTCTAACCTCTGGGCAAGGCTGGGGCTGGCTGCCTCATGTCGGTGATGCTGTCACTCAGGCTGGGCCAGGGCACTGTGAGTGCCACAACAGCTGCCACTCAGAGCACACTCTGACCTTGGGCTGTGTTATCTGGTGCCGCAGGACTCCTGGGGAAGGGCACAGGGAGGAGTGGTGGGTACACAACACCCTCCTGTTTAGGGACAGAGCTCTTGGTCAGTTTGACAAGAGCTGCCTTAGACTAACTCCATGGATAAGGCAGTTTCCAGTATTCAGCAGGCACTTTTCCAGCTGGTGGAGCTTAATGTGCCAGGCTGTTTCTGCAAGGTACATTTGCATTCCAACCTTTTTGTCAGTTCCTGACTGCAGGAGATCAGTGGAGTTGTTAGGGTGCTGCTTCCAGGCCTTCTCAGGTACAGGTAACAGCACAGGCCCATGGCCAGCCTTCAAGAGAACCAAGTGGTTCAGTGTATGTACTTGGTACCTTGGAGTGGTACAAGCCTGACAGGGACATTCAAAACAGAGGAGAGAGAATAATGTGAATGCTGCCATTGATAGTCCTTGCTAGCAGCTCATACTGCCATTGTTGACTGCATCCAAGAGACCTTCCCATTGCTTCCACGCTCTGTCCCTCAGGATGTGTTGAGCTCAGCACCCTGCTCCTCCTAGCAATGCTCAGTGGGATGGGTATGTCTGTATACACGTTCCTTCCCTCTGCTGGATTCCTTCCTTTCTGCTGCTTCCTCTCTCATCTCTGGAGTGACCATGACTGGCAGTCGCTCCCATACAAGCCTCTAGGGCTGTTTGGACTCAAACCACCACATGCCCTAAATTCCACTGTGAGGAAAAAACTGAAAATGAGTGGAAGTTTAGTAATTGTCTTGCAAGTTGCCAGAATGCTTTTTCTGAAGCTGGATGGATGTTGTTCCTATGGTGTCATCCTTTTGACCACAGAATCAGTACAGTGTCATGGATGAAGCAGTGCAGCTGTGGTGCAAGAAACCCCACAGCTAAACCCCTCTCTTTACTCTGTAGATAGTGAAAAGAGACACAGAGTTGGTTGTTCCCCTGATGCTGAGCATGGCTAGGAGAGGAAGCTGGCATCTAAACTGTGAGATTCAAGCACAGGTGCAATACAGATGCCCCACCTTCCTGAATTTCATCTTGTCTTTGAGGAGCATCAAAATTGATGATGGTGAGGCTGTTAGGAGGATGAGGAATTCTGTAAGTGAAGGATTTTTCTCTTACTCATTTCCATTTCAAACTGCAGTTATTTGAAGTGAGGTCCTCTGGGACTGCCAGGGCTGTGCATACACTGCCATGTTACCAAGTTTGGTTCTGACTCAGCACCATTTGTTCTCACCTTGGTCCTGCTTGCACTAGGAAAACGACCCAGAGTTAGCCAGTGTCAGCTACTGTGTGTGCTTTTCCATATATTCACAAAGGGTAGCTGAGGGTGGCTGATGCAGGGTGGGTAACAACAGAATAATCTGAAGAGATGTTACTGGTCTGGGCCAACCTAGAGTATTGCTAAAATCCCCCCCTGTGTTGCTAGTCTTGGCAGGATTAACAAAACGCAACCAACCCTCCCCCCCTGCCAACACCTTTTGCTTTGAGCTTGTGTCACACATGCAAAATCCCTCCAAAGAAAACTCTGCCAAATCTACCTAATTTCCCCTTGTTTAGAAATTTTAGATTGGGCAAAGTTAGCTTTAAAAGTTGAGTGACTTTTGCCCCAAACCATCCTGATTCAAATTTCAGAACAAAGAGAAATCCAGAGACATACTTAGTTTGCTTTGGGACATTTCTTGGAATCCTAAAGTTATTGTTACTTGCTCTTATAGTCAGTTTAAAAACAGTCTTTGGGAGATGGTTGATTCATATCAGCCATGTTCTCTAGAAGTGCCAGTTCTTTTCCCTTTTGTTATTTTTAATGTGGGAATTTTTTTGTGGATTTGGAGTTTTTTGTTTGCTTGTTTGTTTTGGTTTTGTTGTTGTGTCTTTTGTTTGGTTGGTTTGTTGTTTTTTTTCCTTTTGTAAGAGGTGCCTTATTACCCCTAACATGAGATTATTTGGAGTTTGCAAAATACATCTTGTGACTACTCAGCACTTTCCATGCATCCCTGAACATTGCTCCTATTTCCTCTAGATGGAGATGGCCTGGTCTCTTTGCTTCTGTCATCCATGCAGCAGTTTCCCCACAGGATTAAAAACGTTCCACTTCCTACAGATGCTCAGATATGCTGGACTGGGGCTGTGTTAACCCCAGCAGTGCTGCTACGCTGACGGGGCCTGTTGAGCCTCCCAGGGATAAGAGGCTGCTTTGTTAATGCCCCAGCCACCCCTGGGAGGTAGCAGAGTGCTGGACTGGTAGATCCAGAATTAGAGAGTAAGGGGTTATAGGGCTGTGGCATGTCCTGGGCAGTGCAGCAAGCATTGGTTTGGATGCTGCATCTGTAGGATGGCAGCTGGAAGGCCTGAGGTGTGGAGGCAGGTGACAGTATGGACAGTGGGGGATGCAGGGTAGCTGTGCAGTAATGCAGAATGTGTGTCTCAGGAGGTGGGCACTGAGCATGCTGGTGGGCAGCAAGCAGGTAGTGTGTGCACAGCACAAGGGGACAATGCCATGTGAATAAGATGGCTCTTCTTGTGGATGATCTTGGGGCTGGAAATAAATCTTTCACCATTTTGATTTCTGGTGGCTTAAGATCATTAACCCTTTTGCACACCGCAGGCTGCTGTCCACAGAATACTTTCGGTGTTTATCCTTACAGATGTTCAAATAAAGGTTGCTGCATTTTGTTTAAGCATTCTCCATGGTTGTTGCCCCATTTTCTTCTGTCCTGCCTCTCTGACAGTGAAGGGTTAAATCCCACTTTTCCCATATGCCTGCTGATGAACTGTGAATATGCAGCCAGGACCTGTTTTCACGCATATGTCCCTTTCTATAATCCAATCTTCTCCACTGTGGCACAGACCTGGAGGCTCTTCTGCAGGCAGGTCTGCTGCCATGGGATAAGAAGCAGTAGGTTGATTTACATAATCATATATGCAAATAAACCAAATCAGGGTCCTTCCATTCATCTTTGGTTTTAAGGGGACTCTTTCCATGGGCTGAGAGCAAAGGGATTTGAAAGGATGGTTTTCTTCTCTGGAGCTCTCAGAGCAGCATTGCTCTTACCAGCCCTGTACAGCCCAATGGGTGCAAATGATTAATTGTGCAAACCCACCTGATAGCCCAGCCCATGCAAATGCACCCGCACCCTCTAGGTCTACATCATCTGTTCCCTCTACTGGAAGTGTGGACTGCATCCTTATGCAGGAAATGAAAGAAACTCCATCTCCAAGGAACAAAGGGAATTCATCTCTTCATCTGGTGGAACACTTAAAAGATAAGTTAAGAGCAGCAACAGCCTCACACCTGTGGCAAACCAGATGAGCAATGGTGGAGACACGTGGGGAGGTCATTTAAATGTGTGCCCTTAGAAAGGCTACAGAGAGTAAATCAGAGCTTGGTGGTGTCTGTCAGCACTCAGAATGAGCACTCCAAACATCTGTGCTTCTCCTTGGTTCTGATTCTGTTTCCCTTAGTCCTGTGTGGGGATGTTGGCCAGCCGGGTGTGGGCTCCAGGAAAACTCCAGAAAAGAGTGGTGTGAGCCACCCATGACAAATTCATTATCAGTTCAGTGATCTTGTTTCCAGCAGTGACCCATGTAGGGGTTCCTGGGGAAAACTCCACATGGAATGAGATTAAGGAGGTACCTGTTAAGGCAGCACCTGTTCTTGACTTGTGAGGCTAGGACAGGTACCAGCAGTGTTGCACATTTTAGCCTGGCTCATGGATCATCTAATGATGGAAAGATGAAATGTTTAATCAAATTTCTTTAATCCTTAAAAAACCCCTCAAATTAGTAAGCTATTCATCTCTTTCTTGCAACAGTGGAACTAGAAGTAAATTGGATGTGATAATTAAACACTGAATAAAAAATGATGACATTTTGTCAATTTTAAGTGCTTTGTCTTTGGAATTCTACTGACTTTAAGGGAATGTGCATCTTGCTGTGCTGTTCTGCCTGAGTGATGAACTCTTACTTGAACATACATGGAGCTTTCCAATTTGCTTTAAAGCTTTAGATGAAGGAAAACATGGCCAGATGCTCCAGGTAAATGCCACAGATTAAGGAAAAAAAATCAAACCGAAGCTGGGTGCTGTTAATTCTTTTGTCCGTTACAAATTCTGATGGCATGAAGCACAACAGTGGACATTCAGAGGCAGGTAAAGCTGTGTCTTTAGCCTTAGGCAGTCTCCTCAGTGAGGGAAAATTATTTTTGATCTAAGTCTGCTAAGCAGCTCCACCATCCTGGAGTTCAGAGCTGTGGATTCCAGGCTGCTCTAGAGGTGCAGTGGCAGTGCAGAGGCCTTTTTCATACTCTGCTGCCCAGAGGTTGGCAGAGCTCTCTAAACAGCTACTGCCACATCCGCTATGCCAGGGACAGGCAGAGGGAATGTAAAATCCTGACTGGATTGCTTTGGTGGTGTTAGGAGATTTCCTCTGACGTCTAGTTAAGTCACCTGTGCAGGCTCTTTACCCCTGGAGCAACATGAAGTTGCCATAGATAGGATCAGAGCTGGCTCATTAGGAGTGTCTGAGCTGTTCCTGCCTTGCACACTCTGTTGCACCCATCAGGTCTCTCGGTTCTCCTAACCCAGTGTCTACTGCAGAGGACTGACAGCATCACCTACACTACCAGGACTGACTCAGATGAACAAAGATCTTGTGGGTCTTCTAAGAATTAGCTGGTACTGAAGAGAAATACATCTCCTTAGCCTTCATTCCTGAGAACTGTTGACACAGAGACTGATGAAGCTGTGTCCATCTTTTGCAACTATAATGCTCATACAGCAGTCATGTGGAGGGTATTGGGTGTTTTCTGAGGCTTAATCCCAAAATGAAACTGAGCACAGTGTTCCTTCTAGGAAACACTGCTCCTGTTAGCACTTGATCTGAGTTCAGGCTCTGATGCCCAAGAGATTGGTCTTTACTGCTGAGATATGTTGAATTTTTATAGCATTTTGCAGCACCAGTGCACACTGGGTAGAACTAGTTAAGTCAGGCTCTGCTTGAATTGGTGCATCACAGACAAGAAACTAGTCCAGTCTCTTCTTGACTAGGAGTTGATAAACTCAGGTGGTAGCTGGCACCTGAGGCAGGAAGAGTTGGAGATTAAGGGAACACCAGTGTCTTTTTACCTTGAAAGGTGAGCTTTTGAAAGTTAAACTGAATTTGCATGTCAGACAGAAACTGGGTGTGCCTGACACAGCCTATCCTGTGGTCTCGTGGAGAGTCTGGAAGGCAGGGGCTGCAGCAGCTTTTGGAAGTGCTCGTCCATGTAATTTGATTCTGTGTTTTGCTTCTACAGTCAGTAAGGATGTTTTTGCCATCTCTTGATCCTTACCCTGGTGATAAGCCTGACCTGGACTGCAGGTGTCACCCAGCATCTAGTTTCTTAGTTCTGACCGAATCCCCGTTGGATGGATGGGAGGCACATTGGCCAGCTCTGCTTTTACATGCACAAGTATTTGCCATAGCAAAGAATCTTGCAAGTGTGAGTGTGTGTATTTATAGGGAGGCAGATGTAAACCACATTTGTCCTGTGTTTCTGGCAAAGAGAGAGCGTGAAATATTTGTGACCCGAGTCATTGGCTTTCCTGCCATTTGTATAAAAATTTCCAGATGTGATTGTTGATGCATCACCTGGGACCAATTAAAGAAAGAAGGGATATCCAGAACCAATTGTGTTCATGTAGATACTTGACTTGTTTGTGTGTGCTTGCGTGTGTGCATCCCTGTTGCAATGTGTGTGTTTTAAAGTAAAGCAGAATTTCAGTTCAAAGAACTTGTGTTCTCTCCTACTGTCTTCCTTTTGTGTGTTATCCTTTCCCCCTCACATTGTCCCTGTCCCACAACCAGGATCAATTTGGATTTCTTAGATACTTTCTCTCCTCATCCTCACACCTTTTCTGTTATACCTTCTGTTTGTGGCTCACCTTGGTCAGTGTGCTTTTCAGTGCAGACATGGGAAGTTCCCTGAAGAAGATTCCTGAATACTATAAACTTCTAGGAAGACTAGTTACAGCAACTAGTTAGCAGCAACAAACCACAGCAGGGTCCAGCACAGTGTTTGGTCTGCTCACCTCC
This sequence comes from Scytalopus superciliaris, assembly GCA_013400415.1. Lineage (NCBI taxonomy): Eukaryota > Metazoa > Chordata > Aves > Passeriformes > Rhinocryptidae > Scytalopus > Scytalopus superciliaris. Next base: position 320,086 of record VXBX01007365.1, read on the forward strand.
ACATGAGCCCCATTCTCTGGTCTGTCTCCTGCCCTCACTTTTCTCACCTATTACTTCAGCCTGCTAGGTCCATATTAGACTGTGCCTGGACATTAAACTCCTGACTCTCCTCCCTTCCAGGCTGTGTCCACAAGAACTGCGTTCTGATCAACTGTTTTGCCCCCATTTTCTTCACTCTACTAATGACTGGAGACTTCTATCCCTCTTCTTTATTTTCTGTTGAGTTTCTCCCAATGTTTTTGTCCCTCCCCACAGTCCTCCCTGAGTGTATTTACGAAGCTGCCTCCCTGCCTTAGTCATACTCTGCTGGAAAGCAAATCTGAAGTCATCCAATCTTCTTCCCTTCTTTTATTGTTGTTTTTGCAGGGAGAGTTCAAACAAACAAACACCCCTCCAACATCTGGTGCCTTTCAGGAGCCTTAAACTCATGGCCTGAAAGTGTAGGTGGAAGGAAAGACAGGATGGAAATCCAACTAACTTGCAAAAACTAAGCATGGATCCAAAGGCACAGACTTCTAATTCAAAATATCTAAGAACAAAATTGGTACTTTTACGTTCATCAGTCATTCCCTTTACCTGTGATCAAAACCAGTTTCTGTGGTTCCCTCCATGCCTGCTGGCTTCACCCACTTCGCTGTGTGGGTACAAGGCCTATCCTGTGCAATCATGTATTCTGAAAGGGAAAGAATGCAAGATCCTGTCTGATTCATTGGACAAAAGGTGTGGAACCAGAACTGAGGGGCTGTTCCTGTGTAAACCCAGTGTGGCAAGTATAGGGTCCAAAGTGAACTTTGTTTCCTTCACTCTCATTTTTTCCCCATCAACCAAATGGATTTGGATATGTTTGTGTTTCTTTTCAACTTAAAAGACAGTTGTGAATGCTAGTGTATGTTTCACACAGTCATTTGTTCCTTAAAAAGATATTTCCAGGATAGTTTTGTTTTAGCTCTAGACTTTCGGCTAGGATTTTATTCCTCCAGCAACAGATTTTCATAGCTAGACTAGAATTGACAGTCTTAGTAGATGACATGTTAAAACAGGACTGCAATTCAAGTGTAGATTTATCTTTGTGTCTTTTGGGGAGAGAGATACACATACTCTAACCAGCTGATTATAGTCTTTCTAAAAGGGTTATTTTTGCTTACATGGAATATAGCAAAGGGAAATTATTTGGTGTATTGTTGTGCCCTGAAAAATGTCTTCAGCAGTTTAAATTGTTGTGCTTAATATTTTACAGTCTCAAAAAGGAACACACACATTCAGACAGGCTGTCAGTTGCACAGTGAAGCATTTAGGTGTATTTGTAGTGGCATTGTTCTCTTCCGCTGTTCTGGCTGGCATCGGGTGTAAACCTGTCAGACTTTGCCCATCGGTTCACGCTGGCACCTCCAACCCTTGACCCAGGCAACTCTCTGCAGTATGGAAAGGTGTATTGTAACTCCATTGCATGTCAGGTGCCCCAGCTGCCTAGTGGTGAACCTCTCACTCTCCTTCTGTGTGCATGCAAGTAACAAAATAAATGCAGTGCTAGAATATTACCCTCTCAGCTCTGCTTCCTTGCCAAACATTCCAGCTATCCTGGGCTTTATACCCTGTGGGGTGAGCTACATGCAGCTAGTCCGGAGAGGAAGGGTAAAGATAAACTGCAGCAGGGAGTTTAGCAGTGCATCAGCCAGGTTATCCCAGCTTCCTGCACAGTGCCAAAATTTCCATGAGTCGGATCCTTAATGTTGGCCTCTTTGTCTTTAACCCTAGAAAGACCAGAGTGGTGGTTTTTACCCTTCTATGTGCTGTGAGCCTCTCAAAGGAGGGGGTGGGCCAACAGTGCCCACAGGGCAAGTGTGGAAGGAATGAGGGTGGGCAGCTGGAAGTCAGGGGGATGGGACACCACTGCTCTTGGTGCAGAGCACTGTGATGGCCCCAGGGCAGTGCAGGAAGACTGGGATTAGAGGAAAGTTGTCCAAAACTGATCCAATGGAAGACAGAAGTGGGTGAGGAAGATTCATGGCTACATTAGAGTAGGGGAGTGGAGTGCTAATATATTGGTGGCAGGATCAGGTATCTGGCAGCATTTCTTTGCAGTGAGGCCAAGCTGAATATTCTGCTGCATAAATGATTCCTTGCTTTGCAGGGGAATTTCTGCCAAGTCCCTTCCCTTTCTGGCTCCTAGGTTTGGGTGTCTTGCTCAAGTCATGGGGCTTCCAACCAGTTTTCTGGCTGCTGCAGACTAAGGTGGTGCCAGTACTTCTAAAAACAGCCTGTGCTCTCTCCTCCTCCTCCTCCTCTTCACTTTGGTGAATTCCTGCCTCCTCTCTTTCAAACAATGCTTATTCAGCTTTCCATACTAGACTTGCCCACTCTGGAGCATACTGAGCCCTGACCTGAGGAGTGGAGTAGGTAATGCAGGAGGGGCAATTTTAGGAAATATTCAGCCTTCCCTGCTATTATGAGACAGGTCTGACTGCTTTGAGCTGCTTTCTACCTTCAGCACTTGTTTGTCCCAGCAATGCTTAAATGAATTCTTTCAAAGCTTTGTGGGTTTTATTCCTATCTGAAGGGAAACCTGCATAGTTGAAGATCTGGCCCAGTTCCTGTGTGCTTTTATCAACACTCGGCTGTGCTTTAAACTGTAAGGACTGGGGAGGCAAAGACTCCCCCAGGTACACAGAGCATCCACAGACAGGTGCAGGCATGGGGGGTGTTGGGGAAAGGGAACCTCAGTGGTGCCTGCAAGCTGGGAAGAAGTGCTTGTGCCCCACTCTAACAGGGCCACGGGCCGATGTCCCCACACAGCGCTACTGCCCCAGTGCAGCGAAGGCCGTGGGGGCCGGTGGGGCTGGGGGTGCCTGCATGCCCGACCAGAGGCAGTGCTGGTGGGGCACAGGGCTCGGGGTCAGGGGTGGAGCCGCGGGGCTGGGCTGAGCTCTGCAGGCACAGCAGCGCCCTGCGGGTCGGGGGGAGCTCCGTGGGTGACGAGCAGAGGGGGGGGTGCCGAAGGCAAGTGGCTGCCCGCGCTGTCTTGTGTGTCAGACTTGATTAGATTTGGCTGGCGCTGGGGCGAAGGCCTCCACGCTGCGAGGGGTGGGATCTGGCTGGAGGGGCAGAGCCAGACCCTCCTTTTATGTGCTGCTGAAAAGTGGCCTTTGTTGTGCGGTTGGCCGGCTTTGTCCCCTCCTGGAAGCAGTGCCCCTTTCTCTGCGTTTCAGCCCCCGAGAGAGGTGAGCAACTCAGTCATGTGGTGTCAGATCTGAGCTCTGCCTGGTGCCAGTGCTTGGGTGTCGCACTGACCCCCCGGGGGTCGAGAGCAGCGTTTTTCCTCCTGGTTTGGAGTTGTTAATTTGAGAGTGCATTTGGCAAAGATCCAGCAAGGTGTTAACCCACTTTAAGTCGGGACTTCCCCCCAAGTCCCTTCCCTGTTCTTCACCCCTTTCTGAAAGTTTTATAACAACTGGAGATGGAAACTCAAATAAAATTTCCTTTTCCAGGCCGTTCTGCAGACTTGTCCCCCACAGACTGAGTGAGCTGCACTCAGCAATTTCCTGTAGGGATTTCCATCTTAAGGTTTTCTCATTATAGTATTAATTTTGAGCAACATAACAGACTGGGAGTAAACAGCCCTTAGTTGACTTCATAGACTCCTGAACTCCAGGGATGGGTAATTGTCCAGGCCCTACAAACTGCATACCAAAATCTTCCTGTGTCAGACAGCTGCAAAATGTATACCCCACAAACCAGAGAGCTCAGTGGGTGGGAAGGCAAAAGGTGGGTGTTCAGAGAGCAACTTTCAGACCATGGGTGCCAGGGATCCTGTCTCTCTGCTGTGGGATAGTGCACTGGTAATGCTGTACTGCTTCCCAGTCCTGAAGGCTTGGCTTGCCCAGCAGTCCCTCTGCCACCTTCTTGCCCATTGCATCTCCAGCATGTTAGTCCCTATTATGCTGTGCTCCTTAAAGAGTTTTCAAGCATCATTTTAGCTTGTCCAAGGCCAGGTGGCAGAAGGACAGTGAAGCAATTTTCAGATCAGAATTGGTTTTGTATTTACTGGGTATGCGCATTGCTTTGGTTAAAATAATTTTAAGAATACAGCAACTGGAGTGCTGGCTATCTTTCTTTAGGCAGTGGATCTTTAATATGACCTGTCCCTTCTCTGGTTCCTTTGGGAATCTGAGAATGATGACAGAACTACAGATGTCTTCTCTGCAGACTAATGCTCTTGTTGCCGTGGGCATGCATAAAGATTTGGCACTGTGGGGGTTAAATAGCTGGAGAGGGGTGGAGGATTCTTCAGCCAAACCCAAACTGATTGCACCTGGTTTGCTCAACCTGTGTGTAAATGACACCGTGGTCTTCCCACCCCCACCCAGCAAATGCCACAGGGGCTGCCAAGGTCTACGTGCAGGTAGGGCTGTGAGCAGGTGTGGGGCCTGCAGCGGTGGGAGGCTCCTGGCCCTGCCGGGGGAGCAGCCGTGCCAGTCACACACGGGAGCCTTGGAAACTGCATAGCCACGAGCCACTGAAACGACAGGGAGCATTAGTCAAAAGTCCCCTTTGTTAAAGTCTTCAGCTCCCGTTAAACATGCATGTCAGCTGCTGACAGGCCTTAGTAGGGTCTGTCCTCCCGAGCAGCAGAAGTACAGATTTTGGGAAGCCTGGGTTGGGCAGCCTGCTCAGCCCATGAGGGCCTCTGGCTGCTCTGTCTTTGTGCAGTGCATGAGGCTCATGAGTTCCCAGCCAGGTTGGTCTGTGGCAAAGCCTGCTCCTGTCTTTGCTCTGCTGTGCCTCTGGGACAGTGCTGGCTGAAGGTGGGGAAGCACTGGAAGCGAGGGAATTGCTCATGCATGTGAACATCGTTTTGCTGTCCGTGGGGAGCTGATGAAGGGTTTGGGGCCATAGACTTGGGACATGGAATTTAGTCTTCAGGTATTCAAAGGAATTTAGAGTCTTAGAGAATTGCTAAGGAGGCAATGAATTTCTTATAGGAAACTATTCTGGAAGTATGTCAAGGGAAACTGTGCTGCCTTGAGTGTGGGTGCCTTGTGCAGCTCTGAAGACGATCACTGTTGTGCAGTAGAGAGGCTGAAATTATCCACAGTTATTCTCTCTTCCCCCACCCTGACTCCAGGTGGAGCCAGTCCTTTTCCAGTCCATGCTCACAAAGGCGATTGTCACTGGGTCATCTTGCTCAGCAGAGCCAGTGGTTTTTTACGTGTCAACCAAGATATTGTTCATTTCTTGCTTCTGTGTTCACCATTAAGACTTGGCATAAATCTGTGGGTGTAAAGGAGACTGTTCTGCTGAATGTAAAGTTCTACTCAGCTCCATTGGACGAAGTTTGGTTCAGAACTCCCAAAGGCTGACCTGCATGTGGGTTTTCTTTGGCATTGTATAGAGACTCTGAGGTGAGTGGTAAGGGCTGGGGAGATTCCATGTTGTGGCCCAGCTGGCGTGTGCAGCCACAAATAATAATTAATTGGCTCTTTAAGAAGTCTTGCAAACTCTTTTTTCTGTCTGTCTGTCTTAAGCTCCTTTTAATTAACTTCAGTCATGTCCCAACACATCATCTTGGCTGAATCATAGACCTCACTGTGCCAGTTTTTTGCATTCCTGAAATACACAGGCCGCCAGTGTTGCGAATGCAGCTCGAAGGCAGCGGCTCAGAGGAAGTCAGGCAGCTCTCCTGGAACTCTGAAATTTTTAGGAACTGTTGTGACATTGAGAGGCAAAGCCGACCAGTTCTTTGCTTCAAGCTCCTGTGCTGCCCAATTCCCAGCAGTGTTGCTGTCTCACACTTTACCCTGACTCGAGGAGCACCTGTATACGAGCAGCTTTGTTCCTTCAGAGAGCCGCTTATTCGGGTTACAGTGCTTGGGGCATGCGGCCTTTCTTTCCCCATTCAAGAGCTTGTTTCTTTGTCACACTTCTTATTGCAAAGGGTCAGCTTTCAAGATCGTAGGGCATGTTAACAAGATACTCAGGCATACTTAGTCACCAAACAAAGTCTGTGTGGCAGCAGGACAAAGTTTTGTGTCTCTTCACTAGAAAGCTTCAAGCCTGGTCTAAGGACCATTTCCTTCTTTAGAGAAATTTGGGATTCAAGAGTGCCTCTATTGCATTATAACCTGTCTGTGCTCTCACCAGTGCTGATGGAAGTAATCCCAATGTTCCTATTGACTCAAAGTTGTATCAATAGCTTTTGTCCCTTGATCTATGTGTTTTGAGCTGCAGACTTCTGCGTTTGATAATGCAGAATCAGTCTTAGCACCCCATTTAACAATATGTTTAATTTACTGAAAATAGGGAAGGTCTTGTTGTAATCTCTTGCTATATGTTTAGCAAGTGCAGCTTTGATAATGGAGTTGTCTAACTAGGGGGGAAAAAAGGCGTTAAAAAGAAAAGGTGCAGCATTATGGTGGTGAGGATCTTTATCCATTTGAATAATGTACCACTGTATTCTTTATTCTGAAGAATTTTTTGAATCAAGTTTGAAAGCAGTCTCCAAATGAAATGATCATATTTTTTAAAAAAAGTAATTTATTCAGGATACTTCTGTGCTCCGTGCTGAGGAATAAAGGATTGCAATTTACCTTCTGCCCCAATGAGATAGCAGACAGGGCATTGTGCTAGCAGCTTCAGGTGCTGTGCCCCAGGCTGCAGGTGAGGAACCATGAGTTGTCCCGTAAACTCAATTCTTGCATTTCCTAAGCAGCTCAAGGAATGGCTGCTCAGAGATTGTTGCTGTGGTGGCACGTTGGACTGTCATAGTAGCAAATTTTGAATAGGTTTGAGAAAAACACATATGATAGCTGAGAAAAAATGAAGAGGAGAAAGTGCCTCAGCCTTTTGGGGAAAGGATAGGGGAAACAGAAAAGGTACGTTCCAGCAAGCACCAGGTTGGAGCATGGGAGCAATGTCTGGATTGCTGGGGGCTCTACAGAAGCACTAACGACACAGGCACGTTGCAAATGGGTAAGAAGCAGGAGCAGCATTCAGTAATGAGCAAGAAAGTACAACAAAACTGCCACTGCAGAAAAATGCCTCTTCAGTCTTGTGGAACTCAAACTAATTCCTCCTGTACCTGGTGTGGGACACTTTGCTGTGTGTCCAGACTCTGACCTGGCTGCACCAGCACTAATGCCATGTAGAAGTTGCTTATGTTGAAGAGGAAACTTAAAAGTCAAATATCAAAATACACTGGCAGTGAAAAAGAGAGAGAAAAAGTGAGAACTCAAACTGTCAGGAGGGACACTCAAGTCTGTTGCCTGTTCAGGAGTTAGAGGTCTGCTGAAACACAAAGGATTTAGGTCTTCCCAATTTAGGTCTTCCTTTCTTAAGGAAAGACCAGGTATGCTACAGTGTGTAAGTTAAGGAATGTATTTCCCCTGTCATACTTCAGAACTAATGACTTGTTTTTAAGGAGCCTGTTAGTCACTGCTTCCCAGGGAGAACACTGCCACGAATCTGGATGCTACCAGACCTGAGGCAATGTTCACTTCAGGTGCACAGGGAACTGCAAGCCTGAAGTGGGTTGGAGCCCCAAAGAGGTGCCTTTCAGAAAGCTGCCATGCCAAAAGTGCATGGCTGTAACAAGAGTGATTAAAAAAAAACTCCTGTCCTGGATGTTATGATGGTAATTTTCCTGAAATTCTTCCTCTCATGAATAGTAAACACTGGTTTCTAAAGCACTTACTGGGCACCTGTCCCGGAAGAAGTGCTGGAACAGCAAAATTAAAGTGTGCTGTCAGAGTGAGAGGGCTGGACTTGGCCATGAGCCACTGACAGCCTGTTTAATTCACTCAGTGAGGTGCAGGAGGAGAAAAGGAAAACTGAGTCATTGGTTGTTACAAATGATGAAAACGACTACCAGGACCTGCTCAGAAAGATCCATTGGTAGGTAACAGGCCTTTTCTCTGAGTAGGGGCAAGACTTCAGAAGATCACCAATTTTACTTAGACAAATCATACAGTGATTTGTTGTTTTTTGGTTTTGTTTTATATTTTCAGCGATGATTTTCTTTCAATGGACCATTTCTGCCTAGGAAAACTATGAATTGGATGTTGATAGTAACACTGTTTATCCTGAGGATCTGGTGTCATGGGTGTGTTTATAAGCAAAAATATGTGCATGTTTAGATCCTTGTACAAAGTTTGGGATTACATAATGTGAAAACTAACTAGTGGTAGGGGAAAAAGGAAACAGCAGTCAGAACTGTGGTCTGCTGAGCAGCCACCAGCTGCCTTGGGAGAGCTGGTAGGGCAGCTCCAGGCCTGCCAACCTCTTCCAGCAAACCCCTTCCATAAAACACTTCCTGTCTTTGCTTCCCTGTGTTCCCCGTGGCTGTAGCTCCCACAGGCATCCCCTGGCACTTGTGTACATGATGTGACTCACAGTACAGAAAAGGCTGGGAAGCTCTGCTTTCCAATGTTATTCCATCTGCTTCCACCTCGGAAGGGTGGTTCTCAGACGTTCTGCAGGGTTGTACACCAGGTGGTTTCAGCCCACGTTTCCAGTTCCAATGGACTTCAAAAGAGGAAGATACTCCCATTAGTGTTTTGCATGATAACAAGTTAGGCAAGCATCATTTTTGGATGCAGCTGATGGAAGACTGGTTACTGCCAGTGCCAAGTGGGTGTCTAAGTTGCGACTATCAAATGATGTCTGTTGTATTAAATGCTTTTTTGGATTTCCGGCTTGGAAAATGGTGCATGTGCCAGCCAGTGCTTTCTGTTTTGGCATTAAAGCAATCTTGGCACCCAGTGGAAACTGTTTACTTTAAAAGCTTAATTTTAAATATAGTTTTGGAACACACTTGGAAACGTCTGCAAATCAGCAGTAACAGACAGGAGACTAAAGCATTGTTTCCTTAACTCCCGTGTCCTTTGAAATACCTTAATCTGTTTTGCTTTATGTGAGCCACTTCTGCTTTGGGCATGATTTACTCACACATTGTTTCGTGCTGAATTGGACAGTAGCTGAAAGACAGGTAGGAATGGAGAGCACAAAAGATCATAATGCACAGCAACATTTCCAGTCTTTTTAGTATCATTTAACCCTTTGCTGTGACACACGAGTGGTGGAAGGAGAGCCTGTTCCACCTTGCTGGGCTGTCAGCAGAAGCAGCTTGTGCTGGACGCTGAAGGGCACTCTCCAGCCGGCGGCACGGCCCGCGGACAGGCAGTGCCATTAATTTCCACCCAGCAAAAAGGTTCTTTGGAGCGCCAAGCGTGACACCAGAACACAAAACACTTCATTCATCAAAGCCATGAGTAAGAAATGCTGTGTTTTTGGTTTTAGAAGTAACTTTTGTACATTTATGACTTTTTCCACATTAAACATCGTTTATGGTTTGGAAATTGTTCAGGCAAGAGGCATGTGGTTTCTGCTGCCGAGTATCACCAGCAGTTTTGCTAGGCTCAGTCTCCATTTTTTGTTGACATTTTTTTGGCTTTTAACTCATCTTTTGGGTGGACCTCTTTGGAGCAAGCTGCCCCAAGGAGAACCCATAACCCTCTTTCTAAATGAAGACTGAGTGATCTGCTTAAGGTGAAGAAGACTGCTTTGGTATTGGGAATTTCAGTTCAGAGCCAGACTTTTGCAAAGTACCTGGTGAAGAAATACCTTTTCTGGGATGTTCCCTCATCAGAGCAACTGCTGGAAGAAATTGAGAAGGAGGAATTTCACACCTGGACCTTGAGACGAAAGTTGATATGTTTTTCCGTAGGCAATGTGAGAAGTTATAGAGTAGCTGTTGAATTTTCAGTTAATTCTATTCGTGCTGAATAAATGGTAAAAGGCTAATGCAAGATCTTGGTTTATGATCTAGGAAATCTACAAGTTACAAATTTTACTGAGATTTCAAGGGCCTCCTTTTGCAGGCCTTTCTTTGCATAAGTGCTACATTTCAAGGGAGAGCAGATGAAATTACAAAAATACGTTCTCTGTGTGCACCAAAGCAGAGGAGACTGCATGGGTTGGACGTGCTTTTGTTGCTGCAGCAAGTTGGATTCTAGTGCTAATTCTTTCTTTAGCTGACCAGGCAGGACAGAATTTAGAAACAAAGGCCAGCTTTTACCTTTCTGTATGCAAAGCTCTGCCCAAGAAGAACATTTCTTTCTGCTGTCTAAATGCTCTGTAGGGGCCCAGTTCTGCTCCAGGCTGAGTCCAGTTACTCCACTGACTTACTCATGACCAACAAATGCTGTGGGGTGTCTGAAAGCAGTCACAGGTACTGCTGTGCACAAACTCTGAGAGCTGCCACAAGCTCTCAATCAATGCCTTTGTGATTCTGTGGTTTGTAAGAATCTAAAAATTGCCCTGCTGGGCTGCCCCAGTGGGCTGGTCCCATCCAGCCATGGGTTTTGTCTCTGGAAATGGTAGGAGATGCTATTGAGAGGCAGCATTCAAGCCTGGCCCCTGCTGGGGCTACACTCGCCTTAGGCTGCCCAGGTGCTGACTGCTGTCTGTCCAGAGAAGCCCATTGTCCTCTCCCCAGAATCTCTGCTCTGGAGCTCTGTACTCCACTTGGCCCCAGGACTGGAGACCCCTTTTCTGCCATCCTGTGGGATGGCAGTGAGAGGGAGTCCCTGCAGTCTTGCCTGAGCTGTGCTACCAAAAAAACGGCCCTGATTGGAGGCCTTATTTTATTTCCCTGCTCCTGCCTCAATGAGGAATGAATAAAGATGTGTCCTGCCATGTGTTAGGGGAGTTTTCTTCACTCTTTGGCCCTTTGCATTGTGGCTCAGTTACTCCAGTGATATCTCTTTGTGACTGAAATTTGCAAAATTTCCCTCTAGCCCAAGTGAAGTTGCCTGGAGCACAGAGCAAATGATGCTAGCACCTCTGGAATTTGGGATAGAAACCTGCTTGGAGGGCAAGGATATTGCAACTATATTTTTACAATTGTTTCCTCTTTAGCATTTGTTTTCTTCCATTACTGACCATGCTTATCCACATGTCTGTTTTGGGTGAACAGCAGACCTAAATTTCATGAAGAGAAAACAAATTTTTTAACAAATTTTTTTCTGTTTTGTTTCCCTCGCTTGCTGAAACTTTTTGTGGGTGCCCACGTTGTGTCCCAGCTGCTTCTGCAAGTCTAATATGCCTCTGTTTCTACACCCAGTTTCTCCTCCCTGCTGCCCTGGGCGAGGGGCTTGGAGCACTTATCTCCCGCAGCAGAACAGCCTGTAACAGCGGGGTTTCATTCCCGTCCTCCCGGGTCAGCACCACAAGCCTACGCGTGGTGGTGCAAGCTCTCCCGGCTCAGTCTCCAGGTTGATTCGTGACGGTTTCCCAATAATGGGAAGGGATGATGAAAGCAAAGAAAGACGCAGAGATGGGGAAAGATATCTCAGGGCTGCCAGGGCAGCTGTTCAAGATCTCTGAATCAGATGGAGACAGAACTCCACCACCCTCGGCTTCCCCACCCTCAACCCAACCCGGCCATCTCCCATGTGCAAAGCAAAACCAGCCCCACCCCAGCCGTGCCATTTTAGCTAATGGTCTAGTTAATAAATGGCAAATTCCAAGGGTAATCCTGTCAAAGCCTTCCTGACATCCTCATTGATAATACTAATCACAAAGTGCTCCCCTGCTCATCTGATTAATACCAGAAGAATTCTACTTGATTAGATTATTACTGAAGGGAAATGTAGGAAAGATAAATATTCCAGGGGAAAATCAGGCAAGGGGGAAGGCCACAAGTGTCCATGGTTGGTAAAGCTTTTTGCCTGGTGGAGAGGGAGAGGTTTGTGATCATCTTCTGCTCCCCAAGAGCCCTTGCAAAGGATGGGTGTCCCAGCCCTGCTTTGCCTGTAACTCATCCATATCATGTTGATGGTAGCAGCTGGGAGCCAGGCAAGTGCCTACGAGTTTGAAGGTTGGAGACTTTGAATGTAAAGTCCCAAGGGCACAGACCCATGTAATTGTTTCCTTGAAAAGTCTGGCAAGGCCAAATTAGTGCAATTTGGGATCTTGGCACACAGCTGAGAGCAGAGGAAGGAGCAGAGTTTTTTTCTCTCTCTTCTCCCTAACATACTCCTTCCCTGGAAAAGCCCGGGTAGTAGTTTGGAGGCTAGGTAAGAAATACGGTGTTTTGGGAAAGATACTGGGCTGCTGCTCTCTTGTCCTTTCCCACCCTTTCCAGAACTGTGGTTCCTAGTTATCTTATGTTGAGATGTCAGCTGTCCGTGCTTCTCAGGCTGCCTGCAGATCCAGGCAGGCATTGCAAGATTCCTTACACTTGGGCTTTTAAGTATTTATCGCCCTTCAGGCTTCTAGACATGATGGAGGGGGAGGGAGGACCTCTATAAATGAATGTCAAGATGGTGATATAGAAGACTAGTAGAGCAGTTCTTTATTCTGTGTTTTCTGATGCTGCCTTTGATACCCCTGGTGCCTGCATCCTTGTGTCTTCATCACTGGGAAGGACAACAAGGATTGGCCTTGTAGATATGATCAGAACAGGAGCAAACACTTGGGCACACCTGAGTGGTTGTTTGCCATGTGTGTTTCCCTGGCAGCTCCCTAAAACTGGAATCTGCTTTACTGACAGGGCAGGTATTAATGGCAAAAGGACATGTGGAGAAGATAAAAGATTAAAAGGGTTTTGGAGTTGGATATGATTAGCTGATGTGTGTAAATAGTTGATGGGGGGAATAAAGTGGAGGGAGAGTGAGTCTTGGTGATTCCCTGCTATAAGGAACAGAGGGTCTGTGGAGTGTCCATCCTCAGAGATAATCCAAAACCCAAGTCGACATGTACTGGGAAACATACTATAGCTGAGCCCGTCTTGAACAAGGGACTTGGACTACATGATCCCCAGAGGTGCCCCCAGTCTCAGTGATTCTGTGACACTTGCAAAGGCAGTTGTCACAAGGTGACTTGGGAGGTCAAAGTAGCTTGAGAAGTTCTCACAGATCCTTGGAAATATCCTAGTTGAAACCAGCTCTCCGTATTTTTAAGTTGTTTTTTCCAGGCCCTGTGGAACATAGCCTGCAGAGTAATTGATAATGTCTACTGGGGGAAGGGGTGAACTGTAGTACTGCAGCAAAATCCATGGAAAGAAGAAATTTGTAAGCTGGCTCAAATATTTGGGATGATCTCCAGTCCCTGCACCCAAAGTATGGGGCTGTGCCATTCTCTCTCACATAGCAAGCTTGGCATTTGCCTTAAGGTATGAGGATCTAGGAGGCCTAGAAGAGGAGAACTGAGAGAGCCCGAGGCTTTGAAACAAGGAGAATGAGGGAGAAATGTGATAACATCATGAAGTAGTAAAGGGCTGGAGAGACAATACAAGTAATGCAAGGAGAATGGGTATAATTTGTTCTCCATATGCAGGGTATATAGTACAAAAATTCAAGGTTTTCAACTACAGCAAGACATTAGAAAAAGAAAAATCTTTATAGCAGTAAATATAATGAAGCCCTGGAATAAAATGCAAAAGTGGCTGTGGGATCTATGAAGGAAATACTTAAAACACAGTATAAAAATGTCAAAGATGGCAGACTGAGCTGACCTGCCTTGGGGCAAGCAGATGGATGGACCAGAAGGTCCCTTTCTGTCCTCAGCTTCTGTGACTCCCTGGGCAGTGGGAGCTCTCATGCAGCAGGGAGCTTGCCTCTAGAAAGAAGCTTCTCTCGCTGTCCCCCCCACCCCCAGCTTTGATTCCAACTAATAGGGAAAAGCAGGATAAGTCCATTTTACCCTGTAGTTTTCTTACCACTGGACCTTTTCAGAAGGAGAGATGCACCACCTTGCGTGGTTTTCCACATCTGATGATGTCACCAATTCAGAGTTAGTCCTGAGTCCAGCTCTGCGTTTTGCAGGGAAGCTCAACCAGCACTGGCCTTTTTGTTATGCTGAATGCTGGTTGTTCTTCCCTGTCAATAACCTGTCCTAAACAGTTACAGCCTAGAAATTGTATCACTTGCTGCCAGTGTCAGCATGTGTAAAAATGTCATTGTACTCTATAGTGGCTCCTAACATGGAGCAATTCCTTAGGAGAGGGAGTGTGGTAGAAAAGCAGACAGTCTGCCTGGAGTGAGAGACGCAAACACTGCTTGTTAACTGATCTTGTGAAAGGAGGGGAAATAAGTTGATAAAAATAATAGGTTGTAATGCAGAATAATTTGGGCATCGATTCTTGTACAAGAAACATTTCTAACCCAAGGAAGGCCTTTCAATCCTGATCTGACACATCCACAGAGAATTCCCCACCACATAAGTCTTATCCCTTTCCTATTTGCATCCTCCCACACCCTGTCCCAGACCGCAGATAACATTTTAGGCATGCTCTGAGTAAGCAAGAGGGAATGGATCCCACTGGTAAGGAAGGCAGTTAGGGAGATGAAGTTGCTTGCTTTAAAACATCTTCTCCAGAACTTTCCTGGCTTCAAAATCAGCATTGGGAATTCACTGGCAGCTGAGCAGGGATTTTCAGGCTTTCACTGGATTCTAAGTTGGGAAACCGTAATCCTGGAGGAAAAGAAGTTTCCAAGTCCCTCTCAGGCTCCAGGTCATAGCACCTTTTCAGCCCATCTCCTGTTTGCCCCTTCAGAGCAGAGCACTGGCCTCAGCAGTGTCCTGCTTTCTGCAGCCTGTGCTTCTCCAGTGTGGGGGAGCGTCACACTGCCCTGAAGTGACGTGCTGAGAGAGCAGACTGTCTGGTCCTGGCATTTTGTTATATCCCAGCCCACAGCCATTCCCTTTCTGAGAAACCTGACCACTTTGTGTCCTTTATTCCCTCCCTCTCAGCTCCCTGGACACGTCTACTGCCATGAGATGTCTCGGCCAAGGATTTTGAGCCAAGATATGAGGGAAATGGTTTAACCAGATGTGTGCCCATGCCTGTGACACTGAACTTTGAGATGCTGATGTTTAAAAAGATTGGCATCTCCCCTGCCTCCCAGCAGCAAGGAGAGTAATGGGTGGGACAGCAGCATATCCAGAAAAACACCTCTTTTTCAAGGGGAAGGAGAGTAGGTTATAATTCGACTACAAAAATTTGCTCCAGGCTGAAAACTTGGCTCAGGAGTGATTTAAAAGGAAACAACAAAAAAGCATAAAATAAATCAGGGCAGTCATTCTGGGTGGAGATGAGGGTCCAGAGCTTAAAGATCATTCTTTAGTGGGGGAGGAGAAGGAACAGCTCAAGACAGAGTTGCATTTGGCTCTCAGCCCTACTATAACTAAGCCTTTCAAAGTCAGAAGAATAATCTGAATACAAATCCAGTCCCTGGCCTCTCCCTTCACCCATTTGTCAGAGGAAAGCAAGGCCCCCTGTACTCTTTAAGAAGAGTGGGTGCAGATAGGGTGGCATTAGCTGAATTCCTCCTATTGCCACTTTCTAAATATGGATTTCCCTTTACCTTAAATTGTGAAAGCACATAAAGTCATTGAGGCTCAGCTTGTCCAGGAGATAAAGAGGGGCAGCTGTTGCTTTCAGCATTGTGACTCTCCTTAGGCCCTCTGTCTGTGCTGAACCACGCCTGCTGCTCAGGGTCTGCTGCTGCCTTCAGCACTGCAGAGAGCCACTGCACCCCAAGCTGGAGACATGAATAAGAGGGTAGGTGCTCCTTGCAGCCCTTACAGGTGCTGCCTACTCTGCAGTGCCAGGCTCACAAAGCTAAGGAAGAGAAAAAGAGCTGGATGGCTGCAAAGCAGCAGAGACCAGGAGCACAGGACATGCCTCTGGAGGAAAGGCTTTTCCAGACCATTACCTAATGTGCATGGCACACATGGTTGGCGGCACACTTGGCACAGGCCTTGAGAAACAAAGACAAGGCCCAGCCAGTTACCTGCCTTTTGTCATCTCCAGACCCTTGGGCCCCTCCAGCCTGTGTGTCAATGCAGAATTGCATTGCAGGCTCCCTTTGTAGTGTGAGATTTTCCTTATGGCCTGGAGTCTCCATACATCACATTAGGGAGGAAGATACAATGGTGGCATTTGAGGCAAACTCCTCCACCTACAGAAAAGGATTTCACAGTGGAGCGGGTTTAAGCACTGGAACAGGTAGCCCAACAAGTGTATGAAAGCTCCATCTTTGGAGATTTTCAGAACACAGTTGGATAAGGTCTAGAGCAACCTGACATGGCTTTGCTAGCTCTCCTTTTTGCTATGCACACTTCTAAAACAGCCATCCCCTTGGCTGCCTCGTAGAGTGCTTTGGCTGTACCAGGTACCAAGGAACAACAGGCTAAATGAATGATCAAAGGCTCCCTGCCACTGCGTGGTTGCCCTCTCATGATCGATTCCATCAGCTTAAAGTGGCAGTTATGGTTTATTTGGGATGTTACCTCATTCTGCTCAGAAGAGGCCTTCTTTGAAGGACAGCACAGCTCAAGCCTCTCTGGTTTTTGTAACTGGCTTCATAGTTTGCTCACAAATATTTCTGTATATGTTCACAGATCCTCCCTTCAAGCTCCTCAGTGCTGCCTGGAGAACTAAGTGCTCTCCAGTAGCTGACAGTGCCACATTTTACTTCATATAAAAGAAATGCACTTTAATTCTGTTCTTTCTCCAGGGCTAAATGAGGGCATGTAGAACCAGCCACTACCAAAACTTTTAGAACTAGGTCTGTTTATTTGCTTTGCTTTGTGCTTCTGGCACTGTTGTTCCTGCAGTATTAAGAGATTTCTTACCTTCACTGCTATTCTGCATCATTTGAGATCAGGTTGTCAAAACATCACCTTTCTGAATATCTCAGCAGAGTTAACTACTGAGATGTCAAGGAAGGCTGTTCAAGATGCTGATGCTTTCATGTATTGTCATTTCTAGGGAGGACTGAAGCCACTGAGCAGGGAATCCAGCCCATCTTCTACCTCCCCAAGTGCAGCAAAAACATCTACTGACCAATTTACAACTGCTCTCAAGCACTGGAACTTCCAGTATACGTTTTGAAGGCACAAGACACCCCAGGAAAACTACTGGTCAAAAGGTATGTCATCTCTTGTTTAGACTAAAAAAAATGAGTGAAAAGGGGAAAAAAACCCCCAACATTTACCTTTGGCATCACAACAAATCCAGACTTTCTTTTCTGGTGCAAAAGAAAGTGACACTGTAAAAATGAATGAGAATGAAGGTAAAGGCAAGGTACTGGCATTGAAGGTAAGGTTAAATCAGAGCCCAGCAGAAAGAATATGGCAGTGGAAGGAGTTTAACAAGTTCATTTTATGTGTCACTGTGTCATGCTTCCCTTTGTTGCTCAAGAATGTTGCTTCACTGGTTCTTAGGGTGTGAAAGGGCCATGCTGCTGGGAGGATATGCCCCACAGACTGTGCAGGAGCCACTACTGGGCTACCTTTCCATCTGAAAATTGTTGTTTTACTTGTATTACATTTTTCTGTGGACCAGGAAACGGTCTGGACTTTGTAGTCAGAGATCTTCTGTAGTATGATAGCTTGTAGAACAGTACTGTGCAGGGTGAAAGCATAATGAGAGTAGGCAGGCACTGCAGTCAAACCAAGGGAAGTTAATATGTCTCTGTAGAAAGCATTCACCATGGTCAGGAGGTTTGAAAGATACCCATCTTGTAAGGAGCTCAGAAGATTAACCTAAATGCTCCTTAAAATAATGGAGATCCCTTTGACCTTTGCTTTCAAAGGGAGGAGGCAGGACAACATGGACTGTGCTGTGTGTACACATATAAAGCAAAGCCCAGGAGGAACCTCACAGACCCTGTCAGGAGGGGTAGAGTGCACTGTGAGTGTGTGACAAGCCCTGGCATATTTACACCTCCCCACTGTGAGGAATGGCTTGAAGCCAGACTAGGGCTGAGCTTACACCAAGGACTGACATCTCTCCCTGCTGCCAGTGTTTGCACCCACCCCAAACTGCTGTTGCATGGTCTGTGTGAGTCCCGAGACTGGAAGAGCCAGCTCCATCTGTGTGTTGGGCAGGTCTGCAGTGCACTGCTAGAGACATCCAAGCCTGCTTGCTTTCCTTCCCCTCCTCCAGTTCCTACCTGCACCCCCAGCCCGGGAACAAAGATTCCCACTAAAAGCAAAGAAGTAGGTATGAGGATTCCCTAGTTACTGCCCACATGTGAACTGCTGCTGCTGCAGGCTGTGGCTTCTGTGATGACAGCAGTGATTCAATTAAGTGATTTTTGAATTCTTCCTCAAATGGCAATAAGTCCTTTGTGTGGACACTCTTAGATCAGTTGGAGTGCCCAGGAACTGACTGATGTAAATTTGTTAAGGAAACAGAGGTAGAACTCTGCTTCCCTTATCTTTTTCTGTATGTTTCTTCTCCCTAGAGACATGGTCAGGCAGTTTGATGATAGTGCCCAGCTAGCTTTTAGCTCAGCCACTCAAGGGAAAAAAGAACCAAAAACCAAAGTGGTCAGCCTCCTCCCCATTTGTTCTGCCCTTGGTGATCTCAAAGCCTGCTCCAGAGCGCACTCCAAGTTTGTCCATCATAACTGCCCCTTCCACCCATTCCAGCCTAAAAGACACTTTATAGTGCAAAGGACCACACTCCACATGTGAAGGGCTCAGAAAAGCCAAGGTAGGACTCCTGTAACAGCTGTAACTCAGACGTTTTTGCACACATATTATTTTTTGTTAATATAGTTGGTGTTAACATTAATGCCTTAACCCTTGAGGAAGCTAGCTAACTTCCAGGTCAATATGGCCAGGCAGCTGGCTAATTTCCAGTGTTTTGGGGAGAAAGCCAAGAAGTGCAATGTCAGGGTGTTTCTGGCGGCTGGTGTTCCTGAGTGGAGCACATCTGGGTCTGCACTGTATCCTGGGCTTCCAGCCCCTGTCTGCATCCCCCCACCCTCTGCATGCGCCGTGGGCTGAGTGTCTTTAACAGCAGGGCTCCAAGTTACCAAGCTGCAGCTGTGTTGTGGTACTTCGCCCAAAATGTCTAGAATAGCACTGGCAGCTTATGAACCGAGCTGTACAGGCTGGTGGCTTGTGAAGGGACAGCCACCTTGGCCTGGGAGTTTTGCGTGACTAAGATGTGGCAAAATAGTGACACCATCACCCATCACCCACTGTTGTTACTGTGGATCTAACCAGGAAAAGGCTGTGGCAAGCAGGCAAGAGAGGAAAAGGGAGGGGGGATTTCAAACACCAGAGCTCAGAGAAGGAAAACCGTGCGTTTGTGCTTACGTCAGTGGCCTGTCTGTGTGCTGACCCCAGGCTCACCTGAGCCTTGGCAAAGCTCCCCTTTGTTCTGTGTTGGCGTTCAGCATCCAGAGTTATCCCACCACCACTTTGTGACCCGTTCCACCCAGACAGCCTGCCCATGATTGCTTCATAAAGCAAGACCCAGGAATCAAAACCAGGGCATGTTTCCTGAGCAGAGATGGAAAACAGCTGTGCTGGAAAAAAGGAGGGTTTTGCTGGCTGAGCAGTGGAAAATACAGATCAAGGCCTGGTTGTGCAATCTTCCCTGGCTGGCCTTTGGATGCTATTGTGGCAAGGGGACCAGCTGGAGTTGGCAGGAGGCTGCTGCCCAGTGATGGGGGTAGGGAGAGCCCCTGGTGACAAGGCTAGAAACCCAGAGCTTAGTTCTGCACATTTGCAGATGCTTGGGAGGCTGATGAATGACAGCTGGTGATGCTGCCCTGTCCACTGTCCTGCAGTCAGATCTGTCTGGCCAGTCCCAGATGGCGTTTGAATGGCCTGGCCCATTACTGCAAAGGCACAAAGCTCTGCAGGGAAGCAGCATCAGCCCAGGTGTGGAGCTCAGTTCTGCCTGATGCTCATAAAGTGCTCCCTGTGCAGCCACAGCCAGGGGATGTGGTTGTGTTGTCTGGCCAGGTTCCTGCCTTAGAATCCCCAGCGCCCGTACTGGGGACTGTGCAGGGAGGCTGACCAGAAAATCCTAGGGCTGGAATCTGCTGTGCCACTGCTACTCTGAAATCAAGGGAAGGCTGTGTCCTCATTTCACTAGCCTGAATTGCTGCTTGCTTCAAGCCAGGCTTCTGGAAGGGTTCTTGACTTTTATCATATTCAAAGTCTCTAACGAAAAGTAAGTGAACCAGCTGAGTCTGGATCCAGAGGCAGGGGATGGAGGATTCTGTCTCTCTTTTAAAAATCTAATTATTGTGTACAAGGAGAGGAGAGACAAGAACAGAGAGGGAGAATTAAACCTTTTCTTCAGAGCCAAATAATAAAAGAAATTACCCTCTGCTGCTGAGAGAGCCCTGCAACATGTCCTCTCTCAGTAACGGAGCAAGCAACTAAAGTAAGAGGCAAAATGGTGAGAAGGCAGAAAGCAAAGGAAGTAGACAGGACCATCAATCACCTCCCAGGCTGATACATGCCAGCTACATCAGCCTCTCTTCTGAGCACCTGGACCAGCAAAAGACAGTGTGATGGATGTTTTCCACTCTGGCATTGGAGCTGTGGATGTGCTGTAACTGCAGGGGGATCGTCCTTTCTTACAACTGGCTCAGCCTCCCAAGCTGGAACACATGGATCCAGACCTTGCTCTGCAGCAGCTTCCAACACTGTTCATCACTGGGACAGCACAACTGCAGAGGGAAAAAGCAAACCCAAACCTGATCACTGCTACAGAGCCCATGAAGGGAAAGAAGGAAGGTGTGGTTATGGTGACCTGTAGCAGGGAGGAAACTGCAGAATTTAGGCAAGAGCAGTGCCCAGAGGAGGTGTAGAGGGAAGCAATTTTGGTCCAAATAGCAAACTTTGGAGTATTTATAGTTCTGAGCTGGGAGCTGAACACTATACACACAGCACAGGGAAGGAGTGAGGGATTTCAGGCTCTGCTGACAGCAGCCAGCCTCTCCTGTGGGAACCCCTGCACTTTGATTCTCAGGGTGCAGCTTATGGGGGCTGCATGAGCTGCTCCCACAGCCCAGGAAAAGAGCAAGACAAAGAACAACATATTTTGCTAAGACAGATGCACCTGCTTTAGCTATTACTGATTTAAGCCAGGTCACACTAAACTTGGTACACAGCAGGCTTTGCACAAGTGCACACAAAATCAATTTGCTTAAACCTGGACAACTTTGTAAGACATCCAGACAAACAAAACCCAGATAGATGTACAAAATTAATAGCTGGTAACAGCTTCAGCATTCTTAGACCTTTTGAAAATGTAGCATTATTTGCAGATAAAACCTTTGGTGCTTCAGCTTATCTTCAGTACAAAACAGGAGGAAGGCATGTTTTAGAAATAATGTGTAAAGTGAGTTGCTAGTCTTTTGGCTTTTACTGATATGAAATTATTCTTTATAAAAAAATCATCCTTCCCTTTTAACTTCTTATAGTGGTATCAGTCGTAAGAGTTCTCATGAAACAAACAGTTTCCATCTGTATCTACTCAGGAGGGTCCAAATGGGACCTCAACAGAGGCTGAAACAAAATTTCATTTAAAAAAAAATAAATTTGTTCCCATGGTAAAGTTCCAATTTTGATGAAATATTTCCTGCAGAAAAGCAAAAACCAAACCTATCATTGAAAGGTTTGTCCCAATGTCTGCTCTTCAAGAGGGAGAAGGGTAGTGGAGGGAAAGAAAGAAAGCAAGTGTGGGTTTGGGAGAAAATAAGTCCTACCAATAAATGGGGGTAATGAAAGCAGAGGGAAGAAAGTACAAATTCCCAGGCATTCCAGACATATCTGGTATCCTTTACATCCTGCGCTCTGCACTTCACTTGTACATATTTCAGTGTTCACCGCAGAGGCAGCTGCATTTCAGTTGTGAGTTATTATATGAAGAGTTTTGTATAGTTGTCACAGGATCTTATGAGATGAAAAGGAGCTGACCACGGCAAAGAAAGTAAAATGGAACATACAATCTATTAACTATGCTGGAAACCACTTATGCCACAGAGAAACGGGTGCCAGGAAGCAAAAACTTCCAGAAGAAATTAGAAATAAAAGGGAAGAAAAAGAAAAGCCACTGGTAGCTGGGAGAAGAGTGCAGGCTCATTACCACATCTGAGCTGTTGAAAAACAGCCTCTGGTTTTCTGTAGCTCTTCATCTGTTTTTCTGTTCATTTTTGTCCTTCTCTTTAACCTTGCTGGGTAAAACACATCTCCAAGGACAAATAAAAATGATTTTCTTGCCAGGCCTGCTGACTTTGCAACCTGTCAGAAAACTGACTAAACTTGAAGCTCCTTCAGTCAGTCACTTTAAAATATAGTCAGCATTGTGTTTAAAGAGGGAAAAAAAAGGAGGAAGAAAAAAGCAATCTATGAATTCAACAGCAGGCTTGTTCTGCTGTGTGTTACATTCCACCAGGCTCTGGGAGACACAGCAGTGGGACAAAGGAAGGGCTGCAAAATACTAGGCTTGGCTCTTGCAGTATGGTGAAGATGCTTCATTTGTTTCAATAAATAGGTATTTTACTGAAGAATCCTTAGATCCAAACTTTACCTGCCCAAGGAAAAGTGTCTGAATCTTAACATTTGAGAGGTTGGAATCTGCAGTGGGTACTTTTGTCATTACTTACATTCATGGTTCCCTGGAAGCATTTCCCCTTTTCACCTGCACCACAGGTAGATGGAGAACTATAATTTCTTTTAGGAAACTTTTCTGCCTCAGCTGCTTCACTGCTCCTCCAAGTTACACTTGGAGCCCAAACAGACTGGAAGGATTTATAGATTGGCAGGTCCATTTACCATCTACTGTCTCTGACAAATGCTGCTTTCAAACTGTGGTTAGGGCAAAGCAGGGGGAGCTTTTCAAAATCAGCCTCAGCTTGCTCAGGGTCACAACAAAAAAGGTGAAATTATGATTCTTCTGGATTCTGACGAGTGTCAGATTTTGGCTTATGAGCCAAGTGCAGGGGTGATAAAAGGTGATAAAAGGGGAGGTTATGAGTGCCTCTTTAGGCTGTGTGTGTCTGGGGTGGTTTGTGAAGTAGCTGGTTCAGATCCCTGAATGAAGAGAAAACATGGGGAGAGTCAGCTACAGTAACAAGGTGAACTCTAGAGCAAGAGAGGTAATTTTTCAATCAAGCTTTTAATGAAAAGATCATAAAATAACAGTTTCTCATCACTGTACATTAAGACTGCAAATTTCTGAATGCTGAGATCATATTATAATTTCTGTAACTTTTTATATGACACTTGAGTTGAAGCCACAACTCTGTGTGGCTCTGACCTGAATTCAAGCTCTTGAAGGAAATGAACAGAACATTGCAGCAGGAATGTCGGCCTTTCCCTTGCCCTCCCCTCCTCTCTCCCTCCCCAGGAAACATCCAGGGCTCCCAGACTGACTGATAATTAAGGCTTAAAATAAAATTAAAAAAAAAAAAAAAAAAAGAGAAGCAAAACCCCTTTTTCT
>VXBX01007365.1:348737-378168 GCA_013400415.1 Scytalopus superciliaris
ACCCTAGAATTAACCTCAGACCTTCCAGTTCAAACATTCACATAAACGTTACAATGGTTTTTCCTTTAATAAAACAAGTACCTCTAAGCAAAGAATATTCATACGAAACTACTAGAAAAGTAAAGACGACCCCCTGCTCACTGAAAGAAATTCCCAGGGCATACAGTCCCTGTTCAGTCATGGGTAAGGCAAAAGAGGTTTGCGTGTTTTCTGGGAGAAGGTGGCACGTGGTCTCGTGTGCCAAGGATAAAGATCAAAACCAAAAGAGGGAGGGACGGTGAAGGAGGCTTCACTATTTCTTTAAGTGAAGTGCTTAAAGTCCCTCCCCACCATCCCAGCCCAGGGCACAGGGAGTGGGCTCTATCACTGCTACAGCTTTCCCACAGCCTCTGAAGGGGCTGCCAACCCTGTGAGATGGTCCACAGACACAGCTTCTGCACTTGCAAATGCAATGCTATGTTATTTCACAGCTACTTAGGCCACTGAAAAGGTGTACTTTATTTTCTTTATAATGGCAAGAAATACCCCTACTGAGTTTGATTTTAAGAGAGGAGGTGAGTATGGTGACAGTAACACAAAGGAAAGAGGCAGGGAGGGGGGAACCAGAAGAAGCCAAATATCCTCCAAGGTCCCCCCTACCTGCTCCAGATAATTATTATGGCAATGAAGTTGATGTGTGCAAAAAGAAGTGGTATTTCTTGCCAGATCATCAAGATTTGGAGGGAGACTTGAACTGNATTTTGTTTTTTTTTTTTTTCATTTTTTCCTTTTTTTTTTTTTTTTTTGTGTGCGTGTGTTAAATTGTCTAAAAGGGAGGATATGAAACACTTTGGTTTGCTTTTTCCTCCTCTCCCCCACCTTATTGCACTCTGGATTCTAGTAAATTATAGGCTGCTATGCCCTCACCCTCTGTCCTGCCAGGTGTTTACAGACTGACCCAGATGTGCTGGGGGAGTGGAAGATGAGGGGGACATTTTCCCCTCCCCATAGTATCCAGATTTAATAAACAAAGCTGGAAAGGGCCCAGAAAGCTCAGAGAAGTTTTCTGCTTTTATCTAAAAGTGACTACAGACAGCCAAGAGACTGCGAATTGAGCCAGTCCGAGCAGCCAGCACAGCCTCTGGCTCAATGTATATTTTACTTTGTCTTTGGCCAAGCTTTGCTTTAACAATTCTCTAGTTGACTTTTGATGGAAGGACGGGGTGGTAAAAATCCCTTAACTTTAATTTAGCTTCTACTTTTATACATTTAATTACTTACAACAAAAGAAAAAAAATGCCTAATCTTTCACTAACCATCTTATTGTTCTCATGAATTCAAGAGGTAGCAAAGGTAACAAGTCTGTCCACACAGACTTGCTCTTTAGTGAGGGAGGAAAGCTAAAAACATACACACACACAAAAAANGGCACAGGGAGTGGGCTCTATCACTGCTACAGCTTTCCCACAGCCTCTGAAGGGGCTGCCAACCCTGTGAGATGGTCCACAGACACAGCTTCTGCACTTGCAAATGCAATGCTATGTTATTTCACAGCTACTTAGGCCACTGAAAAGGTGTACTTTATTTTCTTTATAATGGCAAGAAATACCCCTACTGAGTTTGATTTTAAGAGAGGAGGTGAGTATGGTGACAGTAACACAAAGGAAAGAGGCAGGGAGGGGGGAACCAGAAGAAGCCAAACATCCTCCAAGGTCCCCCCTACCTGCTCCAGATAATTATTATGGCAATGAAGTTGATGTGTGCAAAAAGAAGTGGTATTTCTTGCCAGATCATCAAGATTTGGAGGGAGACTTGAACTGAATGCATCAGCTTGGCTGTGGACCTTTCTTTTTTTAAAAAAAGGAAAAAAAGGAACTTTTTTTTTTTTAAATGTTAAAGCTACATTTGTTTAGGCCTCCCATGACTGAACAGAGTATGGGGAGCTGCCCCCTTTTTTGTCTGTTTTTTTTCTTTTTTTTTTTTTTTTTTAAGCAGCAAGTCTGCAGAAAGGTAAATCACTGCGGATGGGCTCGAAGCTCATTCTGGAGTCTTTGGCTTATGTGGGAGAGGTATG
Source organism: Scytalopus superciliaris (assembly GCA_013400415.1). Classification (NCBI taxonomy): domain Eukaryota; kingdom Metazoa; phylum Chordata; class Aves; order Passeriformes; family Rhinocryptidae; genus Scytalopus; species Scytalopus superciliaris. The sequence goes on from VXBX01007365.1 coordinate 350,791, forward strand.
CATTCGCAGGTGGCTGATCAGATTGCGCTGCTGGGTGAATTTCCCACCACACAGTTGACATTCGTAAGGTTTTTCTCCTGAGTGGACACGCATATGCTCTGTTAGTCGGTACTGCCGGGTAAAGCGCATCCCACATTCCTCGCAGGCAAAGGGCTTGAGCCCCAGGTGGCTGCGCATGTGCCGTGTCATGGTGCCCCGCTGCGTGAACATCTTGCCGCAGATGTTGCAAGGGAAGGGCCGCGTCAGCCAGTGAGTCTTCTCGTGCTGCCGCAGCGTGGCTGGATCCTTGTAGCTCTTCTCACACACTGAGCACTTGAAGGGCCGGGACTCCGCAGCGTAGGACTGGTTGGGGTTGGACAAATCCTCGGCTTCATCCTTGCTGCCGTATGTGCCTTCCTCCTTGATGTAAAGGTCTTCCTCAGTGTGCGTTTCCACGTGGGCATTGAGCTGCTCCGAGCTCGGGAAGCCTTTGCCACAGGGGATACAGACATACAGGTTGTCACCGTAGGCCACTGGCTCAAACCCCTCCTGCCGGTACACATAGTTGGCACTGGTATGGCCGCCGCTCTCGCTCTCGCTCTGGCCGCTGTCGTCACTGTTCTCCTTACCATTTTCCACCTCCTCCTTACAGGGGTAGGGCAGGTCTGCACCGTAGGCCCCGGCCAGACTCCTCTCCACAGACTTGGACAAGGGCCCCAGCAGGATACCATTGGGCAGCCCTTCCCCCTCGTCCCTGTCTTTGCTCCCCTCCTTTCGGTCAAAGGCGTTGTCTTTCTTGATCCACTCCTTCTTGCGGGACGAGTGCCGGAGGCCCTTGCGCTGGCTGCCCTCGGTCAGTGAGTGGTGGCACTCCTCGCCCAGATCCATCTCCATGGGGTCGCTGCTGTCTGCCATGCTGTGCGGGGCTCCGACCCCGGACTCGTCGAACGATGAGGCACTGTTGGCTGCAGGGGCTGAGGCAGATTGGGGAGAGCCGTGCTGGCTTTCGCTGTGCTGCGTGTCATCGTGGGAGGCTGCAACAGGGAGCGACGGGCTTTTTTTGGACAGGTCGAGGCCGAGCTCCTGGTCACCGGTGCTCCCGTTCGCACTGCTGCCCCCACCGCCATTCTTGCTGGCTCCCCTGCTTAAGGAGTGACAGTTCTCTTGGTTGGAGCTGCTGATGAAGACCTCATCATCAGAGAGCTTTCCCTTTGACAGCTCCTTTGAGTGCGAGCCCTTCAACCCCTCGTTTGACCCTGAATAGCGAGCTTGGATGACCGAAGCAGTGGAAAGTCTCTGACTCCTGGCAGATCTCCCGATGCCAAGGCCACCGGCCTTGCCAGCAAAGGACTTGCCGTTCCGCTTCAGCTTCTTTCTGCAGAGAGCTGCCAGGTCGTGCAGTTGGAGGTAGCTTGCTGCGGTGAGGAGAGCGTTGAAGTTCTGTTCACCAGGCTGGTCAGTCGTTAAGAGCTTACCAGTATAAATAAAGTCCAAGATCTGCCGGAACACAGTGGGGTTCACCATGTCCGTGTCTAAGTTTATCAGGTTGTCATGCAGGACAAGGGATTTGAAATACATGCTGCTGGCTGCCAGGATGTTCTTATGGGCACGAAACAGGGCATTTTCTACCACAATGATCACATCACAGAGGAAACCTTTGGCTCGTTGCTGGTTCAGCTGCAGTAGCAGTTGTTTGGCATGATTTGGCAGTTCCATCTCCACCTTCTCTTCCTCGCACCTTCACCTTACCACCTGCAAAACAGGAGGATGAGAGGTGTGAACCTGCTGTTTCCACTGGAACAGGTTACATTTAATAGACTGGTTTAACACGGTGCAGTCTGTGTTAGGCTTGACTCTGACTAAGGAGATCTGAGTACACTGAGCCCTGCAAGCTGTGATCCTGCTTGGAATACAGAGAGAGGTATTTCTCATGCTAAGATTTTATTCAAGTCTTTCAAAAATCAGATTTGTAATTATCTGTTTACAAAAGCAGTTGTTGCTGGCTGGAACCACCACTCAAAAGACACCAGCACAAAAGCAATAGTTAGGTGCAGTGGGAAGCTGTTCTCTCATCTGACACAATTTTGAAGGGAGGATGAGGAGCGAGAAAAAGAGGAAGAGAAAAGAAGCATCTACTTCACTGTCATTTGCATATCTGAGCATGTAAAATAGTTAGCATAAGCTGCAGCTTCTCTGCTTTAACATGTAGTTTGTTTCTTGGCTCTTACATGTTGAAAACTTATAACACCCAGCTGCTCTGGGGTTGAGAAAATGACATGTAGCAACTAAATCCACTGAAGATGGAATTAATCACACTGAGGTGTGAATGGGAAGCCTCCTTAAGAGTAGGAAAAGCTGCTTTAAAAACCACCCCCTGGCAATGTCCATATCCTAATCCATTGACATGAAGGGCTAGAATGAACCTCAACTGGCTGAAATTCAGAATGCTGAGCTAGCTAAGTGCCACCAAATGTCTTCACAAATCTGAAACAGTTTTCTCAAGCTAATTTCATTCTGGTTTCAGTTTTGAAGGAATTTTGTTTAAACTGATAAGAGTCAAGTAACATATCTCACAGTCCTTCTACCCTGAATACTGGAAAGAGAGGAAAGTAGTAGTTACCTTCGTGTAGTTAATGTATTTTACAAACAGCGGTCATGACCTATTTTAGTTTAGATATTTATATTGGCTTTTCCAGTAGTATGGACTGCAGGAAACACTCAGCTTGAGGCATAGCAGAACTAACTGCAGTTGTATATTTGGGAGATACTACAATACCTAAACCCCAGAATTAAAATCTGCATCTGCATTCAGGGATCTCAGATACATTTTACATTTCTTTTTCTTGAACTTTTTTGTTTGAAAGTACCTACTGCGACTTGTAATGGGGATTTATCTATGAAAGTTGACTTAAAATCATTTCTGAGGTTCAAATGTAGGAATTAGGTACCAAACATACAATAGCCACATTTAGCCTTCCACTTCCTTTCCCAGTTCATCAGATTATTGAGGTATTTCTCTTATTGAAGGAGGAGCAGAGAAATTAAGAGCTTAAATTTTCTCTTAAAATCATGATCAGTTAATGTTTTTATTGTTTAAGAGTCCCACTACCATAGTCTGTCCCATCAGAGTTCAAATGATGAAGCATCAGACTGCATTATCTTCCCTCTGTGCCAACTACATACACCACAAGAAAAGAAATAAAGAGTGATGCTGTCAGTATTAAAAATTACTTCCCTCAAGCCTGATTCTTACTAACTGGTGATAAACAGTAAGATTTCATTATCAGAAAGGTGGTAGATTTACATCCTCCATTTCTGCACAGCAAAAAATATTGAGCTTTATGAAAAAAAACTGCCAAGAAGTAAACAGATGCAATTTTTCCTCCAGTGTTGTTGCCTGACTACGCTGGTACTTTTACCCACAGATCCACCAAGCAGATGCCTCCCTTCTTTCCCAGGACACAGCTCTTCCCTTAGTTTGCTGGTCAGCAAACTAAGGGTACTTGTTTATGCTTTTGGTAGAATTCTGTGGCTCGAGTGCAGCAGCATCTAATTCGGCATCCACACAGATCCCTCTGGCTCGTCACCCTGACCCACAGCTAAAAAGGCAGCTCTGCTTTTCTGCTCTGCATTGTTTCAGCTACGGGTGGGAACCCAAGAAGAGGGGGGATTCACCACTGTGCCTCTGTGACAGGAATGTTGTTCCCAGAGGTCGCTGGTTTTACAAAGGGTGGCAGCCAAATGGAGGAAATACAGGCTTGCCGTGGTGCTTGTCTCCACCTATAGTGTTTCTGTCAGAGAAACTCACCCTGCAGAATCACAAAAACGTGACAGGACAGGGATTACTATCACTGAGCAGTGTTGAGCACTTTAAAAACAGGTTTTGATGTAATTAGTTACATCAGGGCTGCAGCACGCAGGCAGTGTGTCTGGTGCTGGTGGCTTGCTTCCGGAATTGCTGATTAAGAGGAAGGAGCAACAACAGAGGCACCAAATACCCACTTTTATCTAGCCAGGCCAGTAAAAGCCCTTACTCCTGGGTCACAAAGATACATCGATAGGGAAGGGCAGAAACATGGCTTCAACATAACACAACATCTCTCTACACAAATGCATCCTGCCCAAGACAGGCAGAGACAGCCCAGTGCTACACCCTTTCACTATAAACATAGTGGGGCTTTCTCGTGCATGTAACACACAAAATCCCTGGGTATGATTTTTAAGTGTTCCATAAAGGACAAATGTGGGAAAGGAAGGGAAACAGCACAGCCAATCTTTTTTGCCTAAACAAACTCATAAAATATAAAACAAACAAAAAAAAAGTATGTTACCGAAGTAAAAGTGAGCTGATTTCCCATTCATGTGGCACTTGAAGCAGAGGTCTAGAAATCTCTGTACATGAGTTGTTGAAGCCTTTATGAAGAGTTAGGGCTTGCTGCAGTTTTACTCTTTTTTTTCCTCTTTCTTTCTTTCTTTCTGCCTTAAGTGATATTGAAACCAGGTAATGAGCCTGCAGGGAAAGCTCTGGAAATAGGTAGAATTATAATTCTGCTTTTTAGTGACCTTCATGAGGAAGATAATGTTATTAAGCTTCAGTATGTTCTGCAGCATAAAAATGAGCATAGTACAAGTTGTTTAAATTACCTCTATTTATCTCACAAGTCAAATTTCACAGAACTATTCACATTCAGTAGGATATAGGTATGAGGTATGCTATTACTTTTAGCAGATTCCAAAAGCAATGGTCAGGTGTGAGCTGTAACACTGCTTATCAAATGTGTATTTGTTAGCTGAAGTCTAACGTGGATTTAGCAACCCCAACACAATGAATGTGATGACACAAGGCAGCAAAGCCTTCAGCACCACGTTTAAAATTTTGTCAGAATTGCCCACTGAGGGCTCTCAGCAGGACAGCAAAATGGCTCAGAGAACACTCCTTTGACTGACACCCCTTTGTTGACAAAAGCTTTATAGCAACCTGCTCTGTGTATCTTGTGCAGTCCTGAAAAAACTAAATCCATTCCAGATATTTTCCAGAGCTGAGCAGTTACAAACCCTTCTTTAGCAATGATGCATTTCAGAGGTGGAGGAAGAGAGGCCTGTTGGAAAAGTTGTCAGCAAAAGACAAGCAGGCATTACTCCTTAACTTAGGGCATTCCTAGGATCTCATTTCTAGCTGAAAGCATGGGACCAAGGACAACTCCGAGGTTAAATCCTGTGTAAAGGTTGGCAGATCTGCCCAAACAGATGGCAGGTGCAGCCTTACAGAGGCCTTGCTATCCATTAGTTTGCAGAGACTGTCTCTTAACAAACCCTAGCATTTGAATACCATCACCACAAACCCCCAAAGCCCTGAAATATCACAGTGGGTTTGTATCTCGGTATCATTTTTAATAACCCTTCCTTTCCTGTTTTCTGCAAAAAGACAAAAAACATACTCCCAGCTCAGAGGAGCCCTGGCTCAAAAAAGGCTCAGAGGCATTTCTAGTAAATAAACCAAACCCCAGACCTCAAGAATACATAGATGTCTCACTGGGGCCACAGTCTTTAATCATGGAATGTGGTGTGAAAAATTTCACTCCTTTGCATTTAAAACATGGTCATTGAAGGCTCTGGACAAAGAGCATCAGTGAAGGTTTTTCCCAGATTCCAGTTGGTTCCTTGGCATTCAAGACACAGTTTTCAGAGCACTGAACCTGCTCAGATACTCCTGTGCATGGAGGGAGCAAAGCAAGACTGAGGCTCTCCACTACCTCCACCATATCGATGACACTGAGACACAGCACATGCAAAGACATGAGAAATACAGGGCACAAACCACAGAATGCAGGAATGCTGCAAGCAGATGCCACACATCAAACAAAGCTTTGCAAGCTGAGCGCCAACAGCGTCTGCCTAAGCAATGGTGCCCCAGGAGCTGGGTACCTGCGGGCTGCTGTGCCCAGCCTGGGGCACTCCGGCACCCCAAGGGCATGAGGGTTGTGCAGAACACACAGGCTGCTCCAGGAGCTGTGCTGCTCTCAGCAACACAGCAGGAAAAATTTAAATTTCTCTCATTTTCCACAAGGATTCTGGACAACACGGAAAATTAAATTGCTAAAGTAGAGGAGAAGAGAAATCACTTCGCCCCTTTAAACAGTATAAAATGTACATATTCACTACAAATTTGGTTCTCTTTAATATCACTAAGTCTCCTCCTAAGAGCAATTGCTGAATGAATGCTAAATGTGTTATCTTAGCAACCTTGGGCAGGAGATGCTATTTGATTTCATCTCTGAGTTATAGATTGCAGCACATGAATATTGTTTACCTTTTAAGAAGCAACACCAGTGAAGCAAAGAATCAATCAAAAACAGATCTAAGGAATCACTCATTTCACGCAGAGGATTTGTGGATGGATGAGAAGGCTAGACACCGAGCACCTGAGCAGTGAACTAACAGTACTGCAGATAAAAACCAACAGACAGATTAGATATGATATAGCAAATCAGATGCTGTTAAAGCGTCAGCCTACTGTGCATGTTATAACAGACCTCGGAAAAGGTAGTGGCCTGCTGACTTTGTCCTCCACCTTCCCAGGCAGTTGTGCTGCACTGAGCAGACACTGCAGTGCTGAGCATGGGCAAGAGCAAGGCAAAATTAAATCCACTGTTTCCTACACTGCTCTCTCCCACCAATTTCTGGCATTAAAAGTGACATGTCCAGCTGCTCCTGGAACTGGGTGAAACTGAAACAGGGGACTTCTGCACCCTTCAGTTTCAGATGAACCAACTTTTTTTGAGCACTTGAGGACCCCACTGGAAGAGAGCTTTCCTGTTCCTCACTGGCCCATCTGATCTTCCTCTCCCCACATCCCAACAGAACCTATTTCCAGGACTCTCCCGAGGTATCAGTGAAGTGGGTGGCTCATGGCCACTAACCTGCCCCCCAGGAGCTGCAGCTGGCAGGTCATTAGCCCATGAGTTTTAAAGGTATTCACATTCCAGAACAGCAGAAGCACAGGAAGGAATAATTGGAACTGTGTTAGCCCAAATGTTTCGCTGTCCCCAGCCCCTGCGAGCAGACAGACAACAGAATTCAGAAGCAGAAGCAAGAACATGCATTTTCAGCACTGGCAGCGGAGCAGCAAAAGCTCTGTGAGGTGGGCTCAAGCAGAAAACAGGATGCAGCACCCTTGTTTTTCTCACACAAATATTTTGCACTTCAAAATAGCTTAGACCAATAAGTCAAGTGACTCGGGACGCGTCTGCAGAGCTGGGGAGGAAAGCAACATGCAGGACAGAGCAGGATGTGCAGCTGATTTTGCAGGTGTGGACATGGAAAGGAGAAGGAAAACTGAGGATAATTTTGCAGAGGATGCCACATCACCAAACTTAAAGTGGCCCTTGTTTAGTTTGTTATGTTCCAATCAGTGCCAGGCAGAACTGCCCTCCCAGCTCCCTGAGGCAGCTCTGGCAGGGCTCCCGCAGATCCAGCTTTGCTTATGGACATGAGCACCTGTTGGTATCTCTGTGCGGCAACATTTGGACATTTGGTGTGTGGGCAATACCTGCTCAACTGCTACCAGCTCCTGGCCCAAAAGGAGAGAAGAAAGATCAGATGATTTCCCAGTCCCTTCTCTCATGTTCTAGTATAACAAGGAGAACCTGACATGGCTAAGCCCTTCTCTACTGCATGGCAAACTTCCCAGGGAAGGGGGATCTCCATGGGCAGAAAGGGTAGGGGCCCTATGTGCATGAAAGCACTAACATCAGGACAGCAAAGTGATTTCCAGTCAGTGCAAGGCTGCAGCGAAGCAGGAACACCTTGCTACACAAGCTGAGACTATGAGCAGTAGAATGCAGATTAACCACTTGGTTGCCGCTTACCATGCCAGGTACATTGGGCTAAAGGCACCTCCATCCAGTGCTGCCCGACGTGCCAGGTACATCCCATGATGTTCCATTGAAATCACAACAGGCCATCAATAGAACGTGGCTGCACGGATGCAGAATGGAGAACCAGCAGGGACGCTGTTAAATGCAATTAAAAAACTGCAATCAAAATTGAAACGTACATTTTAAAATGGCCACCTGCCTTAAATATGTAACTACTAGAACAACCTCCCCTCCACCCATCTCCCCACAACTGCTGAACTGCAACGGAAGCAAAGCACAAGGACTCTGCAAGTTTCTGTTTGAGTCTGTCTGGCCGCCTCCATTCAGGACTCCCAACGGCACTGAGCTTCAGGGGGACCAGTCCATGTGTATCCAAACCCAGCAGATCCCAGGATGTCTGCACCAGCTTCATTCTGCCCAGAAATTCAGGCAACTAAATATCATCACCAATCAGAAATGCCTCTACAACAGGAACAGCCTCGTGCCAGAGCTTCATGGTCTCATTCCCCACACAGTACAGACAGTGAAAGAAACTCTTACATGCTGATCCTCTGGGTTGTCCCCATTTCCCTGTTCTTCCCAAGCCTAGAGGTGTTATTGGCACTGAGCCAGGATGGATACTTTGGTGCAAGATGGGAGAAGAAGATACTGTATGCCCTCTTCTATTTATAATGATAATTATTCACTGATAATTTAATCTGTGTTCTTGGAGACTGGAGATCAAGTTGACTCATGGTGAACTGCAGCTTGCAAGAGAGTCGCAAAACTTAAGATCTATAATTCCACCCTCCCCTGCCCAAAGGAAAGAGCAACATCATCTTTTCCACGTCAAGGAAAGGCACATCTCACAGGTACAAGTTCAGTGTATCCTCTGCAGTGTGTAGCCTCCTTCCCACAGAGTTCCTGTAATCACCTCCAGCAGGATTATCATAGAGGGCAGTCTCAGGGGAGATGCAAAGCACAGGTCCCTCTCTACAAGTGATGATACTGCCCTGGTGAAAACCGACAAACAACCCCCTCAAAAAACAGTACAGAAAAAAGCCTGCAGCCTGGCAGGATTTAACATCAGTTTTTAGACCCTCAGAGTAAAGTGAAACATCTGCATAGCTCTTATCACATTGATGGCTGCATGCCTCCAGCTGTGCTGCTGGAGATAGAAATCTTACATTTAAAAAGTGAGAAGAACATTGATTATCGACCATAAAAGATAAAAGGCCAAATGAAAAAGACCTACATTAATTAATGTAGAACTTAAAGGAGGACACTGGCCCCAGGGAAACAGAAAATATACTCATGGAAGGGACACTGAATATAAGGAGATAGTTCATTCTTGCTGGAGCTCAGGCCCAGGACAGTGTTTCCATCATTCCCACCTGCATACTTATCCCCACAATTCTGTAACTAAATCCCCTTCACACTGAACTAATAGGTCTTTTGTATTCAGATCACCCTGTTTTGACTGCTGTAGACTGAAGATTTTTAAATCTTGTCAATACAATGAAGAAGTGAAATGTAAGCAACTGTTTGCCTACTGACCTGGGCTGTGCTGAGACAAGAGCATTTGCTGAACTAGTCCGAACAGCCCACTGCCAGCACCAACAGGCCAACCCACACCTAACTACCCTGCAACCTTAAGCATAATGGGGCCAGAGCCCCACGGATCTGAAGCTCCCCCTCCCGAGAAGATCACACTGCACTGCACAGGAGAAACACACTGCATCTGCAAAACCCTCAGCAATACCCAGTTTAACAAGGGCTGAATGCTGCACAGAGGTACTTCTTGAACAGCAGCTCAAATGCAGATTTTTTTACACCCAGATTACAGCAATTGCTTCTTGCTACTGTGAAGCAAGAGGTCTTCTCTGTAGTTGTATTTCCCCTCTAGGGCAGAGATTGGCAAAGAACTGCTTAAACCAAAGGTGTTTCCTACTGTTAGAACACCTCACTGCAGTCAGAACTGAAGCTTCCTGCCAATTCCTAAACAGAGCGCTTGTATATTATACATTTATTTTCACTGTGGACATGAAGGAGCCTAAGATTACCCAAACCTCTAGTGGGAGGAGAAGAGGAGCAGCATGGACATTGCAGATCTTGTCAGGCAGAGCCAGGCACTAAAAATTCCTGCATATCTGCAGAGCACAGTTGATCTCAGGAACACAGCAGTGGCACAAAACAAATAAAGCTTCAGAAGCTTGTGACCAGCTAGTGACCAGCAACAGCCGCTGGGCTCTTCTGCAGTCCTGCAACAACCAGCAAGCTCAGTTTCAACTGTACCTGCACTGCAAGCAGTAAAGGCAGCTCCGACGTCTGATGCTAATCTCATTTATTTATTTACTCCTTATTGCACTAGAATACCCACATACTGAGTGGAGCAGCTCAGCTACACCACACAAGAGGAAGGATCTACTCTACCCATCCACCAGTTAAGGCCCCCTTGGTATGCAAAATTTGTGTTTCCCAGCTACCTTTGAGCCTTGATGTACAGAATTCTCCCCCTTACAATGCAAGAATTTAGGACATTACTAAAAGATTGTTGTTACCTCCTAGCTAATGCTTGAGAGTGTTAGGCTTGGGCTCCATCCTTCAGTAGGGCAGGCCAGTTGGCACAGGGTGGCAGCCTCAGCCTGAGCATTGCTCTGGGGGCACACATAGCAGTGGAGGAGGAATGTCGAATGACCCTTTTCCACCCAGCACTGTCCTACAGCACCCTCCCAGTTCCAGCACTTTAGGGCTCTGAGTCACCATAGGTACAAGCTGATAGCAGGTTGTGAAATGCGGTGGTACTGGAGCAAATGCACGACCCTTTCAACTGCCCCTGCAGCTGGGGAGGAATCTCGGGACAGGGATGAGGCAGCTGGAACTAGCCACTGTGACTCAGACTCCGTAGTTACATGTTTTGTTAGAGCAAACAAAGCCTCAGAGTACTGGAGAAGGTTTGATAAAGATCCTCCCAATTGGCCTGCTTATTTTTATTTCTTGTGTGGACTCAGCAAACTTTTCTGCAGAGAGAAGCAGTCTGCACAGGAGCATCTGCATACAGAGTACTGCTGGTGCCACCAGCCTGCAATAGTTAACACTGAGGGGTGTGGGGCAGTAGCCATCTTGGAGCAGAATGGCATCTCTCTCACCATATGCCAGATACCAGTGAGCACAAAACAAGCACTGCTGTCTCTTTCTCCCACAAGAGCAAATCTCATTCCCTTACCCATATCTACAGATGCAGCAGCAATAGCTCTTAACATCAGTAAATGATGCTTTAAATACAGCACCTTCCACACTTTATCCACATTTTTCCTTTCCTTTTCCCAAGAACTGACCATGTACTCAGCCCTGTACTTTTCAGAGAAACTTAGAAACAAAGATTTCAAGCTGTTTAAGAGCTGGTCCCAGCAGTACTAAGACTGCACTACCTGCCAAACATCCCACCAAGTCAGATCTTAACTCATCACCCTGAACCTCTTGTACTTGGTTCTTTGCAGCCACCAAGAAGTGTTTTTGCACATCTGAGCCTGCCAAATGAGGAGACCAGAAAGTTTGTAAGAGCAGAAGGCCCAACAGACTCAAAGTTATTCAAACTCTCTACACTGCATCCAAATCTCTTCAAGCTGACGACAACCTAAGGGGAAAGCAGAGTTTACTCACTTTCAGAATTCTTCATTTCCCTGGATGCCTTTCCTCAATCACTACTTCTCATTTTCAGCATTTTATTCCTGTCTTCTTCACTTGAGACTTCAGGCATTCTTTAAACTCAGCTTACAGGCTGCAAGGAGGTCACTCTAGGTACGCTTCCAAACCTCATCTCTTCCCAGCAAGGCTCCCATCCTGCCAGCATTATCCTGCAGCCCTGCCCAGCAGTGGTCCAGAGCTGCAGATACCTCGGGTGCATTTGGCCAGCCTTCCCTGTCAGACAGCTTCTCAGACTGGGGGACTACAGCCCCAGGATGTTATGAAAGGCAGCCCAGCAAGGTCGTGGGATGTTAAACTGTGCTACAGTCCAAAGCACAGGATCTCCCTCCTTTCCTTCCCTACACACTGTTCTTGTCAAGGTCAAGGATTTCCTGGCAGTCCTCAAAACACACAAATTACAGGCTTTTGTCATGAATTAGGACTTGAAACATCTCTTATTTTAAAAAAAGTGGAAGGGGAGGAGTAAGGCAGAGAGGAAGGTACTTTGGGCCAAGATTTGGTTTTGAAAAGGGGATTGGCAGCCTATGTATGTGCTTTATCCTGTAATCTGAAAGCTCCTCAGGACAGGACCCCTAGAAGCATTTTATACTGAGCCATATACACATCCCAGAGCAAGAGAAGCAGCAGCTCCTGCATCCATTCCAGTCTGCTCAGCTTCTCCTAAATCAACACTGCCAGAAGGCAAGACAGCACTATAACAAATTAGCACCACTCACAATTTGTTGAAGTTGCTGTTCCATTGTTTGTTTATTTAGAACACACGCAAACACACACACACACACACACACACACACACACACAAACCTCCCGAGCCTGCTCTCTGCTGCCATCCCCCAAACTCCAGATTTGTAGTCTCAGAGAGGCGAGCAAAGGCTGTGGATTAAACCCAAGCAGAGCAGCAGCCACCGCACTGGGACTCTGCCTGGGTTTTGCTCCTTCACTACAAGCAAAACAAAAGAATGCCCACAGTGCTCCAGCCTGGAACATCATGGTGTCAAAATCCTTATTTCAGCACCTGACTAGGCAAGTGTTGCTAAGAAAAACAAAGAGCCAAAGGCTTGAAAGGACCCAGTGCTAATAAAACTCTTAGTGCTAATGCTATTTATGAACATCCAAGGGATAATCTGCACCCCTTATCAGCCCACAAGATTATAAGATCTTTAAAATAGGAAACAAGTCTTACTTCATAAAGCACTGTATAAGTTTACAAAGCACAATACTAGTGGTAATAAATAATTGTCAAAGTCGAGCACAGAGGTGGCTGTAAAACCTGAGGCACCATCACAATTCCCATTTCATTCTGAGCCCTGGGCAGTAACACTGTACATTGACTGGCTGTGCTCACTTGGTCCACTCTCATGCACCAATCTGGCTTTATTTTGAGAGATCATTTGGGAAATGTGCTACACTTAAACTCATACTGGAGAAATTAATGTTTTAGCATGAGGCGATCACGACAAGGGTGATTTTAAAGAGCTGTAGTAGATTCTTATCCTTCCACCAAACACCATCTAATTTGCCAGCATGGGTCAGTGTGCCAGCAGTGACTACAGAGCATTTCTGTCTCTAGGCACTTACCACACACAGGGCACCCTCTACCCAAGCAGCTGCTCGCCAGGTACATCATACAGCCTATGGAGACAGCTCCTCTCTCTTTTCTCTTGGTTTATATGACAATAAACTCTGGGCTGCTGCAGACATAGTTTAGAGGACAGTAAAGGCAGCATCATCCACTCAATCCCTTACGTGCTTTCATTCAGCTATTTTTTTTCCATTTCAGAGATTATTTCTTTCCTGGTTTATGAATGCTCTTAACGTTTGTATTTCTGGTTGCTGTATCATTGCTGACAGATAGCTGAGTCCCCCAGAGCATCTCTGCTCACCTGGGTTGAGCATGGCTTGGGCTTCTGGACAGGTGAACACCAGATACCTGTTACCTCCCCCAGTCCAACAACAATTAAGGACATTACAAGATTTTATACTCAGATTGAGACCTTTACATGGAATTCTGTTGGTGCCAAAACATTGACAATTTTATTCTTCAGATAACCCATGATTTATCAAATATTTAAATACTCAAGAGCTTAACTATTTCAAAAGCTTCTCACTTTACATTTGTCACCCAAGGAAATTATGAGGCAATTTGTGCATTTTTCCCCTGTCAGAAAAAAAAGCCTCAAAGATCAGAGCAGAATGCACAACCCTCCTTTCTTTCAGCATTATTAAAACCATTTCATTGGTAATTATTCTTCTCAAGATGGGTGTGGGGGAGTGAAAATCTGGAGCAGATTCTATTCTTAGAAGATAACCTGAGGAAAAACAGGAGGTACCAGAGAAACAGGCATGAGGGGTGAAGTTGTGACAGTGCTGAAACCAGCAGGAGACACAGGTGTACCAGGTGTCTGTGCCAGAGAGCTCTGAGACACACATGTGGCCACACCTCCTGCAAGATTTAGGCTTGGCTGGCAGGTTTCAGAGGCACTCAGAATTCAGAGACAATTCACATACTTAAAAGCTTAAGCAAGAGTTTAAAAAAAAAAAAAAAAAAAACAAAAANGAAAAAAAAAAAGAAAAAAAAAAAAAAAAAAAAAAAAAAAACACAACAAAAAATCCACACTAGAAGGTTATTTTAAAAGTTTGCTGGATCACTTCCCATAGAGCTCTTCCCTCTCAGCAAGGAAAGTGGTTCAAGGAAAAAAAAAAAACAACAACAAAAAACAAACAGAACCAAAACATAAAAACCAAAACAGCCAGAGAGACTAAAACCTCTTTAACAGAAATGAAACAACACAGCAGTTTTATAGCTACATAAACAGGATCAACATCTGGCCCAAGGAGTAATACATGTACAAACTACTGCTAGCAGCCACAACAAACATTGATACCACACCTTGGAGTGGAAGGAAAAAGTAAATTCTTCCATCCTTACCACTTCCAGCAGGGCCCTCTAATACGACAGCATCAACAGACACCCAGAGGATGTAGAAAATATGTTTAGCGAGGATACGTTTGGACTAAAGCCTCTGTCTTGGCATGGTGCATTCCCAAACACCTGTATCCAGTATCCAGCTGCTCCCAGCCCCTGCCCCTTGGCTGCTCATTATTCAGCCACATGCAGTTCTGTCACAGAGAGGCTGAATAAATTGTAGCATTGTTGTGCCACAGTGCAGGTGCTGGAAAACACCCCGCCCCTGAGGCTCAGCCTCAGCAGCCAGAGTGATGTTCTGATGCCATCCAGCTTTCTCTGACCCACCACATCAGCCCATCTAGGGTTAATCTATTCCCTTCTCCAGGCATTTTCTGGGCAGGCACCTCACTCAAACAGTATGTTTTAACAGCAGGGAAACCACCTCAAAATCCCAAACCAAACAAGTCAACTGCTGTAAAGAACCTGAATAAGTGGCATAGGTGGCCTCCTTCCTATCCCAAGATATCCTCCATCACGGATGCTGACACGGCTTTCACACACTTTCTTTCTCTGTTACCTTGTGTAAGAAGCCTGACAATAATCCCAAATCCCCAGGCCCTTCCAGGAGCAGACACAGACCCATCCCAGACAATCAAAGTCTTATAACAGGGTATGTAACGTAAAAGCTCGTTTAATCTTGTGCAGGCAAGAAATAGCAGGGACCTGCCTGTAGAAAAATTAAAAAGTATATAGTAATTCATCAAATTGATTTAATAGAGCCAGCTGCATGTGCGAGTGCTGGCCCGGCACAGACAGTCCCAGTAGTGTGCCTTTGCTCCCAAACAGGCAAGGGGCTTTGGCACAGCTACTGAATCCTTGGGAAAAGTCAGTTTTGACATGTTGGAAAAGGACTTGGATTTTTCAGCTGCTCTCTAAGCAGGAGGCAATTCAGAGAACACACCCAAGACCTGCAGCAGACACTGCTTTAAAATTTGTCTTCATTATGTTCTAATTTTCACACAACTTTCTATTATTTGCAATAGCCAGGGGGAAAAAAAAAAAGGCACAGATGAAATTTTTCATGTTTCTAAAAACAGAGGAAAGGTCAGGAAAGCGCCGTTACACATCATTTGTTCTCTCTCTGGCCATAGTCGGAGTCAAGAGTCCTGGCCCAGGGTCTAGTACTCACATTTTCCCTGTTACTCTTAAGCCAACAAACCAAATATAGATGTCAGGTCTGGTGGGTTTCAAAACCAAAGGTGTGTTAGAAGGGGGATTGTTGTGTTTTGTTTTGTTTTTTTTTAAAAGGCAGTTATTCATAACAAATAGTGAAATTGCTGAGAAAATAAATTCTGGTTTGCCATTTTGCAAATAATACTGCTTCTCCTCAGATCCTACTGAGTCCCTGAGAGATAGGCAAAGCTTCAAAGAGGACTGATACCTGTGCTGAAACTTACTGAGGTGCCCAGAAAAGACTAATGAGTTTGGGTCTTCCAATGGAACAAATGGCACATATGATAATTGGTATTATTTCTTCCTTCTATGATAAGTATTTTTTATTATTTGTGCAAAACTTTCATTATAAAAGACAAAAGTATGGTTATTAGAAGATATGTAAAGTACATCAGAACATCAGAAAGGAGTTGCAACTCTGACCACCTATCCTGTGAAAAACTGAATGATTGCTGAAATCCACTTTATGTTATTTTCCTGGGAAGTGTGAGAAAGGTTTTTTTGGTAATTTAGTTTTTAATTGATCGTATTATTTAAAGGATTTAGTGAGGACTCTATAAAAATCTGTGGAAGGGTTTGTTGGAGGAGGATTAGAAAGAGAAGAGTTTCATAAAAACCACACCAGCCACTCCAGTCACAGGGTTTGTTCCTCTGCTGCAGAGTCATTTAGGCTGGAGAAGACCTTTGAGTCCAACCACTAACCCAGCACTGCCAAGTCCACCATTAAACCATGTCCCCAAGTGCCATATCTACACAACCTTTGAATATCTCCAGGGATGGTCATTCCACCACTTCCCTAGGCAGGCTGTTCCAATGCTTGGTGACCCTTTCCACCAAGAAATTTTCTCTAATTTCCCCAACCTGAACCTTCCCTTGTGCAACTTGAGGCCATTTCCTCTTGTCCTATTGCTTGGGTACTTGTTACCCCCAAGATCCCTGTGCAGAGCCTTCCTGCCCTCCAGCACATCAGCACTCCCACCCAGCTCAGTGTCATGGGAGAACTTACAGAGGGTGCCCTTGCTCCCCTTGTCCAGATCTGATACAGACACACATACTGAGGCCTTCCTGCTGCCCCACGAGGGAAACAAATCCAAAAGATCTGGCATGAAAGGCCTGGAAGACACTGTGCTCGGACACATGGTGGGGAGGTGCTGGGAAGCAAAGTAGCAGCTGAAATTAGATGGAAATAACAACAACCTTCACAGAAGTTCCCCTTAGATACGTGTCAGCATGTGGGAATGATGGATTAAGACTAAGTATTTGCATTTCCCAGTCAGATGCCAAGATAGCAGGGCTGGCACGCTGAGGTGTTGTGGTGTTGTTTTGAGGGAGTCTCAGTCCCCAACACTGCCTGTGGACACAGCTCTTCCGCTTGCGAGTGTCTCTCTCTCTCTCTAATAATGTAGGGGATTTGAATTGTTTTAAATGTGATCTAGGTTAGTGCTTATAAAAGTAAAGCATTAACAGCTACAGCATAGCACAGGCAGCTGGGCAAGCTCTGCTGGCAGCTCCCTGCCAACACAATCAACCCCAAATTAATCCTGTGCTCTGCTCCCACCCACACACAGCAAGCAGGTAGTGCCACAGTGCCAACTGCTTCAGTCAGCACGTAAGAGCACAGTGCCATGTTATTACCTCCTCTTCTAAAGGCCACAGTAGAGCATTTTGAACTCTGCATACAATAGACACCTGAACCATTAGAGCACAGGGCTGAATCCTCTGGCAGACATGGCTTTTAAAATAGATGTAGCACTTCTGCATCACCGCCCTCTGCAACAGATTTCAGTGCTTTTATGCTGCTCTTTTTCAAGGCCAGCACTAACACTGCCAATGATATGTTATTTCCCGTTACTTTCCCAGCTGGAAAAAAAATAAAAATCCCCAAACAAACCACAGAGAAATAGAGCCATCGATACAGAGGATGAGGCATCGTGATCTGTATTAGGGCATCCAAGTCAGGGCTGCCACCAAAAAGGTCAGGCCTTGCCCTCTTCCTGCATCAGCCCCGGTCTGGCTCAGCCTCACGGTCTTCAGGGGCAGCACAACAGAGCAGGCAGCACAGGCAAGGATCAGGAACACTCCTCAACAAAGCTGGCTGTAAAGCCAAATCCCCTGTGTCAGAGGTCACAGCAGTAACTGAGGATTGTGCTTCAACCTCCAAAACATCCTCCAGTATCCAGGGAGGCTGCTGGCAATAGGTGAAAGATGGTGGTGAGACAGGGGAACAATGAGGAAAAAGTTCTTGGAATTGTTGCTGGCACTGCATGGTGCACACCCAGAGCACCACTGGGACCAGGAGGGGCTTCTCTCCCACAGAGGGACAAACAGAAGGGAATGTTCCTGCCTGCATTTAGGCCTCAAATTCTCCTCTTCAACATCCCAGTTTCCATAGTCAGCAGTGAGATCAATGCCTAACTATACAAGATGCTTCCACTTTGTAACAATCTTAATTTCTACATGATTAACTCTTGACTTAATGCCCTGGAACTTTGTAACAGCCCAGAAAGAATGAAAGGTTCTCCCAAAAGCCCCCCAGATGCATCAGAAACTGGAATCTGCTGCAGGGCTGTGGTACTTTGTCTCAGCAGATTCAGTGGGTAACGAGGTCTTCGGAAACAAAGTGTAATAAGTGTTTCTGCCTGGACTTGCCAAAAAACCTTAATGCAAATAGAACTGCAGGAAAATTAGGGTGGACTCTAGTGGCTGCCTCCCCCTCAGGGTTCGGGGTTTTTTTGTTGTTTTGTTTTGGTTTTTTTCTTCCCCCCTTCAATCCTGATGAAATTCATTACAGTTGCATTTAAAGTGAGGTTGTGATTTAAATTTTCCAAAGCAGGCAGGGCAGGTTTGAAAGCCTGATATATCAGAGTGTGTGTGTGCTTCCTGAAGAGCCAGGGTGGTTGCAGAGTCTTTCCCAAGGGGTGCCTGGTTGCTCCCCTCACCCCTTGACATGTTTGCTGTCACACAGGCCACTGGAATCCTGGCAAGTCGAGCAGACTTGCTCCTTACAGCCAAGCAGTGCCACATTCAAACATGCCAGTACTTTCCTTGAAGGTATTTACAGTTTACTTTTTAGTGCTACTTTAAGTTCAAAGGGGCTAGTAAAGCCCCATTAAGCCATTTACATCAAACTGGTTAGTTAATTATCCTGTTGCAGGCTTTAAATTAGCAATTTATAACCCCTTCCCTGGAGATGCCAGTATTTGGAAACAACTCAGCCAGGACATTTTGCAGGGTGCAGTTAAGGAACAAAAAAACCCACTAAACCAAACCACCACCACCCCCCCCAAAAAAAAAGCCAACAAAACAAACAANGAGAGAGAAAAAACCCAACACAACCAAGCAAACCAAACCCCCCCACCAGAACAACCCAGAATAAATCTCTTCAGTTTATGATTGGAAATCTATTAACTTCAGCAGAATCCTGTAGGGACAGGGGTGGGAGAGGGCCCACCATGACCAGCTAGCAGAGACAGTGAGGTCACATCTGCCTTTGGTTGTGCAGCAAAATGGGGTGATGTGCAGAGGGACAGAGGCAGTCTGGGAGGCACCACAGCCAGATGGGGATGATGCTTCCTCTACAACAAGATATTATGCTTCTTAGTAGCATTTTTACCTTAGTAGTATTTTTACATTCAAATGTACAAAAACATTCTGCCTGCAAGGGAGAACTATTTGAGGCTTTAGGTCTAGTCAAACTGGACACCAGCACAAGGTTCTGAAGAGGACATGGGTTTTGGTCAGCATCTCTGCCTTCCCAGGCAGGCGAGGAGGCTCTTCCTGCACTGCAGCCATCCTTCAGGTTAGCCCTAAAGACAGGTCTTGCCGTAAGGGTCAATGACCCCACAGGCCAGGTGAGGCTGGAGCTGAGGGGTCTCCATTCCCAGCATCTTCTCCCCTACCAACAACCTTTAGTTTCTGAGAAGGACAATCTGTTGTCCCCTCAGGGACTGGTTATTCCAGTCCACCCCACTGAGAATGCAGAGCTGTTACAGAAGAGAATATCTCCCTTCCCCCTAAATGCCAAACTACCCAGGTCCTAGAGCAAAACATTCCTCTCCACCCCTGACTTCCTTACTTTCACCAGCCATTACACTAGTTTTACAAACAACTGGCATACTGGATGTTTACTGGAAAACTTCATTTTAAATAAAGACAGGAGGAAAAAACTGTCCAGTTGCTACTATTTTCACACAACAATCCATCAGGTACAGGAGAAGCCTTGGCCCCAATCCTGGAAGCTGTCCCAAACCAACAAGCACTTAACACCTCACCAAGAGCAGGAATCCATGGAAAGAAGGGCCACATGGAACGAAACCAAGGCAAACTAGGAGATTTCACATTAACATCAAAAAAAGGCACAAAGTTTGAGAGAAAAATTCCACTCTACTTGAAAGACAAGACAGACAGATGGAATCAAGTCAGATGACAGACCCTGCCATTTTTTGGCCTTCATCTTAATACATCCCCTTTTCAATAGCAAAAAAAAAAATTATCTTCTGCCAAACAAGTGTCAGATTTACCTTAAAAAGAGAGATAAAAATCTAAGCAAGTTATTTTCTTTATACTACACAACCACGAGATTTATTTTGCATTTGCTTGCTTCTTCTTATGGAGAGTAGCTGTTTCACAATTTTTGGGATGGGGGGGCAGATGGGAAGAAGAGAGGGAAAGACACTCAGATTTCAAACCAAAGAGACAAAATATTTTTGTACAAGATTTGTAAGATGGCATGACTTTTGTGTGATTTACTGCTCCAAATTGCAAGACAGAGGCCTTACAATAAAAATACAGGTAAACACAACGTAAAATCAAAATTATCTAAAGGACTGAAAAACCCAGCCCCACACATAGATGACATTCTCCGAATTCTCTGCCCTTTCTTGGGAGCAGTTACACCCAAACCATCACTCAGACCAGAAGCTGTTCTCTCCTGCTAATCACTCTGGAATCACACACCACGGTAAAAAAAGTTCAAATGCAAACACCAGCCTGGCCTTTGAAACAGCCCGGTGCTAACGGGGCACAGCGTTGCATAACATCGGGGAATTATAAAACAACGCCAAACCGGGCAGAAAGAAGAAAGCAAAGCCCTCCTGGGGATAAAAGGAGAGCCCTTCCTGCTCTGCCAAACCCCTCCATTCCCAAGGCATGTAATACCCAGGCCCGTGCCTAGAACAGGTGTGTCTCCTTAAATACCTCCCATGTCACACTTGTGTCTCATGGATACGGTCCTGCGGGATTATATTAGTACCAGTGCATACCAGCTGGAGCTGCCCCCGGCGGGATCCTGTAACTCCCGCTCGGGGGGAGCCGCTCCCCAGCCCGCACGGCCCCTCGGCCACATGACTCGGGAGGCACAGCGACCCTGCACTGCGGCTTCCCAGCATCCGAACCCCCCAGGCACCAGCAGGACACCTCCCCCAGGAGCAGCAGGGGGGCACTGCCAGCACAGAGCGAACTGAGGGCTCCAAGTATTCATTTCTTTCCCTCCTCTGCACTTATTACCGGCAAATTCGCAACCGATTTACACCAAATAGATACCGTGAAAACCCGCTTCAAATAAAAAAGATGCACGGCTAACAGAGCAAAGTCCGCTCAGCCATTCCCAAGCAGAAAATGCTGACTGGGCACAAGGCAGGTATGGCTAAAGCAGGATGAAGGAAGGACAAAGGAGAGCGAGCCTCATACATCTCCAAGTCAGTGCAGAAAGAGACACCTCTTGGCAATTTCAGCCTAATTCATCACTGAGCCCTGGAGGATGCCAGCTGCTGGCCTGAGCACCTGATACAGCTAATAAGAACATTTTTATGGCAGCAAATGCATTAGTGCCATTTTTTGTGTCCTGTCTTCATGACTGGCACAGACAGTACAAAGAAAAGAGCTCCTTGGTGTGAGCGATAGCTCTGCACCACAATACAAAGGTGTTCTTCAGCATGAAGAAGTGCTCCCATGGCACCCTTCTCAGGAAAGGCATCTTGTAGTACAGATCAGAGAGCTGGGGCACTGACGGGTGTGAGAAGCTGCTGAGCAGCACAGGTGGGCGCAGGTGGAGCACCACAGGGCCCTGCAGGATCTCCTCTCCTACTCCTTAGCAGCACAGGCGCCTTCATTTTCCAGAGGACAATTCTTGCAACAGCTTTTAGGAGAGAGGGTGCAATGAGTGAGAATGTGTGCACCAATCTTGATGAAAGGTCTAATTTATGAGGAATCTACCACATCTGTAAGTTATTCCACTAGTTAATTAATTCAGATTTCCAGGTTTGAGCTCACATCAGGTTTCTATGCTCATCCCTACAGTCAATACCTCCAGGCATCACAATCAGCCGTTGGGGATGAAGGCAGTGCCAAGCTAAGTGTTCTTCTTAAGTGCTGTAGGTAGAACTTCTTCAGTCCACCTCTGCTTTATAACCCCTCAAGGGCTGGGTGATAGAGAGGGCTCAGTGAACACAACTCATCAGTCCAGTGCAAGCTGGAAACAAAATGACATCCCAGTCATCTGTTCATCTCAGCGGACATTTCTATTCAAATAAATCCAGAATAAGGCTATTCTATTATACTTCATTCTCAAACAAAGGAGGACCTCAAAGCCCCCAGATCCATCTACCCCTACAAACACGTATCCTTCTTACTACTGACATTTCTCATTTTCAAGATGTCTCAAGTCCATAGCCATAAAAATCAGCATTAACTGCCAGGTGAACTCTTACTGTTTAGCCAGCTATTTCCTATGCTGGGTCCTTGATTACCAGGCAAACATCTGTTGCAAATGCCACCCCACGTTCTCAGACACCAAGAGTTTAAATGTTGAACAGCCTCCCATAACCATGATTTAGCATCTTTCTGTTTCCTTTATTGTTTGGCAGCTGCAGGGTCAGTGACTCCCCGGCCAGTGGGCAGCCAGGCTGGTGAGAGCACTGAGCTTCACACATTCGTCACGAGATCTTACAAGACAGACTGTCCCCTCCTTCTCAGCCAACTTGAAACCAAGTCACCAGAGCAGGTCTGTGGCCCCAGCAGACAAATGGCAGCCCAGAGGAATTTCGTAACTGCAACATGCAGAATGTGCACTTCCAGGAACTGTGTTACCTGGTGACACACCTACTGCAGAAACAGTTATTTACTAAGCCATTTTTAAAAGTCCCCACATTTAGCACAGCAGTGCAGTCACTCCCTTCGCTTTTCCACAAACAAAAATTTTTCAGACTTTGGGAAAACCAGGCCTTCTTAGGAGCAACCTCTCTGCATACCCAGGGCTGTGTGTTCCCATGGGGACACATCAGCATTTCCCTTGAGGATTCAGAGAGTCTGAATTTCTAGGTGAGAGCAAAACAAAGCAACCCTTTCCAGTGGGAGTAGCTGAGAACAGAGCTGTCCACGCGCCTCTGTACAGGCCTCCATCCAAACACTCAACTCCCACTCCTGTTAGTACTTGCAAGCCTTTAATCCAACTGAGGTTCTTCACCAACCTCCAGCTATTTCATGACGTGCCTGTCTCGGGGCAAAAAATCCTAGAGAGTGTCCCCGTAAATCAAACACATTCGTTATATAATTGAAGAAGTTTTATGGGGGAAAATGGCAAAAATCCTACTGTCATTAAGGAGAAAATTAGTGATCAAGTGCACAGCAGTGATTAGCCAGATAGCTACCCTCTTTTATTGAGAAACCAGACTCATAATTAAGGTGTTTTTTTTCTTAAAATAATATATAAATAAACTATTGGAAAGTTTTACACAACTTTAGCCAGTGGAATTTCAGAGTTCAAATAAATTACAAGCTATTTCACTGTTGGACTGTCTGTCTCTAAGGCCATAATTAATTTTAATGTTCAAAGTTGCAGTGCCAAACGTGACCATGAGTAAAATAAGAAAAACCTTTTTAGGAGTCTCTTACGGTTTCTCTTAATGATACAGAACACGGTCAGGTGCACTCATGTTCAGAGGTATCTTCAGTCTCACTATCTCCAGCTGAAACATTTATTCCATTTCACAGGTATTTATCCAACTGACATTTTCCCTCCTTTCATTATTTTAATAGAAAGTCAACGACTTTCAGACAATTTCTTTTTGCTCATTTGAATCACAGTGCCTGAAAAGTCAAAAAGTAACCATCCATTGAGAATTTTTTACTTCATTTTTGTATGAAACACACTAAGTATTAAAGTCCAAACATGTTTAACATTTAAAACAAACTCTTTAATAAAAAGTGAGCTGTAGCTGATGATTTAAAAAATTCTCATTGCCTTGTCCTTCAAAATCCAGAGCTACCTGATGTTTTGCCTCCCATTAGATCTAGTTTCTTATTCACCAGCTTTGAGAAGGAAAACAAGCATCCCAAATTTCTTAGGCTTTCACAGTCCTCTCAACTGGAATCCTTTACTGCATTAAATAATATTATAAGAAAGCTTCTGCAAAAATGGCCTGAAGGTCTCCCTGCAAAAGCAGCTGCATCTGTCAGAACAAACTCTTGTTCCTCGTGCTCAGGGACAGACTTTTTGCAACTGAGAGTTCTGTCTTTCCTTAAACCTCTGGCAGAAGACAAGCAGTGCCTAAATAAAGACAGACCTAAGTTCACTAAGATCCACAAAAATTGTTTAAGGCAGCTATTGTAACTCAAGTTTCTCTTCCTTTTATTGTTATTAAAAAGATCGTTCAATTCAGTAGCTTTTAGTCATTACATCTACAATGCACTTGACTTTTGCGCAACAACCCACAGATTCCCAACCAAGACTACCAAAACCAGCAAAAGCAGAGGTTCCATTTCCTACAATACACACTCTGCTTCCCTTTTCTTGGTGTGCATACTGAGAGGCTGTGATTGCATCTGCCCACATTGTGTTCAGCAATTTATACTAGAGGAAAACCTTTTTTTTTTTCTTCCCCCAAAAAAATCTTAATACACATGCCAAGTTAGCTTAACTTGCTTTCAGGAAGATGGCCGAGAAACAGAAGACAGACCTGAACTAACACAGTGTTGTGCAAAAAGCACAGCAGAAATGGGTTTTCATTAAACCCTCCCATGCTACTTCCAAATTCATCTTTGTCTTCACAATCCATGACATTTCTCAAACCACTTCTGCACTGAGTTCCCTATTTGTTTATCCCTTCCCAAGATAACACTTCCATTTACAAAATTCACACGTTAATTGCCAGCACAGACCTGGCTGCCTGTCAAGCTCAGGGAACCTGCAATGAGATTTTTCCTTTGGCCTGCCAGGGCTCAGCCCTGGACAGCCCAGCTGTGCTCCCACAGCCCCCAGGGAAGGGCCACGGCATCTCTTTGGGGCAATCGCTTCATTAGTGAGGAGGCACAGCCATGAGCTCATGGCCTGTGCTCTTGGAACAATGTGGGGGGCACCTACAAGGAGTAAAGTCCATACATTCACTGTGTCCCTGTTACTGCATGCACACCAAAGCAACCGTTTTAGGAAGCATTGTTCCTAAAGTCAGGAGCCATCACCCAGCAAGGACATCGGCCTGACAGTGTTCAGTATGTGACAATAATGCCAGTGTCACCTGATGACCCCATGGTGGGCTCACAGTACTCACTGCCACTGACAGAACACACCTCGGCTACATTTTGAACAAGAGCTGAGGCCTCTCAGCCAATCTGACAGCAGACTGAGCCAGGTGAGGTGCACTGTGTGTGTACCTCTGGTTTCTGAATGGTGGAGGATGCCTTTCAAGCTCACCCACGACCACAAGTTCATCATCCAGTAATCTGACTGATGTGATTACAACAGGAGAAGTAGCAGTGTATTAGACACAGTGCCCTGCTCCTACATCATGCTGGACAACAGTCACAGGTGTAGCTTGGACCTTGAGAGAATCTCCCTGGGTAATTAACCAGTATTGCCGGTTTCAAGCTGTGGCTCCACGGCAAACATACAGAATGAATCATTCTGTTCTTAGAGGTGTTTGAAAAAAGAAAGTCTGGATGCACTGAAAGGATAAAACCAGTAAACCTTCTTTGCTCCTTGTTGTAAACATCCATTTTGCTGGTGTGGAGGGAGAAGCAAGCAAGGGGAATAAAACTGCACATCCCTCCTTTAAAAGAAAGATGACTTGGTGCCTCAGAAATTGTCTAGTAAGAACACTATTTCCTTTCCCTAACGAAGTTCCATGTCCAGTATTAAAGAAAAGTTTCCTTTCAGTAGCATTTCAGCCACCTCAAAGGGGAATTTAAAAAATAATGTGGGGTTGTGATGTTTAAGCAAGCTTTTCCACCAATTAGTTGTTAATAGCATCCAGAGGCTCCAAGTAAGAAACAGGACCCATCATTCCAAGCAATTTATAATAGCAATACATAGAGTGAGGCAGGGGATCTGAAGGGAAGAAAAATGCTGGGGGCAGAGAGAGGGGGGATGTTTAAAAAACACAAATAGGAGTGCTAAGTAAATCTAAAAACCTGGAATAAAAGCCAATGCCCTGCACTAAAGCCCTCTGTAAAAATAAACTGTAAAAAAAAAAAAAAAAAAGGTCATTACTTGTTTGCCCCATNGAGGGCTAAATAAAACTAAAAACCTGGAATAAAAGCCAATGCCCTGCACTAAAGCCCTCTGTAAATATAAACTGTAAAAAAAAAAAAAAAGGTCATTACTTGTTTGCCCCATCAGATCAGATCCAGCAGCTTTTCCTGCAGCTCCCTCTGGAGAGCTCCAACCCTTTGCCACCCCTGGCAGCCTCGTGCCCTGGAGTACTCAGATGTGCCAGGCAGTGACAGCCACCACGTACAAACTCATCTGCCCCAGGGCTGCCTGGCATGCGAACTCAAAAGGGCTCTGTGAGCTGGAAGAGAAATCTCCCTAGAGAAGAACTAAACTCTCACAAGTTTGCCTAGAAAAGCCTCCTCCAGAGAGCTGAGCCGCGTTGCTGCACCGCGCTCCTCGGCGGGGCAGGCAATGCCACGCTGCAGCAGGCTCGCCGGCTCCAGGTTCACATGGAAGCGTTCCAAGCTACTCAGCTTCTGACAGCTCTCCAACTGCTCTTCCACGCGGTGTTGCTTTACATTACATTGCTTTCCCTGCCAGGAGGCACTGCTGTATTACAGTACACTCGTCTAGCAAAACGTAAAACTGAGTTTTTCACCTCCCAAATACCAACTGACTGTCCCCACTGAAGTCATGACTGTAAGCCCTGCTCTGTTACACTTTCCTGCCTTTGTGCACATACAAGAGATTTTGATATCTTCCCTCCTCTTTAGCCTCCTTCCCAACTTTCTGCTTCTCCCCTCCCTGTCGTGCTCCCCAGTCCCTTCTGTGCAGAACAGCCCTCCTCAGCTTCCAGCCCAAGGTGTCACTACTACTCGAGTTAAAACACCCAAATCAGCTCGTTAGGGGCATTATCGGGTGACTCGACCAACTGTAGCACCAAGCAGAGAAAGTGTGAAAAATAATTCAAAACATTGCAGTGACTTACAGCTTCCTTAACAAGCTCAGCTTCCTGTTAAGTCAGAATTTTACCAAAGAAACCAGGCTACAGAAGCATTTTATAACACACAAACTTTTAGGCATTTGGCTCCTAATTCTTCATTTCAGCGTGCTTTGCATTACCTGTGGGGCTGCGAGGCAAAAGTAGTTCCCTGCACTGCAGCATAGCTGGTTTCCTTTCTAGTTTTGAACTATAAAAATAGCCATACTCTAAGAGCAAAGGTGTAGCTCTATCTGTTCTTCAGAAGTAGCCAGAATAGGTTAAAAAA
>VXBX01007365.1:378184-420035 GCA_013400415.1 Scytalopus superciliaris
GGGGGGGGGAGGGACCAGAGCGGAAGGAAAAGTAGTGAAAGAAAGAAAGGTACAGGCAGTCTTTTGCTTTCTTACACTCTGTGCAATTGTTAAAGATCTCCTGATCCAGGGGTTGCATCCAGGCCATCACTTTTAATAAGAACTTATCTGTCCTCCATCGATTTTTCAATCTGTTTAGACTTCTGCTATCCATAACACCCTGTGGCAATGAGTTTCACGTGGTAACTGCTGCTTGACAGAGTGCCTCTGCTTTGCCTGCTTTGAATCAATTTAGCAAACACGAGAACCATGAAGCATCACTCCCTACTCCCCTTCCCCACCCTGTTCATGACAATATAAGACATCTGCAATTTCTGTAATAACTCATCTCTTCTCCATGGCAAAGAGAGAAATCACAGTGACTGACTTTTCTCTGGACCTTCCCCAGCCCTCCACTACCTTTGAAAGGGAGTGGTCAGGACTGCACAGCCCTTAAGACACTGGCACGCTGGGGATTTACCCAGCAGCACACTGATGGTTTCTGTTTGGTTTACCAGCTTGGGTAAACATCCAGAGAGTCTGTTGATTCTTCAGGGAGCACAGCATTTCCTCCCAGCTGAAGGATCAGTCAGACTTGGCACTGCGATGCAGAAATCACTACCCTGCCTCATGAGCCCCTGCTAATCCCAGGAGACGTGCTTCACCAAATAGAGCTGCTACACATAATTGCTTGGCTTATCTCCCCTCTCTTAGCTGAACCACCAAGGTTCCAAAAGCCCTTAAAATTAATGATAGGCATGCTTGCAGATTAAAACCCCTCTACCTGTGTAGTGCTCTGTGCATCACTTGTTCCCACAGCACTGCAGTCCCAGTGCTTGGCCCAGGTTTCTCTGTGCTTCTTACATGCAGCTCAAGTGCTGCTGAATTAGCCAACATTGTGAGGAACCATCACAGCAGTTTGTTTAACTCCAGTTTCAAAAGTTCAGAGAGGCAGTTGTAACACATCATGAGAAAGATAACACAAAACAAAGTTATGAACTGAAACAGTGAATCTCAGCACACCTTGACCAGAAAACCAAGCAGGTAACTGGAGCACACATAGACTCCTATAAACATGCAGTTAACCAAAGGAGCTCCAGACAGCTTAACAAAATAATAGCATAGACACATTTGACTTCCACAGTCACTAACCTCTGAATTTGAATGAGCAAACTACAGGAATAACAGCCTTTGTGCATCAACAAAAATCTACAATTACCCATGAGCATGAGACAGCACACAAAGGCTGAGGGAATAAAGTCATCCAGTTCAGCATATCAAAATCTAAACCTTCCTTCTGGGTATCTCATTTGCTGAACATTTTGCACACAGTGCCTGCAAAAATAACACTGTGTGTATGAAGATCTGAGGAGAAGAATCCCTTTCCTTCTGTTTCTTAAGGAAACTAATGTGGGATAGAACATCCCTTTTACTCAATAGGAAGAGAAATTCCACCAAATCCCTTGCTGGAGCTCTGACAAAGGGAATTCAGAAAGCCAGCCAGAGACCTGCCCACACCCAGCACAGTGACTTTCCAAGACTGGAATGAAAAAAAGTTGTGTTTAAGTTTTGCATTCAGCCTCAAATATCAGTCACCTCTATTTCCTCTTTTGAAATGCACACACAATATGCACACACATGTGTTTATACACACAGGTATGAATCCCTTCTGACATTTCTTCTGAAATCCCTACTCTGACACTCCTCACAGCCTGGAATCCAACAGATGGCTCCCCAGTTACTTTACCCCCTGGACTATAAAATGCTGCCATCCTTGAGGGATTGGAACCAGCCAGGAGCTTGAACACAGAGAACACAGCAGCCTGCTCACAATAAGCAGCAAAGCAGTTTACAAAGAGTGTCTTAAATACTATTACAAGGAAGGGGCAGCCTGTTCAGAGCCACACCAGGCAGGATAGAAAGTTTGAGTCCCTTGAGTGACAGGTCTACTTCCTTGCTGCCCTCAGGAAGGTGTGCACGAGCCGAGGGAGCAGACAGGATCTCCTGCCTCACACTGGACTCCTGTCCTGGCCTTGAGCTACAAAGAGTCAGCACATACTGTTTGCTCTCATCCCCTTTCTTTGGTAACCGGTTGAGAAGCTGCTTTCTTCTTAGTCTAAAAGCATCTAGCTCCAGCTCAGCTTGTTTCAGAGATAGAGCTGTGAAGAATGAAGATGCCCTCCTTGAGATAAATGTTGTGGCCTCTTGTGGGCATAACTCTCACAGCAGGAACTGACAACTCATAATGATAGCACATAAAATGCATTTAAACTCAGTTCTGCTAATACTGTCCTCACCTAGCTGAGATTAGAGGATCCCTGTTCACCTGGTCTCTTCCACATTTATCCTGCCATTTTTCCAGAAGCAGAACTACCACTGGTGACGAAGAATCACCCATAGTAAGGGAATGGACCCATAGTAAAGGAATGGACTCTACTTCTAAGTCACAGAAAAGGGACAGTGGATGAACTGACTTGGCAATTTGAGAGGAGTTCTTATCTAGGACATTTGCATGAAACAGCATCCTCAGCTCTTGGTTTGATAAATAAAGGAATCTTTCATACATATTGTAAATAACCACAAAGATTTGCCATCTGGAATAGCTCCGCTTGGCCCTCTCCATACCCACCATTTTCAAGTAAACATTTCTCAAGTGATGATCTGGGAGAGCTGGAAGTGGGCAGAGCTCCATGTACAGCCAACCTGACTCCTCAGGATAAAATCTGGACAACACAATACTGAAAGTCTTGGAGGTATTTTGCAGTGGCTGCGCTATATCCAGTTTTTTCTCAAACAAATGTTAATAGCAAACTGGTAATTTTTCTGCTGTATCAAATTCCTTGGTACCTACTTGGGAGAAAATTTAGTAGATCCATAAACATTTGCATGGTTTATTTGAGCTATGCAAAACGTCAAGTGGTGAAGAAACTTGCCCAAAGTCAAAATGGCAGCTGCAGAGCTGAGGAGGGACCCCCATCCTCACTCCCTTATCTCCTTGTGAAGGACCAGCCTGCAGCGATCTGGCTTCAACCGCCCGAGCTCCAGCTGCTGCTCACAGGCAGCGCCACAATCCTCACATCCATCCCCTCCCGGGGCGAGCCCCAGAGCTGCCCAGCAGGCACACTCTGGGAATAGCTACATCCCAGCATCTATCCACGGGGTTAGGCAGAAAGGAGTATCCAGGGTACCTATCACGGCAACATCTAAATGCAAGTATCAGAGCACTTTGCAGACAAAAAGGGCTTTCCCCCAGGCTGTTTAAAATTTGCATGTTCCTGTGTAGCACTGAAGATAGCAGCAATGGTGATTCATTAAGATAATGATTTAAGTAGGAGGCTTAAGAAAGTCGGGGTGGATTAACATCCAAAGGGCTGCAGTTGGAGCTTCTCCATTCCAGGCTGCCACCTTCCCTTTTAAGGGAAGGGATGAATTCCAAAAGTCAGGAGAGCTATGAATTAACAGCAACTGTATCACAACTACAGTGCAGTGAAGCACAAGAGCACCATCTCTGCCCCAGCCCATCCTCCTTGGCAAGGGCAAGCACAAAACTTTATGCCGCAGAAAAATTTTCATGGCATTATAAATTATTGACAATTATAAATGATTAGATTTTCCTTTACTTGATTAGGTTGTTAGTGTAGCTTCTCATAAAAAAACTAAAAATCATGTCAATTTCTTTTAAACCAATATTCTGTCAACCTTAAAAACAATACACATTTTCTTCCAACCACCTGTCTTTCCCCACTATTGAATAATCAGATGGGTTTGATAAATCAATTGCTCCCACATAATGATGTAAATACACACACTGGGAAAAAGCACACAAGTCCTTTCCACACCCCAACATTTGATCAAATCGTGATCAGTTGCGAGTTGAGACATGAATTCTGTCCGCAGCACCAGGTTAATGCTCAGACAGTAACAGGCAGCTCATACTTCATCCCTGCTAAGAGAGAGGCCTCTGTACCGTGATTTTGATAGATTACTTTCAGTTGCCTTCTAGAGAGATGTACAGGCAGCCAGCTCTGCTGTTCTGCTGCTCACTGGTGACAGTTGCACCAGGGCACCCCGGAGCGCATTGCCCCACTCACCGCTAGCTGTGCTTGGGCTGAACGTCTTCTAGGCACTCTATCCCATGCTGATTCAGTACAGAATAGCTCCCTGGAATGCAATTATAGAAAGAGTGAGGGTTTGTCTTAAAAGGGATTATTCCAGAACAGCTATTCCTTATTAACTATTTCCAATCACCTCTTCATTAGGATGATGAACTAAGACCAGCTCTTCCATTCAGATTTGTAACTTACCTCGGTCTGAATAAATGACCCTGTTTGGGTGAGCCCTTAGTGCAGCACCATACACTCATAGCAACATCTTCACCAATAAAATTGATTCAGAGTTGCAATGAATCTGCTGCATGGACACATCTCAGCTCAGTTTGTTTTAATTTGGGCAGATAACAGGATCAAGAAATATGTTTTCAAAAAAATAGCTGTTCCTATCACATTAGATCTCATCAGGACTGCATGTGACATTTTGTACTTTACAAGTCTTGGGATCTGCTTTGTTCCAACTTGGTTTATTCCTGAGATATATGGAGACCTTAACAGCAGGGAAATTTTGAGTTCTGGAACTTCTTTGTTTATTAAGTTCTTAGCTTGCAAGATTTCTCATCCAAAAGGGCTGAGAAAGTACCTGGCACATCTTCGATGCTTATTGAATACATTATATAAATCAAACGTTTTATGATAAAATTCCACTCCCCCACACCAAACAGATGTAGGTGCAAGTCAAGGAAGCTTGAAAAATTGCACTAAAATTGATTTTGCTCCAGTTTTCCCCAAAGGAAAAAATTTGAGTGTGGGTTGAGACAAAAACACAGAAAATTTAAGCTATCATGAACAACTGAAAAGAAAAATGGAGGAAAGACAGAAGCCAAAATTAAACTTCACATTCGGCATGCATAATTTATATTCTCTACAGTGTTCTGTATTACAGGCATTCCTGGGCTCACACGTAAAGTGGGAGTCTTTTTCTTGGGATCATCACACTTCCAGAGAAAAATGCCAGATAGCTCAATGCTGGCATGTCCTGCCTCCCCAGGGGAAATCACAAACCACAGGGAAGGCTCATTCACATTCTGAGGGGCTAGAAGAAATAGGACCCAACAGAGCTGAGCATGTTGGTCCCAAAACCGTGGAAGAGTAACTTACAAACACTTCTCAAGTCCTGCAGCACAAAAAAACCCTAAGAAAACTCTTGAATACCTACAACTTAAAATACACAAAAAGCCATGTCATACTGTATGTGTTACAGGAAGGAACAGAAACAACATACTCTGTTAAGGCTGTTTCTGGACTATGGCTTGGTGTGGTATGACTGTTAAATATCACCATCTGCACCATGTTCCACGCCTGAGGTCTGTGCCCAGGCAGCTGGGTGCTGGTAAGGGGCAGAGAGTTTCAGTGGACACAGTTCAGTCCTTTCCAAGGCTGGTATTGGCATCCCAAAGGAGCTCTCTGACAAAGCATAGAGCTCAGTATTTCAGGACAGCATTCAGCTGCAAGACCCACAAGACCATTTTGTTGTGTCCTTGAACTCCTTGTTCATGCCACACCTCCCATTTTCACACTGACAAAGCTGGTCCATCCTGCCCAGAGTGAATCAGGGATCCTGTGTCCAAAAATGGGTGATCCAGCCTGCCATTACTTGATCTCAGTGACTGTGTAACTACCAGTCTCCCACTGCATACAGGCAATCTTAGTCCATGTGTATAATATTTTAAAAGCAGCTTTTATGGGTTCTTTTCCCCATAGGAGAGGAAGTTATGAGAGACATGATAGAAAGGGGAAAGGGCTATTATAAATATATACAAGTCAAATCAAGGTGGGGGGGAGGGGGAAGGAAAAGAAACTGAAACCAATTCCAGTCTCTCTCTCCCTCTAACAAATTCCACACTCTCACGGTCTCTGGCACCACTTCACAATAACCCCAAAAGATGTTCACCTGCTCCCACAATACTGAGAAACAAACAGTGAAACAAGAACAAAGACACTCCCACCTAGGATGACCAATATAATCCCCTGACAGCACATCGTGAAGGGAAAACCTTATCATTAAAGCAGAATAAAAACAAACACACACACGTACACACACAGCCCCACTGCTGTGCACAATTAGCATCCTCCCCATTTTCTATATGTATCCAGTATCAGGAGATTTATATTCAGGCCAAAAGCTCACACTGGCAGGAGAGGAAAGTACTTTGGAGAAGAGAGGGGAAGGGGGGAAAAAAAAGCCTACAGTTTCTTGGCTTGTGATCAGCAGGCTGGATGCATTCTGTGGAACTAGGCCAAAGCGTTAGTTATTATATTCAAGAGAACATCTGAATCCCAGCTCAAGGGAGCCGAGTTTGCGGCTCTCATTTATGCTGTATATCAATTGAATATCAAACCACATTTTCCGCCTTCTGAATAATAAAGCTTAATAGTTTGGGACTCCCATATGGTCTATTGTTAAAATATTTCCAAACACTGGCTGCTGTTTTATTTCTGAAGGAAAGATTTCTCTTTCCTCTTCAAGCTTTCTTGTTTAAAAGATGCTTGTAGCAAAAACTAAACGTATTCATCTTTTAAATATTTCCAGAGTTTTAAGAAGGGCTGAAAAATGAAAGGATAAGGAAAAGAAAATACATTTTGAAACTAGCCTTTTTTCCTTTTTAATGTCACATGCAAATGTTTGTTCCAGGCAGAAGCAGCTGGTGCCACCAGGCTCTGCTGTTCAGAAGAGGGGGTGCAGAAGCTTTCAGAAACCATGAGTTGCTCTAACAAAGGAGGGACCACACAGACTCAAACCATTCACAAAAGGACCCAGGCCGATTATTTGACTATTACTTACAAGGAAGGTTGGCCAGTAACATAGGCAATAAATACTGGAGAAACCTGTTCTGTGCATAACCCGGGTTTGTCTTTTCACAAGTCCTGCTCTCTAATTAGCTACTCATTCCTGGAGGGCACTGCTGATGGATGGAGTGTATCAATTTGGTATATTTTTTTTAAAAAAAGTCAAGAAACTTGTTAAATAAAAAACCCATCAGCATAATAAACACTCTGCAGTGTGTTAGGAACGGTGACTAGTGCTCCTTCCCAGTCACACCAGGAAAGAGTATTCCTGTTCTTTCAGAAAAAGACTCAGTGGCCGAGG
This sequence comes from Scytalopus superciliaris, assembly GCA_013400415.1. Taxonomy (NCBI): domain Eukaryota; kingdom Metazoa; phylum Chordata; class Aves; order Passeriformes; family Rhinocryptidae; genus Scytalopus; species Scytalopus superciliaris. The sequence goes on from VXBX01007365.1 coordinate 385,403, forward strand.
GAGTGTCTGACTCTCAGGGTCTGCAATGCCCTGCTCAGAGCACGGATGAGAACTCAGAAGTGCTCATCTCTTGATCCTGCATCCACCCCCTGTTCCATGAGCACTCAACTGCTCCACGAGCAGAAGTGAAACTTGCAGCATCGCCTGGTCGTGCACTGGTGTGACCCACCAGCTCCACCTCTCCCAGCCCTGCCCTCCTGAGAAGTTCCTCTCTGACAGGAGCTCCTGGTGCAGCACCAGCCTCGGTGCCTGCTGGTCACTCAGCCCAGCAGCAGGTGCTGAGCTCAGCAGGGACATCAGTAACACAGCACAAACACGTAGCTGTTCCTACAGCCCAGGAGCCAAGTAGAAACTCCTGCTCTCTCCTCCTTACTCTCTCATTCTAGCCCTCGTTGCTGCTTCTCATTCCTGTCTCCCATTTCCCTCCTGCCCGTGTGTTCCCCTCCCCTCCATCACCTATCTGCCCCTCCATCGCTCTGCTCCAATCCACAGGGCTTCAGAGTCAGCTCTCCTAGCCCCAAAACTGGTTGCTCTTACTCATCAGCTGCCTCCTCCCCAGAAAGGAAGAAATTCCAGTATTTCAACATTTGCTCCCATCCCAATTCGGGGAGAAAAACTGAAATTAGAGACTCTCTGCAGAACGGAAGTTCACAAGTTTAAAAAGAAAAAAAAGAAACCTATTTCTGAACACCAGTACATTTTGTGTCATTTGAAATGGAATATTTTACATTACTGAAACCAAAGTTGGTTCATTTTGGTTTGGTGACCTGACCTGAGAAATTTTGTTCTGAGTCAGTACACTGTTGAGCTGCTTTTATTCCCACAGTGTTGCATTGCCTCAGCCACTGCAGCTTGGCAGGCTGGTAACCCCGGGCTCCCTCCTGGTCAGACTCCCTGGCTGGACGGCAGTTCCCACAGCACACTCCACATTTCCCCTGGCACAGCTCAGCCTCTGGGAGACCTGCAGTGCCACTTGGGAAGGCCAAGGCCCTTGCAGTCCAGCAGGAGAGGGCAGGTACATGAGACAACAGCGCTCTGAGCAGTCAAGAATGACCTGAAATCCAACATAGTGTTTGAACCAATCCCAAGCAAAGCCTTTCAGGCCAGCTACAGAAAAGCAAAGCAAAGGGATATTCGCATTCAGGCAGCACAGACAGGCCGAGGAAATGTTTCTGGTAAAAAGCTAGTTTATTAATCTCACAGGTGATCAGAAATCTAGAATTGGGCTTTTCTAGGAAAAAAAGTGTTTCCATTTTAAGGAAACTATACTTTTCTCTGAAAAAGCCACTCCAAGGAAAACTCAGATCAGTCTCCTACTGACCACAGCAGCATTCTTACAAACTGCCTTAAAAATAATACAGTGAGCAAAGCTCACTCTTGCAGAAATCTCCTCAGCAGGGAACTTAAATTATAGCAATATCAGCACCCTTATATCTCCTACACAGCTCCTGGAGTGACCCAAGGACTGTAGGATTTAGTTCATCAACCGAGTTTAACGACTAGTTTAGAGTCTGACAAGTATTGAACCAGAGGGTTTGCAACAGATGTCTGAACGGTCGATCCCTTGCTGCTTCCAGCCGAGGCACAGACACAGCTTTTGTGAGGGCTGGGAAGAAATAAGTGCTGGTGGAGCTGCTGATGGCTCTGAGCTCTGCCCCAAATATTAGGGATGCCACTAACTCACGCTCAACAAACAGTTCTTAAAGCAAGTGGAGAGGACTCAGAACTCACAGAAAGCTATTTTAGCATTTTTCCTGTAGACTCTGCAGTGTTACTCCTGTCATGTGTGTTCTTCCCCCAGATCTGTGTATCTGAGAGAAGGTAGAGTGTGTGTGTTTGTATTTGATTTACTTTTTTTTTAAAAAAAAGGAAAAGGAGAGATACTTAGCCTGCAGTTTCAGTGTTGGAAACTGCAATAAACCTCTCTTTTTAAACCCCATAACCTTGTGACTGTTTTATAGTTATAAGGAATCATAACCAGAGAAAGATTTAGCCTAACAGTGATCTGCCCTCAAAGACATTAATCTGTCACATCTAATAGAAGGGGGATAAGGAGACAAACCTTTCCTCTAAGTAATTCAAACAGATGGTGCATGGCTTTGGTGGGAACTTACTGTAAGTTGCCCCTGTAACAAGGGTAAATTTGGCAGTGCTGTTCACCCAGAGATGCTATTTACGAGTAAGTGTGAAAGATATCTCTGCACGATTTCCTTGTGTTTTAAAACCCAAATTCTCAACGACCGTATTTCACTGCTTTTGTGGTTGACACATGCAACCAGCTTTCCACCCACTTTTTCACCCCCTTTAGTGCCAGCAAGACTGAGTCTCTCTTGTTTGCAGTTTTTCCTTCTTCTCTAAGTAATTCTTTACTTTTGAGGGATCAGCAGAAGATAATCAAGTGCACCATGCCAACATGTTAAAGCACAGTTTTCTATCACTATTTCCAATATAACTTTGTTTGTCTGGGCTTTTAGTAGCTTTTTTCTTACCCTATAAAGCACACCAAAGTCTTCAGGTTAGTTTTTCTTTCTTTCCTTCTCCGTGCCCTATTTAGAAAACATAAGGTTTATTTTCTCTCCTCTCTTTTTCTCCCCAAACCTCAATCTCCAAGTTCTCTTTTCTAGTTTTATCATACAACATCTCTTCCCTGCTTCTCCAGACTCACAGCAAAAAGCATTTCTTGATCACCTTTCTCTGGGTTCCTTCCTCTCCTCCAGAAGAGCAACAAATGGCTCCTGGGACACTTTGCTCTGTTTCCTCTCTTGGAAGGCAGCCAAAGCTTACTCAACTCTCTTTTCCTCAGGTCTGCCACTCAGCCCACTAACCTATCCCCATTTTCCACCCACACTGAACAAGCCATAAGGCTTCCAAACTTGTATGGAGAGCTTAATCCTAAATTCAGCTTGTTGTCCTGTAAGAGACCAGACATGAAACCAATACCAGTGCTTAAGAGTTCCCATGATATCTCAAAGCAGGTGAAGACCATTATTGTCAGATTCCTAGCATGCAGCAGGGCTGATAGGGAGCACTGAAAAACATGGGGGAACAAGAGACCAGATTCACATGCAGTGGCAGTCCGGGAGAGTGTACTGAATTCGAAGGAGCAGTAAATGTACACACTGGTTTTCCAGACCAGTCAGGGGAGGATTGGTATTAGAGAACCCGAGGGTAATCCCCAGATTACCCTTCAACACGCTCAGAGGGAGCAAATGTCACTTTGCATGGTGAGCATGGCAGCTCGGGAGCACGCTTTACATTTCACGTTAATGACTATTAGCATGGAGCCCAACTTCCTTCCCCTCTCTAATTTTTATATAATTAAGGACTAGAATGAGCATTTTGTTTCAGTCTGCAACAGTGACAGACACCAGTGCTGCAGAGTAACAGGAAAGGGAGAGAATGAAGCAAAAAAATGCAGGTGGTAGACACTTACTGCTCTGGCCACTGCATGAGAAGGCTTGAGTGCACATTTTTGCCTGATTGCATAGCTGTCTCTGCTGCCCATCTAATCTGCTTAGAAAACTGGTTTTGAAGGATATGGTTCAGACATACCCCTCGCATGGGGGGGGGGGAGTGATGAGGGGAAAAAAAAAAAAAAAAAGTGCTGCAGCTGCAAAAGATAAAATAGAGACAACTAATTTTCTCAGAGCTTGCAACACAACCTCTCCCCCTCCTCCACATGCAGTCACTGCACTGGCAGGATAAGCTGGAGATTCTCCAGCGTAAGCAAGAAGGCACAATAAGGTGTGCGGGCCCTTCTCCGCCCCGATCCCCGCAGCCCCCGGGGGTGCCACGGGAAGCGCAGGCGGACAGCCCCGCCGCCCGGGGCCGGGGGGACATTCCTCTGCCTGCTCCTTTCAATTGCCCTCCCATTTTCCGAGGGGGACGTGAGAAACACGCATTGCTGGATGTTATGCTGAGACAATAATGAGCGTAAGGGAGCCGCAGACTCCTGCTGTACCAATTGGTGGCTGGGCTCTGAACTCTCATTGTGTGATCCGATTTCTCCTGTCATTCAAGCCATTTTGCAAACTCCAAGCATACGTTCATTTAAGCCATGTGGCCTGAAATCTAAACAGCTGAAGGGGGCGGGAGGGGTAGGAGAGAGGAGAACCACTGGCTTTCTGGTGACAGTATCTGAAACACACATTGGCACAAGGAAGTCTCACTTTGGATAGTCACTTAGCAAAACAACTACAGCTGCTGACAGGCAAGAGGTACAGTTTCAAGTGACCATCAGACATAAAATAGGCCAAATAAATTACTGCAGTCTAAAGGGAGTGGGTGTGTGTGCTCCCACAAATGTAAGAGAGATAACAAATGGATTACCACTGGGTACCCAATGTCAAGATTAGCAGCCCCAGTTCTCATTTCAGTTACACCATAGCAATGGCTTTACCCAGGATCCAGCAGAAGCGAAACTGAAATCAGAGTCCGACCCAGGATGTCAGGGAGGCAGCTGCTTTAGCTTTTTAATGCCTAGAATTTCAGCCCAGTTTGCTTTGTTTCAGGAGTCTAAGCTGCCTCTGGCAGAAGGGCTGGCAGCCTTTGCCAGCTGCCACGTGATCTGCAAGGATGTTTCCTAAATGGAATTTGGTTGGGTTTTTTTGAGGTGGGGATGGGAGAGAGGAAATGGGGGTTGTTAGTAATGGAGGCAGACAGCATGAGAGGTATATTGGCATGTTTTGTCCCTTTCCTCAAAGGTATTTTGCCCTTTATTTCTATTCCATGCCCATATATACACGTACCCTCTCCTCTGTGCTGTCCTACACATACACCCTTCTGTTCTTTGAAGGAATCAAGAAGGTCAGTTCTGGTCTTTGTGGAGTCTTTGAGAAGACCTTGTGTGAGTGCTTACTCCCTCACTGAAGTAAAATACAATGGGGTTTTACATATATATATATTTTTTTTAAGCTTTCCAAGTATTAATTGCTTACGGAAATTAAACATCTATTAACTCCCCAAACAAATGAGAAGATGGTTTCAGTCTGACTGAAATGCTTTCCCTTGCTAATGGCTAAGAATACCATTTTCTTGTCTTTTACAATGGCAATTTCATTAGGTCTACAGTTAGCCAAAAACTTCACAGGAGAATGGAAAAGGTCCAACTCCCACCTCCAACACAACGTTCAGGGTCCTGCAAGACCAAGTGAGAAACTGGCAATTATGACTAGCCACAGAAAGTCCTCAGGGCAGAGACTGACTATGTGGGTTGCAGAGTCCACCTGCACACCTTTTCTTACCACATCGCCCACAGTCCCCTCCGAGTTTTCACAAGTATCCGACTACAGACACCATCCCACTGTGGCAATGAGGTACTGGAAGTGCAAAGAGGAGCTGAAATGCTGATAACAGCATGAATGCTTAGAATAGCTGATGCCAGGGGGAGAGAAGGGGCCACCAGCTGAATTTGCATCACACAGGGAAGTAAGTCAGTTGGGTAAAAGCCCCATATGGCTGCTTGGGAACACGGTGCTAAAAGGGCTTTCACTGCTCGGAGAACCGCAGGTCTCCTCCAGCTTCTCATTTCACTCTGTGCAATTTGGTGCAGAAACTTAAAGAAAAGATTCCAAAACCCCACAGTCTTTTATTACACAAGAAAAGGAACTAGTCATTTGCATGAGTATGTTTTCTGCATTTAAGAATCAAAAAGCACTTAGTACTTGCCCTCGGCCTAGCTCAATCAAGGTCAAGTACCAAGTTCAGCAGCAAGAGATGACAAGGACTCAGGTACATCCAAATCCCATTCAACTGTTGTACCCATTAGACTGAAGAGATGTTAAACACCCGAATGGCGTCAGGAATGACTAATGCCCTCCCAGGTCAGCCCGTGAGAGAGAACTGGGAACTCACACATCTCCTTCCTCTGCCTCCCACTCCAATACTGTTGCAAACCCCATGTGATGAGATTTTCCTAATCAGCAATTAAATAGTTAATGCTTACATTACAGCAGATGGAACAGGAGTTGCTGCAGGGAAGGTATGCAGAGGGAAGGAGGAGAAAAGAGACAGCAAGGAGGAAAAAGCAGGCAACGAAACAATCCTAAAGGAAAGCAGTTTTCCCACTAAAAGGAGTGATTAGTTGACTAGACAATGTAACCCTTAAGACTTTGTCTAGACTAGGATAAAATGCTATATTGTTGAAGGCGTTTGAGAGGTACAGTGTAGGTAAGGCTCGGCCTTTGAGCATGTGGTAGCCAAGGCAGAGACTAATTAGGACATGTTCACTAACATGTCTTAATGTTCCACGTTCAAATCCTTGCCCAAGAACTCAAGGCTATGCAAAGCAAAGGTCTCTGATGCTGTCCTAATGATTGTAAAAGCAAAGCTGTAACACAGTGCAGAGAAATCAGAATGTTGAGGAATTGCTCAAGTCTCACATCCCCCTTTTTCACATGCTCACTGAATGCCTATAAACATTTGCATCTTAAAATATTCACCAGCATTTTACCAGACAACCTGCTATGACATTTTTCCTCTATAAATCTAATCAAAATCCCAAATGCCAATAGGAAAAGAGACCACAGGCTAACAGCCTACACTCCCATGAAACTTATCCTTTTGCTCCAGTGTTTGCCCAGGCAGATGTAGGAAGGGGAGTGTGAGTCCAACAGAAGAGAGGACTAAGAAAAGTGTGCCCAGGGCTTTAGCAACACCATCATTTTGATAATCCATTACCAGATCTGTAATTAAAACTAAGTCCCACCTTACTAGGACAGCCAGATGCATCCATAGAGAACTCCTTCAGAGAGTTGTTACAGTAAATACCAGGAGAATTACGAATGCTGTAGCTTCTTCTTAACCCTTCCAGCAGTACTTCAGGAACCCACCTGTCAGTTTGAAAGACTGATTGTTTTTCCCCCAGCTTGTTGCAGGCTCTAGGTGTGCCCCTAACCAAATAGGCTTACCACTTAAAAGCTTAATTGCACCTGTGGCTTAAACCTTATCCCAGACAGCACTTGGGAGCATTTGGATTTGGGCGTTTCAGGTGTGAGACTGGGGCCTGCATTCACAAACAGAGCTGGGCAAGTCAGAGTAGGAGCCCCTGGTAAAAGCAGACTCTGTACACTGGGGAGCAAGGAATGGGGAAGGAAGAAGTGCTTTTTCCATTTTGATCACATTTAACTGTATTTACATTTCCACAGCTGGGCTTGAGTAATGTCCACCTCCTTGTTTGTGACTGAGAGCAGGTTTCAGAGTCTCAGATTTCTTTTCCACAACAAAAAGATCAAAGTTTGAGCCACTTGTGCAACTTAGGTGTTTACAGTGAACTGGTCTAATCGCGTGGCAAGCCCTCCCTCCCGTTATCAGTCTCACACTGAGCCAAGCTCCTTCATTCCACAAGCACCAGGAAAGGCCCATGTCTGGTGTGGATTACAACCCACCATCCCTTCTATCTGCTTTTACATGGGAACTAAAATACAGCGTGCTAGGGAAGGGTCCAACATGTTCTAGTAAATATTCACTCAGGGTCTGACAAACCATTTCCAGGTTGTATTTTTAAAGAGGCTTTCTAAAAAGCAAGTAAATGCTGTGTGAAGAACCACAATGGAAGAGAAGGTTCCCTTCACTCACTTTCCCAGTATTGCCTACGTAGTACAGGGTCATGGCGCATCTTATTGACAAAGGAAACCTGTGCTGCCCTGTCAAAAGTTACTGGTGACAGAAGGAGTCCCTGCGGCCAAACTTCCACATTCCTGATCTCTCTGTGCCTCATGCAAGGACACACAAACTTTCTGGGTCTCAGTTTTGTAAGCTATGAAATTGAGTTAAATTTTAGGGGGTTATGAAATTGTTTTTAATTAATAATTGCCAAGCACACATCTTCAGATGAAAGGTATCATATAAATATTAATGAGCTCAGACTACTGGCAGTATGTGTCTCTCAGGAATCATAAGCACCATGGATGGATCAAAGAGGACATGTAGCTCTAAGAGACAGAGTGGTGGGAGTTGTCTCTGTGTTTAACTGTATTTTAAAGTAGATCCTCAAGACTGTTGTGGATATTCCCTATCAAGTTACAGCAGCTTTCAATTAAAATTACATTTTATCCTTAGGCAAAATTCCATCGTGTACCTTTTAATATTAGCAGGGCACATTTTCACTCATGTAGATATTTCTTCTACATACATGCATTACTAGATCTTTGTAAATAGGGGTCAAACCAAGTGGGAAATAGGGATTTTGCCTTCATTTTCATCCAAATAAATACCCCTTACCTACTCGATTGCTGCAAAACCTCCAGCTCTGCTGCGGTGCCGCGACAAGCGGCGGGATGCGGACGTGGCAGCCCGTGTGCTCCGCGGTGCTGGCAGCTCAGCCCGCCGCGCTCCAGGCTCGGAGCTGTCCCCGGCGCAGCCCGCCGCGGTGCGGATGCTGCTCCGCACGGTGCGGGCAGGGCCGGGGCGCCCGGCGGGGCTGCGGGGCGTGTCGGGGCACGGAGCGGGCACGGAGCGGCCCCCGGGCCGGCCGGACAGCAGCCCCGGCCCCGCAGGAATGCCGCATGGCCGCGGGCCTCGCCAGCCTCCGACAGAGAGGGGCTTAGCTTGTTTCTCTCAGGGTCCGGCAAACCTCTGCTTTGTTGCTGTTGGGGGAGGAGGGAATGAGGAAGAGTTGCTTTGTTGGGTTTTAAAAAAAAAAAAAAAAAACATGAGAAGGCAGCAGGGAGCAGAGACCCAAGATCTTTCTTTGCCTGAGGAAAATTCAGTTTTATCAGCTGCCTCCTTCCTTTCTCCAGCTGTAAGACCCCCATGGGGCAGCTTTCTGCCTACTTCTCTGCAGCCAGGGCAGCCCGGATGCTTTGTGAGCCTGACACGTGGCCAGCCAGGGGATCTACAGCAACTTCCCTCCTTCCTGGGGGCTGCCTTTCATTTCCTCAGTGGAGTCACACCAAGGGCCCTCTCTCCTGCTCACCTCAGGCACTGCTCCATAAGCTCTGCTCTCTGCACTTACTGCTGAGGCAGTGCTGTAGCTGCCTCTGGTTTTGTCTACACTGGACCAACTGGGACTGATTGATTAGTGCTGGCAGCAAGAACAAAAATCAAATGGCGTAGGCACACTTGGGGTGGTTGTAACTGTCCCTGAACTGCTCAGAGGGAGCACAGTGAAGAGATGGCATTCAGAGTCCTTACCAATTCTTTTGCCAAAGAGGGAGAAATCTGGAAGATGCTCAGAACAAATAACACCTTGATAGCTAGAAAAAAAAAAAAAAAGCTCCAGAAATTAATTTGCCTATGAAAGACAGGATGTTCACAATACGGTCAGTGATGGCCAAAACAATGGTCTGATAAGCAGGATCTTCCTGCCGTGTTCAGGACTAAAAGATATGGCAGAAAACGCAACTATGTTTTGATACTAAATAACATAAATCTGGACACAGTGCCAACAATTTTTAGACAAGGAACCAAGAACCCGAACCAGAGAGATGGGAAGTTAATTTCTTCCCCCAGCCACACCAGGGAATTTTACACTTCTGTATGAACAATGTTTTTATAGCAAACCCAGGCATCAGTCCTAGCAAATACCTCTCTGTAAACTCTAGCCCGAAAGAATCACTTTGGAAAAGGTCATACCACCTCCTGTTCCCAGAATTAAGTTAATTAGCACTTGTCCCCCTCTGCATAAGGTCAGGGATCCTCCCACAAAGGAGGTACACAACCAAATTGTTAAAAGATGTACATATGCCCTCTTAAGCAAACAGGTTTCTTTGTAGTATCACTAAGATTCCCTCTGGTCATGCCTGCAGAACTCCCAGTTGGAAGGGAAGCAGGCTGGGAGATGAGCGTAACCACTGCTTTGCCAGGTACAAGGAGCACACACAAGCCAAGAGGACTGCTGGTGTTTTAGTACTAGGTAGTGATCTCTCTCCATCTGGATGGCTTTTATCAGCCTTCATGCAGAATGAAATACCTGAACGGTTTCTCATTGAATTTGAAAGATTTGCAGTGCATTTTCCCCTCTGACACACTTTGTTTCTCTTATTCCATCCAGGCATTTGTGCTGCGGATACTGCTGAAATACTTCACTTCCTCTCCATGTGACCACCTATGTGCACTGACAGAAAGCAAAACCAGGTAAGAACTGCTATCAGTTATATCTGGGTGCAACTGAAGTTTGATCAGCAATGAAGGTCAACACGCTGTTCCGTATTTTCTGTCCACAAAAAAGTTACACAGTGCACTCACTGAAAGAGGGAAAAAATAACGAGGCCTATACAGTTCTTGGGCACAGAGATATTGTCACAGATTGCCAGCCACAGAAGTTGCTTCTGGTTTACACCAGTAGTTTAAGAACAGAAACCCAGACCCAAGTGTTTAATTACAGACATGTCCATCCTAATCTAACAGCACGAACTCTGCAGGATGTTAAACCCCACTTCCTAAGCCTTTCTGTCACAGCCATGACTGCTTGCTCTGAGCACAGCCTCGAACCTGCTAAGCAGGAAAGGATTACACCAAGGAGGACAGGCTCCAGTTCCCTGGAGAGAACACTCCTTTGCAGGCCTGTAAAAAAGGGTTCACAGACTATTTGTGTCAACTCCCTAAACCACAAACCACAACTAGCCCTCCCTCTGAAGCACTTGCATGCTGCTCCTTGCAAAGCTGGAGCAAGATATGTTGGCATCCAGATCGCTGCCTTTGGGGGCCCACCCATCCCTCCTGGCCTCTTCCCACCCCTTATCACAGACTTGCAGCCCCTTTCCCTGGGCAGCAGCAGACACTGGGCTGTATTTGGCACCTTCTGTTTCACCATCACCCTGTTCTCCTGACCCAGGCTGCAGCTTGCCCACCCTGCTGGGTCCTCTGATACCAAGAGGGGGAAAACAGAATTACAAGTAAGAAATGTGAAACTGGCAGCTCTGGCATCTGAAACAGAGTGGGATTCAGGATGCCATTTGGCGTTTCAGCTTGAAACTTTACAATAAGCAGGGAAAAACTGAACTGTAGCAAAGGAATGGCTTATGGGCAGCTCAGACTTGTCCTAGACTTTCAAGCCAGTCATTTCCCATAAATACTCATAATTTCAAACATAAGAAAGGGGGAGAGGAGACAAAACAAACTGAGTCAACTGCTTACTGCCTTTCTGATTCAGAGTACTCAGCAGATGTAAGACAGAAAATTATTCTAGAAAAAAGTTCCTATTTATGTATCTGGGACAGCCCCCAAAATTTTTACCAGAGGGGAAGAAGAGGACAAGAACTAAACTGCGAACTTGTCCGCACCCTAGCAGGAATTCACCCATTTTTCACCTCCCACAGGTATCATTAGCATGCTACTGAGAGCAGAAAAAACAGCAGCTAAGATCAAACAGAAGCTAGTAACAAAGCTCTTCCTCCTGTCATCCTGCGATGGGCCAGAATTTCTGGCTGCAGCCGAGTCCTTTCCTGAAAGGCTGGGCTGGTTCAGAGTCCCTTTTAACAGAAGGGCCACTCTATGAACGTGCTGCAGCTGCGACACAGAAAGTGAAGGCAGGAAGTCTGACGTTCACACCAACCTCAGCCCCTTCACTCACACCTCTTCTCAAATAGCTTTAGCACATGGAGCCCACATTTTCACATTCTCAGAACGAGCTTTATCTATCACATTGCAAGTTTAAGAGAATTTTTTGAAATTGTACAAGTCCCTTTTTCCACGTTCAAAGACTCGCTCAACTGGGAGCAACTTTTAAATTGTTTTTATAAACTGTTCTCCTCTCTGATTTTTGCAATAAGTTGCTACACTCCCTTTTAAAATAATATATATAAGTTTAAAAAACTAAAATATGGATTGAAACACCATACCAACTGTTGTCACAGTCCAAAAATGTCTGGATTTTCAAACTTAAGTCCACTGCTGTGTAAAAGGGCCACACACATGTAAGTGTCAATCAGACTCGGTGGCAAAACAGGGGGACCCAGGCTGAGCCTGCAGAATGGCACAGACTTTCCTGGACACACAGAGAGTGCCAGTCCTCACCCATCTGGAATAATTCCTGCAATTTTCAATGAAGACTTCTGGAATTGGATCTCAAGAAGCCAGGTGTTTGATTTCTGCATCTCCTGCTTTGCAGTGTTCAGTGACAGCAGCAGAAAGAGAGGGAAATAAAGAAGTATGTATTATTTACAAGGCTGCACCATAATTATACCTAATTATACCGTTGTGACTGTTTAATGCAGGCAACTCAAGAGGTCTGTTCTGTGCCCAAAACCTCTGTAGCTGATCCTGTGCACTTTTAACAGAAACAGTATCTCCATTTCCCTCCCCTCAGCACCAGGATTAAAATAAAGTAACATTCAAAGCATTTGTGGAAATAGCAAACAAATGGGTAGTAAAGATTGGAGGGTGCTTGGCAGCACAAAGCCATATGCAGAAATTAGCTATGGCAAGTAACTGAGTGAGGGCAACAAAATCCAGCATTGTGCAGCATTTGGACACTCAGCAAAAGACTGATGAGTGAGGGGAAAGGGCCAACCCCACATGATAGTGCAAGGCCTCAAGTACTATTTTGAAGCAGGTAAACTAATACCTCCTGTACCTGTTCCAAACCACACAGTAATACCTGGTCTCTGTCTCTACAAAGTCTGCTGGCTGCCCCCTTGGAAGGAGCATCTATCTTGGAGAAGATCTTGTATTTTCTCTTGGTCTCTGAAAAAGGACCCCAAACAAGTGGCAGGGACACAGGGGTTTGGAAGCCTTTGCGTGTTTATCTTTACTGATAAGCCTGCAATCTTTGCTGCAAGCACATCAGCCTGTGTCTGCAGCAAAACCTTATTCCAGTCAATGCCTGCCTCGAAACAGGCTTCCTCAGGCTGGGCAGTGCCTTTAACCCCTTAGTGGCCCATCGAAAGAGACTTTGGTGTAAAGGCTTATCTTTCCTGCTCACAGATGCATCATGTTTTCATACAACTTAAAAACCAAGGAAGTATGCCAGACCTGCTTTGAGACAGCAGCAGTGCAGATTGTACCTCCACAGATACTATCTTACCCTGTGAGAGTTTCATCTCCCCAAACCTCCTCTGGCCCTATACAGATCAAAAGTATTGTCCATTTTAAAAAAAGGGATGTAGCTATCCAAACTGTGGGATGAACACATAAAAATTCATTAAGAGGACTTGTTGAAATTATTCTGCCTCATTGATTGGAGACTCTCAGCAGGAGCGATTTGGATTCTTAGAACTGGAGAATCAACCATGATTCCAAGACATCAGATCCTTTTCTAACAGGTTAACTAACCCTGCTCGTGCAGCTTTGTTAATACTTGAATTCTCAGTTCAGGCACAAACATGCATGCCAAGGGCAAACATCCAGAAAGCCACTGGGGATCTCCCAAAGCTGACATGCCAAGAGCTTGGACAGCCTGAAAATTTCTCTGACAGCAGGTTCCATTTATTTCCTCCCACTTGCTCTTTCCCCATCTCCTTCCTACACCCCTGAGTCAACCTTCACCAGGCAAGTTTCAGTTAAGCATGTGCTTTGCCAGAGGTGTTTTTAAATTATGTTTTTAAAAGTTTATTTTTAGTACACAAGCACAGTGCATGATGCTTTTAGGGCTTCTGGAGACTTCAGCATGTCAGGTATGACTTTGCCAGGTGGAAGGAACATCAAGTCATGAACTGGCCCATGGACAACAAGCTCCCCTCCCCTGTGTCTCTCTGTCTCTGTACTCCAACTCACAGGTGGAGAGAAATACAGTAATTTTTATTCTGGTTTCTCCTACCAATTATTCATAACATTCATGATCAACATACTGGAAATTCCAACTGAAAAAATTTAGAGGAATCCAACTGATCCCACTCCAGCTGATCTCTTAGCAAAACCAGCAGCCCATGAGACAATACAATTCCATGAACAATTTCCCATTAGGGCAAGAGTTGGAAAACAGTCCAATAAAGTAAACTGGGTGAAACTTGAGTTCACATGGTCCAGCACTCCTTGCATGTGGCAAACAGCAAGTTTCATTTAGGAGTTTGTTCTAAATGGTTTTATTCAAGTTATGTGACCAGTTTCTCTTTCCATAAGAAAAGTGTAACATGACCACAAGCTCATTTCTGAGGAGAAAAGCACATATTTTCAGGAACAAATCTCTCAAACCAAAGGCTGTGTCCACAGCTGCTTCCAGGACCAGTTTAATGTCCCCTGTTCCCAAGTGGTGCAAGTGGCTGCAATACTGTGTCCTCAGCTGCACAGCAAATAGAGCCAGAGCAGGTTACTCACAGCAGAGAAATGGCTCAGAAACCTCAGCTGTAGGAGGGGGCACAGAGGAGCTCTGGGAGGAGAAGAAAAGGATGTGGTAGACAATTTGCTAATGCCCAGAAAGTCTGTGTCTGAAGAGGCGAGCTGCACGCCAGAATGCCTCGGGACAGGGCTGAGGCCTTTGCTCTTTCCACAACAGCAGCTTTTCCTAAATAAAGATGTCTTTACACGCAGGACTTGGGAAACTTAATTCCGATGAAGTAAAGTTGTGAATTTAAAGTGAATTAGCTAAACCACATTACATCTCTGTACAAACACACTCATCCAGTATTTAAAGGAACTTTAATTTGTTTTATCTCCTTCTACTGAATGAAGAGCACTTTAATTCTAAGAATGCCCATGCAGGTATTAGAGGGTTGAACAAATGGTGAAGTTACATGCTATGCTGGAGCTGAATGTGGCATAGGAAGCCTCCCCAGTTCCATGCTAAAAAATGCTAATTTCCCCCTCACTTAAAAATAAGGTAACTAAAATTACCAGTTCAATTTTTCTAATTATCCATGCCTATAAATTTCAAGCTGCATTTAGAAAAACCGACCTCTGGTTCTGCATTTGCCTTTTGTTTCAATCTACCAGAACATGTGTGTTGTTTAAAGTATCAGAAGAAAAAGGAACATCAAAAATGGGGAAAAAATGGGAAGAGGCAACAGCACATAAGAAACATGCACGTCATTACTCCGAGAAAAGCCAGACACCACATCCCAGCCGCAGTCTGTTTATGGACCTGGATCTAGATTTGGCCTCCACCATTCCACGAGCTCCTAACCTGACTATCCAACAGGGAGGGTAATTCTCAGGTTTTAGAAGTGAGATCGTTGTGTTGTTTGTGAGCAACTAGGTGTGTTTCCAGCTTACCCAGGCAGTACAGGCCTTTTACAGCTTCATCGAGGGTCAGACAACACCACAACCCAGCTAATCGCTGGGACACAACATTTCTTAATCAAAGAGCTCAGCAAAAATTTCACAGAGGAGAAAATTGCAAGTAATGGTAAATTTCTGGCTGCTGTTTCGGAAAAGAGACTCAACCTCTCTGCTCCACTTTACCTGGCATTGCTGGGAGAGCTTGCAGCAATCAGAACCACAGAATAGAGGAGTCCAGGAAGCACAAGGGGGTCTGACCAACTGCTTGAAGTGAGAGCACTCTGGTAACTATGGTTAGTTACCAGAACCTGAAAGATCTTCCCTACAGAATACGTGCTACTTTCCATGCCACCCCTTTTTGATCTGGAGAGGAAGCAATAAAAAGGATAAAGAATTTTTATTATAGATATTAAGTAAACAACACTCTGGCTCCAATGCAATCTTCCACAAGAAGCAAAACCAACTTCACAAGCAAGTCCAGATTGTTAAACAGGAGACAGATGAAAGCACTGCCTCAGAATGCAAGGAAATCCCAGGCTGGCTGGTTGGGAAAGAATTAGCAATACATAATTAAAAAGAGCACTCTTCCCTTCCTGGTCCCCGAGGTGAACACAGGTCCTGCATATTACTGACTTCTCCATCAGCAGCAGACAATGAAGGCATTGCTTGAGGTCCTTCTTGTTTCTACCCAGGCCTCTCTTGCTCTTGGTTGCAGCTGCTGGAGGCTGTTTCACATCAGTTACCAGCAATGTCCTTGTGCAGGACACACTATTGTATGTGCAGCTTGTGATGAAAGATTTGCCACTGGAGAACACCAAGAGGGAGGGAATCAGACAGTAGTTCTTATCATGACTTGCAGTAGAGGTTCAGTGGTCCCTTCCTGGTGGCCTTGATTGAGCACCAGTGGAGCCAACCCTCCTGCTCTTGTGTTTGAGTAGGGGAGAGCTCAGATCACACTTTACTGAACAGAGTAAATCCTGCCATTTGGTAATACCACCTGGAACACAGTCTATCAGGATCCTCTCCAGGAAGAGCTACTGAAGGAGCAGGAACATCCAGTATATTCATCAGGGCTAACACACAGGGAACACTTGGGATACAGTACAAGGTCATGTGCAGCACAGAAAGGCTCCTGCACACGTGAAGGTGGAAGGGACTGAGAGCACAGGACAGAGCAATGCAAAATGGAGCACTACAGAAAAAACAACAGGCAACATAGTCTGTGCCTTCAGCACAAGAGCCAGGGGCTGCTGACAACAGGCAATCAAGAAAACGCAGCAGACACTCAAAACTAGCAAACAAAATAAAGAGATGTGACTGACAGCCCAGAGTGATCCCTGCTCTGCAGGCAACGAGATCAGCAGCACACAGAGGAGCAGGATCACACACACCTTGCTACACCTGTCCCTCCAAAAGCCTGAGACCAAGGGCCACTCCAGCACAGTGTGCAGGGGTGCAGCTGAGCTGGGATGTTCCTTGGTCCCCAGCTCAAGGCAGAGAGTCTGCAGGAATGGCTTGAAAGTATGTCATGTATTGTAGAGAATACCCAGCTACACAGTCAGTAAAGGCCAGAAACTCCCTCACCTCAGGGCATAAGGCAACCACTGACTTCCTCTATGCTCAAGTTATACCATAGTTGTTTGTTTTAGGAGTTCTTGCACCTTTCCCTCAAGCATCTGGTGTTTGCCTGTCTTGGAGAAAGGATGCCAGGCTAGACAGACAGATCATGGCTTCTTTCTGGTATGGCAATTACTGCATTCCACCCTGGAAGGGGGAGAACACACTGGGGAAAGCGAGGAATGTTAGATGGCAATTTCCAATAACACACGGCCCCATTAAACAGCCCTTCCTCTCCATCTGGCCCTGCACAGGAGCAGCACACCAGGAGCACAGAGCAGCACAACTTGGCCCTTTGCACTCTCAAAGAGTCCTGTGTTCACTGCAGAATTCGGGAACAAAGCTGAGCAGGGCTTGGCTCTCACCCTGGAAGTCCTCATACATGCAAGAAGCAGGATGTTCCCATGCAAAGGAACATGTTACAAAACCAGGAGCAGAATTGTGGTCTGCAGCCCAAGTTAGTACAAAATCCAGTATTTAAAACAGATCTCAATAGACACCATGGTCCCTCAACATCAGGCTGAATCAGTCATTGTCCTAGAAGATGATCTGTGCCTCTAGAACCAAAAAAAAAAAGGCAAAAACACATCAAAGGTTACCTCCAAAACCAATTCCCTGCAACCCACTTACAGCAGAATAATAAATACCTGTATCAGTCTGTGAACTACTTGAAATGGGCACTTGGCAAAGCCTCTTTCCTCCTTCTCTGGAGCCAGAAGGCTCCCAAGCTCCCCAAGACAACTGTAATCTGGGAAACTTAGACCTGTCTTTCTACCTAAAAATTCTTCTCCCTGTTGACTTTGGCCCTGTGCCAGTTCAGCTGTCAATTCCAGGTCTCCCAATCTGTGTGTCAGCAGAAATTCCCGGTAGATATCTGTCCAGATTAGCTGCCCAGACACCATCTCACTTGTGGCCCGCTCACGGATACCCTTCTTGAAAGCAGCTGCTGCTGCTGCATTTATCCACTGGAGCCCTCATTTCCTCACTGTCCATCTGCTGCAGGGGAGGCAGAGCCACACACACAGGACACAAATGACTGACAGGGAAAACTCTGCCACAGCAAACAATAAAGACCAGGAAATCCAAAGCCTGCACCTACCTCATGAATTGGTGCTGGTTTTTAAAAGCAGAAGAAGAATGTGGATAAGCAAACACAGATACGGCTGAACGACTTATCTAAGTTTAGACAAGCGGTATCTAAATAATGCTATTTTATCTTATTACTGTAACAAATACGAGAATTGATTTAATAACCTAATGTTGGTTTTGGACAGTAGAGGTCTGCATCAATGGACCAAGGCACTAATTATATTATCTTATCAAATCAGTGTATAATAATAGAAGTTCTCTATGCATTGATGGAACTAGGCTTAGCTCTGCATGAGAAAATAATCCCTGAAAGACAGGGAGTGAGACAGTATTTAGCAGAAACTTCTTGTGCATAGTCGTTATTTTCTTTGCTTTTTAAAATATTACTAAGTATTATCTTTAAGGTATCGCCTGACACAAAATTTCCTCAATAATCTTTTATTGCTTGGTGTTTAACCTCCCTCCATTTTTCTGAGAGCTAGTCAATATAATTCTCCAAAAGACTTAAGTAAAAGGGAAAGAACTACTGGTGCATATGCAGATCCATTCATTGTAAGCTGACAATAAAGCTTTTTCCATCAAGGTACAAGCAAAATGACTTGCTGACATTAACTGGCAAGTACTTTGCATTCATATGGTATCTTTCATCTACAGACTTCAAAGCATCTGACAGGAGGCAGGCGGTTGTGTCGTCATCCATCCAAGGGAGAAGCTGAAGCAGAGTGGCAAGGCCTCCCCAGGAAGGTAAAAANGTGTCGTCATCCATCCAAGGGAGAAGCTGAAGCAGAGTGGCAAGGCCTCCCCAGGAAGGTTTACCTGATTCCCAGTCCTTAAAAATGAACTACAGTACACACTACAGGTGCCCCAGAGAGCAGAACCCCCACTCACCCACACACCTCTGAGAACTGCTCAGGATTCTTTGAGAATGAAAATTTCATTCATGAGAAACTAAACAAACACAGAACACAAGAATACTCCTCTACACACAGGGAGATGGTGGGGATCTGAAACCAGTCCAAGTCTGAAGGTCTGTAGTGCTCCAAGGAGGAGCGCTCCTTGAGTGAACCTGCGGAAGCACAGGTCTTCATTCAGGAGGAGAGGAAGGGAAATCCTGCCACATAATCTGGCAAGTGTTTAAATAAACCTGTTCAGATGAGGATCTCTCCAGAGAAAAACTAGGAGTGTAAGAAAGGTTATGGAAATAATTTTTAAAACGCCATCTTAAAGAGAGTAAGCCTTGTTTCAGCTCTAAGAGCTTGTTTCAGCTCTTCACCTTTTTCTTGTAGCTGACTGCCTAAAGCACTCAAAGGGTCAGCAGAAACACTTTTTAAACATAAATGGAGGGGGGGCAGGAAATCACTGCACAGTGCTATTTTAAAAGAAGTGTATGGATTCCTCTAAGTTTGGGAGCAACAAACAAAACAGGATGCTGAAGCAATCTCTGGAGCAAACAGTCTTGTAGCACTGGTCAGAGACTGCAATAGAAATATTTTAAAATGCACTCCCTGGTTATGAGATCTCTCATGGCCTGCAGAGGCGGACAATATTAGAGGCCACTAAATCCGAAGGTTTATTTTTCTAGAAGTTTTCACTTCAAATAAAGCTTTGTTTTAAAATGTATGGGGCCAACTGTTAGAGTATTGAGATCCTGGTTATTAGCCAGCTAGAGCTCATGAATTATGTTTAGTGAGAAGTTTATTGGCTCAGTAAACACCATTCCTGTTCCCCTTACTCCTGAACTGTGGAAGCCAAACCAAGAGATATTCAATGCCACATTACCACTAGCACCAGAGCAACTATTATCTGATTACAGACATTTTACTTTTTGTAAGGAATTTACTATTGCATCATTTAATACACGGAAGTCTTTAAATTTACCAAGGCAACACACAAGGAGTAAGGAACTGTTTGGTCTTGTTTACCATCTTTGGGAGCAGGAATATTGGTTTCCATCTCGTAGCTTTCCAAGTCCAAGCACTACAGAAATGCAGTCCCTTGAACTCTTAGTAAGGCAGGAGGTTGGCAAGGAATTTATAACAATAGCAAGGCTGGAGTGGGCAAGCACAGGAGTTTCTGATAAAGCCATCACATGGATTCAGGGCAGAGTATGGGACAGTAAGAATCTGCATTTGTTTCCTATTATTGCCACTCTGTCTCAAGGAGACTCTTAAAAATGGAGTCTATTCTGCATTCTGAGAGTAAGCGACCAGCGGTCAGACTCAGTCTGGTCAGACTTAGATGTTACTCTCTTTAGATGTTACTCTCTTTAAGTCACACACTCAACCACTTTGGAGTGACAGCACCATTATGATTTAATGGCAGATCTGGCTGCAGCTCAGGCACAATCCAGGTAAGGTGCCCCCAAAATGGGGGCAGAGCAGCCTGAGGTGGCACTGGCCTTACACCCGCGTGTGCACAGCAGCAGGAACCCGGAGACCAAAAACAAGGTAACCATCTCCAGAACTAGCAAGAGTGACATGGAGCTGCACAAATCCAGTAGCAACTTCTACTCATGTGGAGGCTTTGTCCTGGGCACAGAGCTGTTTTAGCTGATTATCTTCCACTGCCACAAGCTAAAGCCTCACATAGAGTAAGCACTGATCAGTCAGTGTGCAGTGACTTGTTTGTGTGCTCGTTGTTCCAGTTCTATGGAGTAGCTGAAATGTGCGAGAAGACGCTACAGGGACTGTGTCAGTCCTTGGGGCAAGGAAAGTTAATTTAGTCAGAAGAGTAAGGATGCAAAAGAGAGTGCTATAATAACAGTAGTCTCTTCTGGTAGCAAACTGGAAATGAAGGAGGTGAGGTTTTCCTCCTAGTTCCCTATATCTGTCACTCCACTGTGGCCAAATAGTGCATTTCTTTGTGTGTCTGCTTCCTCTCTCCCCTTTTTGCCCACACTGTCCATTTAGACTGGGATGTTCTTCAGGGAAGAGATTGTGCTTATACAGCCAAGTGACAGCCTTAGGTTCTGCAGTCCCTAAACCAAACACGGCCCAATTTACATAACACCAACCATGAAATCGTGTATTCTCATGTAAATGCTTTTTCTGATATCCTGAGAATCACAATGCCAGAATCTGCCCATATGTCAAAGAAGAACCTTGGCAGTACAGATCCTTAATGTCCAACCTATCCCACAAGGACATGCCAAGGCCGTATCATCACACCCATAACGAAGCACCTCTGGGGAGCAGGCACAGTTAAAATCCTTCCACCCCAGTAGTGGTGAAAGACAAGATACCCTTCTCTTTAAACTTAACCCTCTCCCTTCCAAAGAATGTCTGGAATTTCTACTATTTCCCAGCAGAGAGTGGAAGGCAAAGACTTGGCATGGGGCAAGACAGATAAGAGCAGTTGCCTTCTCTAGGTTTTGTTAACTCTGCATAATTGCTTAGGGCATGTGATGGTTAGAGAGAGACACATCTGTCAGAGACAGACTACAAATCACTAGGATAATTCCAAACAAACAAAATCCAGTTTACAATGTGGCTGTGGTATATAAAACACCTCTGTAAAACTATGGTATAATTCAACTGCTGCAGGTTTCATTTACAAAGTAACTATAGTTTTCCCTCTCAAAGCCTGCCATTTAGGATCACTAAGATGTTGAATGCAGTCTTGGCAGTCGTCTGGGACACAAAGTGAAGGTTGATTGTTGTTGGAAGTTTCTCTAAGCAAGCCACATTTAAATATCATGTTTTGCAAAAGGGCCCATATTGCCTTGCATGTGAATTCAAGTTCCTTTACCAGTTCAAAATCTGGGTCAGAGCAATTTGCTTACATTTGGAGTCCTTTTCCAAAATTAATGGTGTGTGGGATTTGGAGTTGCAGATACAAGACAACCGGATACTCTGCTATTATCTGTTCTGCATCATGCATCTGCCATCTAGAGTTTTGCTGCTAAGCTTTGTTCACATGTACAACCCACTCCTTCAGCAGTTGCACACTCAGCATCCTCATGATATGATTCTTGGCCATCCTGTTAAACTCACAGGTAAATGCACAGGAGTGGGCCCTGCTGGATTCTCAACAGTTTTTAGATGGCTCCAGATTACATCTGGCCAAGGGTGGAAATTTTGATAAGTAGTCATGAAGTTGAGAGCTTTTCTATTCAAATAGGATGTTGACTCCTGCTGACTCTATCTCTGTCAGTTCTCTGGTGATAACCAGATTACCCAAATGTACCATGCTCAGGGCTACATCAGACCACCACTTGGAAGATCCAGTTAGTGCTACATACAGCTGCCAAACTGCTGAGCCAAATTTCACACAGGGATCACACGCAGCAACTGTGACAGTTGATGTTTGTTTCACTTTGCCATTCGAGGAGGCACTTTTGGATTGCTCATACCTTGTATGACTTGGGTGCTGGCTAATTCTGAGATCATTTTATTGTATCATGACAGGCAGTTGTTAGCAGGATCTAAGCCCTCAGCACACATGTTTAAGTCTCTCTGACCTGGAAATTTGGGTGGCATATCTGCTCTGGAGTCCCACCCAGAGCGAGGATCCTGCCCACATTCATTTCAGTGCTTCTTGAGAGAAGAAAGACAGAAAGGAAGGAAATAAGAGAGAAGCCCAAAACCACAACACAAATATGACACTTAAACTTACTGACAGAACTGACCTGCAAAGTACAAAACAGTAACAGAGAATTGTGATATTCACACTTTCTCACAGTATTTCTCCAAGTGTAGTATATAATATTTCCTTAATACAACCACTTTGGAGTGACAGTCAATGAAACACATTAGATACAATAAAAATATTTGGTTTAGGATAAAAATGTGGTTCCTACCTATGGGCTTGCAAAGAAAAAGTCAGCAGAGCCTTACTCTTCTTGTAGGTAAATTCTGGAGTTTCATCCCCTTGTTCACAAGCGAGGCCGAATCAAAATATCCACCTACACTAAACCAAAGGGAGCCACTCGTAACCCAGACACAACCACAACAGACATTCTCGACAGTCCTTGGCTTAATAGAACACTGCTTTGTGGTTATACCCACCACTAGCATTTCATCTTGCAAGTTCTAGCACGTTTAATTTATTCCAGGTCATACATCAAATATAATATTAAAATTTGAGATGGCATTTGAGATTGAGACTTTCCTTTGCAGTTCGAGTAGGGAGAACACAGTTGGGGCTGCGGGTGCGTGAGCATATTAATACACAAACACAAACCTGCAGCCATCACTCAAGAAAAACAATTGCTCTTTAAGAGGGGAAAAAAGTTGTAAAAAGAATCAATTCCATTAAA
This sequence comes from Scytalopus superciliaris, assembly GCA_013400415.1. Taxonomy (NCBI): domain Eukaryota; kingdom Metazoa; phylum Chordata; class Aves; order Passeriformes; family Rhinocryptidae; genus Scytalopus; species Scytalopus superciliaris. Next base: position 408,459 of record VXBX01007365.1, read on the forward strand.
TAGCTCTATAAATCAATTCCACAAAAAAATCAATGGGAAACTACATCCACAAGGTGCCAAGTAACTCCCACACATCAGGTGCAACTGCCCGTGACAGCAGCCACGCAGTAGCTCTGCCTGCCGGGAATTCAGGCTGAAGTGGGACCTGGCACTGCCCACGCTGCCCTCCCACTGCTCCCCCAGCACTGCAGCCCTGCGTGCTCGGGGGCTGCTGAGGCCCCGGCCCAGCTCCCTGCAAGGCCTGCACACCTGTTCCCTGGAGCCACTCTGGGATCACCCCACGCTCCCAGGGCCACAGACACCGCACGGGCAGGTCCCTCTTCAAAATCAGCCTGAGAACACCTTGGTTTCCTCTTAGAGACAGGTGCCTTGCACGCCCAGGTCTAGCATGATTTGGGGATTTTCCAGCAGGGTTTGTGCCACATCCAGTGTCCCCAAAGGGGAGCTGACTTATGCACAGGTATGGGGAAGGTGGTAGGGGAACATTTGGGATGCGGGGCCCGAGAGCCACCCACACACAGTAATTCACATACTGGTTAAAAAAAGAACTTGCTTAAGCACAAGTTCATGAGTTTCACATTGTGTCAGTCTTGACAGTTCAGTGACTCCCCAGTGACTGTGCCAGGCCACTGCCCTCTCACTTTCAAAGTGCAGCTCAGTTGCATTTTCACATTTATGGGTGGTGGATGCCCCTTCAATGACTGGATAAACCCTTGGGGCTTTCATTTTGTGCTGGCAGCTCTCAAATGACTTTAGAAACTAACCCTCCGGGGCTTTTGTTCTGTGTGGCAGAGCAGAGAGGGCATGGAAGATTCTGGCTTTGTTAAAACCTGCAGAAAAATTCATGTCCTGTGTCTTCCCCTTCATGTGCTTCACGTGTGCTGTCATGTCTCTGGGCCATTATAGACACACACTATTTAAGAAATTCAGACCTAGCATTTTTGCAATAGAAACACTTGATGAGTTGGCCTCTGCTTTTCAGCACTAAGTACCAAACCCCATTTTTCCCTGTTGTAACTGAATGTCAGGAGTAACACTCCTGTCTAGTTCTATTCACCGGTATTTAACATAGAGAATAGTGCATGCATGTGTATAGCAAATAATGAGCAATTTAATGAGAAGGCTCAGGACTCTCCATGGCAGGGGACGAGACAATCTACTGCTTCTCCCCAAGGCTCTGTGACCCAACTGCAGGAGGGATCTGATCTGCAAATTGCACCTTAGCTGCTGGGCCTGCTCTTAGCAATCAGCACCCTCAGCTTACTGATTCCAGTGGGATTTGAGAGCAGTTGATATCAAACCTTCCATCAGTCACAAGTTTCCCCCAGACATAAGGATACGTTCTGGAAACTGCAGACTTTGACATAAACTGGAGGTTTGATGTCAAGAATAAATGGGAATTGTACAATCAGAAGCTTCAATCTAACCACTGGTATCTGGCAAGACAAAGCAGCAACACATTCAAGTTTGCCTTTTTTGGAATATTCCTTAAAACTTTATCATATGATTCTTCTGCCCCAGAAGAATTAATCAAATATTAAAAAGTATACTAAGGGAAGCTGAAGGACATTCTCAGTAGAACAGCCAGAAGATTTTCCTGCAATTAAGAGGAAACGTTCCTCATTTCCCCTGTTCCTAAATCATTTGCAGTGATACTTTATTTACTGGGATTTCAGTTTCGTAAAGTCAGGGGAAAAAAATAGCTTTTTTCCAAGTGGCCTTCAAGTATTATAATAGGAAGGGTATTTGCAGGAGTTCTGAAACAGATCCTGCTCTGAAGAGTCTCCATGTATAGACAGATGCCACAACCTGAGAAAATTTGGTGACTCTCTGAAGCTCTGCAGTAGCTTAGAGTGAAGAAATTACTGTTATATTTATGAAGGACAGCCCAAAACATGGTGCACAGTTTGTGTGTAAAGAGACAGAGAAAACAGATAGGAATAGACAGCTTAGAGAATGAAGAGATTACAGTGAAACTGCAAATATGTAGGAATGGTTGGAAAAAGCACAACTCGGGACGCTGGAGGAAGCGAAGAATCCCACAGGTTAGACAACCAAAGCATGAACTTCAATAAGCAGACATTATGGGCTAAGAGTTGAAGCCAGCACAGGGATCTGAAGTGTCAACTTGCATTTAAAGACTTGTCATAGTTAAAATCATACACCAAATTGCACAATAGACAAATTAAATGAATGGAAAGAGTAATCCATGGAAATAGACTCAGAGAGAGGATTGCAAGGATTTTTTTTAAAATCCTGCTCCCAAACTCTTTTATACTCAAGGAAAAAAAATCTTAAATCTCATTTCCTGCACTATAGGGCTAAAAAGTTAACACCATATTTCATAGCAGTTAACATGAAACAGGATTACTGTGCTGACTTGTTCTTAAAGAGCAAATACATTCTAAAAACTAGATGGGGAAGGAGGTATATTTCTTTTTGACAAATCCTCTGACAAGAAGCAGAATGGAGAAAACATATTTTTCTCTATGATTTCTGGGGATGAACAGAATTTAAAAGTTGTTGCCCTCAGTAGAACTGAGGTACTCTTCCAGCTGGACTTTTTTTGTTCAGTCATTCAGTGCAGAGACTAACTTAATATGAATAATCATGCTTTTCTTCCCTACTCAGATGAAGCGCTTACACTCTTCTCAATGAAGGCAAAAGAAATGCTTTGTTAACATTAAGTTTAAAATAAGCCAGAAAGGTCTTACAAAGGATATCCAATGACCCATCTGAGGGAATAACTTTTTATACCAGCCAGGGAACTGCCTCCTAAGAAAAAGAAGGATTCAAACCCCTACCCAAGCAGAAAGCCAGCCAGAGCCCTCCCTGACACGGCAGTACCACGGCCTGTCTGGGACTTCCCTGTGGCAAAGCCTTTTGCAGGGAGAGCACTTGGGCAGCGAGCGTGACACACACCCAGCGAGACTCCTCACGTCTTGCCCGTTTTCTCCTGAGCCTCTGAACTGTGACCTCAAAGCAAATGAATCTGAGAAGAAAATACATTAATCAGGCATTCACTCAGCCAGGCTCAGGGTTTTTAAAGCAGGGATCTGAATCAGCTCTATCGCCTCCCACTTCTTTCCTGATACAATTAGTCAGCATCTGCCCCGGCAGCCAACCCGCTGCCTCTCGGAGGGGGGGACAAGCAGCTGCAGCTCCCTTGCCCACTTGCCACCTCCTGCCAGGCTGCAGAAACGTGGGGAGCAGCTTACTGAATTCATGTGGTGAGGGTTAGCATCCCTTCCCTGTGCTCAGGGGAATGAGAGGAGCTGAGAACAGTTACAGCCTCTTTGATTCCCTGCTCCAGCCCAAGTCAGGTTGAGACGTGTCCCAGCCACACCTCTCCCCACCTTGGGCCAAGGCCATGCCAGCTCCACACACCTGTTGGAGGATTCCCCACATTTTAAGGGAATCCCCAGAAGGGGATTTGCAGGTGCTCCACTCCCTTCAAAGAGTTCAGGCAACAAATCAGCCTGGGAAATTTGGACCCACAACATTCGATGTGGCCCTCTGACCTTTTCCGAAATGTTCTCAGCCCACTGGGCTGGCAGGACTGAGCTTTATAGCTGCAAGTTTTGAAAGAAGCATGTGCTTTTCAAATCCAGTTGAATTTTTGCTAGGAAAAATTTACAAAGGCATCATTAGTGTATCCGCAGGAGTTCTGCAATTTCAGGTTGCAGGTGATTACAGCAAATAAACAGGCGTGCGAGTCAGGGTCGGAAGCGGGCTCCTACTTACAGCCCACCTCACCAGGCACTTGGAAAATACAGAAAACCCCCAAGCAGTTCTGTTTTACCCAACAGCTCTAAGGCTCCAGCCCCACTCCTAGGGCTGGATTGTGCAAGCTCTTACTCCAGCAGTCACGCTGAGTTCAAGCAAAGTGCCTGAGTAAGCATTTGCAGAATCTGACCCCCCCAGCCAGTTATCTATACGGCACCTATTTGTGCCTTGCATTGCAAACCCTTTAGCCAGGGACATGGGCTGGGAGTATATTGTCTGCTGCAATGTGCTTTATCTCCATTTATAGCATTAAATCTAGTTTTTGGTGCCAAGTGCAGCATTACCCTTACAGTGACATCTATTAAGGACAGTTTTCCCTGAAGATTCTGATCTGACCAACAACCAGTTTGCACTGCTCATTATTTTTTTATTTTATTGTAAACCCGCCACATTCATACTACCCCTCCACTTCTTTAATTTCAAGTATTTTCTTAAAAAACAGCATGACAGGCACTGAGTTGCAGAAATCCCACACCCTGGCCTTACACTGGCTTTACTTGAGATGCTGCCATCCTTCCTCCCTTAAAGATGTAAAAAACTGGGAACTTAAAACAAAATTCAAGCAACAAACTTGACTGGTTAGTCTCCAGTAACGTGTAAGTCTAGCACAGGCAGACTTGCTTTGCCCATGGCATCAGCAGCATTCCTGACGGGCACCCAGCCCCTTCCCCCCTCCCAAGGCACAGAAGAGGAGGGGTGGGACAGCAGCATGGCACAGCATGGAGCAGTTCTTATGGAAAAAAACTCTGCAAGTTGCCCTGAAACCCTGCATCCTGCATGCCTCAAAGGACAGCTGCTACCTTCTCACTTACAAAAACGTGACCCCAGCCAGTCAATCTCCAGCACTCACACTGTCAGATACCCTCCCACTCGCCACTTTTGATGGTCAAAGCCATTGTAATGAAGAAGCTTCCCCTCCACCTCAACAGGGGATGTGCTTTGCTTTTGCTCCAGAAAGGTTTAGGGAGGGTGCTTTGGGTGTTTGAGGTTTTGGTGAGGGTACAACCCAAGCTGTTTTAGATAAACACGGAGGTAGCTCGAGTCTATGTGCAACCACGGAGGAAGCAAGCACAAATAGGCAAATGTTCTGAATAATGGCAGTGTAGATGCACATGGAAACTTGCTTGGACTCACCTGGACTCCTTTCCCCCTTTCTTGTCCAACCAGTTACTGGATGGGGAACATCCCAGGCCTCTGGCACCTGGTAGTAGATGCTCTGGGCATTCAGTAGAAAACGACTGATAAGTCTTTTGAAATGCACAGCTGGTGTCATGTAGCCCAGGTCCCAGCTCATGTGAACTCTCAAAATTTGGAAGGGAGAGGGCGATTTTGTTTCTTACAAATGAAAGAGAGAAACTGAAGTGCTTAATCAGTTATTTGTGTCTACTGGGAGAGGAAGCTGGTGTGTCGGGCTGTGGCTGTGGCTTCTGGGCTGTTAGGGAAGAACTCATGGGCAGCTTTCAGAAAGTCATAAACTTCTCAAAAAAGGTTACATGGAGGTGCCAGAGACACAGCTCTAAGTCACAGATTACTCATTATGACAACATTTTGAGATCTTTGGGTGGAAGGGATCTTTTTTCTGGATAGGCAAATATTTTAATTCCATACTCCAGCGATCACTGTTCCAGTAGGACCCTTAAATTATTATTTTTTCCCTTCCATGACTGTCCTCTGTTTTTAGTTACATTTCCATGCAGCTTTTAAGTAACTGCAAGATTTCCAGCACTACATCTCTATTGAAGGTACTAGTTTTCTGTGCATTTGGTTCCACTTACAGAGACACTGAATTATTAGCACAGCATTCATCTTGAAATCCTCTTGCACAATTAAGAGGGTGAAATATTAGACACTACTACTGTTATTTACTGTCCATTAAATGCTAATGGAAATTTAGTCCATCTTCAGGATATCATGGCCTTACACAGGCAGAGGTGGAGAGGTACAGACAGATTAAATGATTTTTCCAGATTCGAACAACAAATCAGTGGCAAGCAAATTCTCACACTCAAGCCTTTGTTTTAGCCACCAAAATAGAGACTGTCAGAATAAAGCTGATGGTCGTCTCTCCACACTCAGGTCACTCTTCCCCTCACTCAGGAGCTGAGGAATATCAATAAAGCAATTAAATCCATTGCTTACAAGTAGCAACCAGAAACTGGGAGACCCAGCCTGACTGGAATAAGCCAGCTGACTACAGCTACTGAAAAGAGGTCCTCACTTGGGGAAATACTCAAGACATTCCTTCTCCAAGGCACCGCCCATAATAACAGGCCAACAGCCTCAAACACCTCTGCATCTTGGATGGATACGCAGAACCGCATACATTAAGCTGCTTTTCTTGGAGTTCATTTGAGAATGCTGCCAGCTTGTAAACAGCAGAGTCAGTTTTGCTGCCAACACAATTTTTACCTAGAGCAAACGGAAGTGCTTTTCCAAGAATTTCCAAGACTGTTGCGTCACGCGGAGCACTGGCATTGCACCACACAACCCGGGAGGGATGACACAGAAACACAGCCTGCACCCCAGCAGGGATTATTTAGTATTTTCTTTATGTCCAGGAGGGGACTCTCAGTGCAAAACAGACCTTCCAAAAACTCCCAGTGTTCACTGCCGGGGAATCAAATCTCATTAATACTTGCAATGCTGTAGCAAAAAGTGGACAATTTTTACAGCTGGCACATTTCAATTTTCCTTACAATTTTGAAAGCCTTGTTTGATAAAGTACAGTGGAGACTAAGAAATGTAGCATTTCTGAAGGACTGGAGAGCAATCTTCCCTAGCCTACTTCCCCCACCGTGGGTTTTGCATAATCCTTTGGCAACTTTACCATTTTGAAGCTTTATTAGAATTATGTGTATGATGACAGCATTTACAGCCTTTTGCTAAGGTCAGGGTCCCATTATGCAAACTTTTAAATATGATGAGCATTTATAAGATAAATATACAAGACAAACCAAGGACATTGTATTCCCCATACTTTAAAGATGAAGAAAACTGAAGTTGCTTAATTTCCTTCATGTCTATAGCATGGAAAAATCAAATCAGGGATAGAAGCAGAGTTCCTTAGACCACAAGCTCACCCAGAAGAATTAAATGTGGGCAAACATTCAACCACTGCACCGATTCATAGAAGTATGTGCTTATAACCAAGCTTTCTGGGTAAAACTTTTCAAGTCATAATTTACATTACTTTTAAAATACACTCAACCAAACATCAGTCTGCTGACATGTGAAGAATTACAATACAACTCTCACTCTCACGCCACAGTTCCCATTATTGAGCATTCTGGTGCTGTGGTTCTGGCTATGTACACTTCACAGCCGTGCACAGATTTATAGCTTTGAGTGGATTCCCTGCCATCTGAAACTTTGGTAGGTCTTTCTCCTGCCTAGAAGGACACCCATGTTTTCCTTTGAAGACTGGGCATAAGCATGTCACTACTATCACGTTATTCAAGAACACTCGAACTGCCTAGAAAAGAACAAAGAGTTTTTCCAAGGACTTGAGAAGTTTAAGCAAGAAGTTCCACATGAGGATCATTGTGGATACTTTATAAGGGTAAACAGAAACTACGAATAACAAAACATCTCATCCTTCCAGGAGCAGGGGAAATAAAAACTGCACAAGTTTAAGTCTCTGGCTGGCATAATTTCAAACCTTCTTTTAAACAGGTCTTGTTTTAAAAAAGTCTTCAATTGTGTATGTTTGCTAGTGAATTTTTGAGGAAAATCGGTCCCTGAACACAGAAAGCCACTACTTTATTCTTCCACCCACTCTGGGCACTTAACTAACCCTTTGCATCAGGAGCCTCTTGCAAAAGGACAGAGAGGCTGTTTTATTCAGGTTTAGTTCAATAACCAGTTCTTTCAGACTGCAGAAAGCAATGGAGATTTGAGGAGGGGCAGAAGGGCACGAAAGCTTACTGTCCTCCAAACTAAAACTAGTATCTGCTAGTTCCAAACTTATAAAAGAGCACCATAACTAGAAAATAATCGGTTCCCTTTTGCTCAAAGAGCACTTCCTTTGCTTTGCATTCAAACTGGAGCTGAATAAAAATCATAGACTAAGTCACATAGGAAGGGACCTCAGGAGGTCATCAGAAAGTATTTTGATATGAAAGTATTTTCCAAGTATTTTTATTTAACACTTCAAAATATTCAGGTTTAGTATTTCACTGGATTTAATGCTATATTAGAAGTTGCATGAGTCACTTCTCAGAAACAATAACATAGTAAATTACTTTTGGTTTTGATTTGCATGTTAGATCATAGCCTGAATGTGTTAAACCCTGTCCTCCTGCTGAACAGAAAATAACAGCAAATTTACTTTAAAGTTATTTTTAGTTGCACATCAGCATGTTTTAATAGGAACAAACCAGCAAGATCCAGTCTTTCTGCTGGAGAGTAACCACCACAGACAAACAAGCAAGCTTTAAAATAAAGTTTCTTGTTGTCTGATTTCAATTCTCAGTTAAAACTGGCAATTTGAATTACTCTATTCTCTTTTTTATCGAACAAGAGAAAAGATTTCCAAACTGTCAAACTGGCTGGTGGCATCTTGACAGCAGATGGAAATGCAGTAAGAGCAGTCTTACATGGCAGTGTCTTTATGTGACTCCTGGAAAACTGAATCCACTCACTGAATGGTTCTTTATACCACGAGACATGAGCACACATTTAGGGGAAGGAATCTGCTGTTCACCCCTGTCATCTTAAACCAGCCCGGGAATGAATGGGACTAGCCCAGCATGAAGAGCAGAGTCAGGCTGTTTACCATGAGGCCTCTCCCCAGTCAGTCCATCATGTATCTCTTTTTAAACTCATGGCAAAAGACTGATTTGAAGACAGTTTTATCTTACACAGTGTTTGGTTCAGTGGGGGAAGGGAGTGGATAGGGCAAACTGATACATTATGGAAAGCCTCCCCTTTTCCCTTACCCAGGGGACTGAAGGACAGCGAACGCCTCAGGCCAGCGCGCTGACATGAAATGCTTCCTGCCTCCCGTCCAGAACCCGGGCAAGGACAACACTGGCAAGTTTCTCCATCCAGTACCTAAAGCTGGAAGATCAAGAGGGGGTTGCTCCTAGCTCCTGCATAGATCTCTCAGAATATTTAGCCACAGAAGTGAGAAGCTCACCCTATTTTCAGGGCCACTTTTATTGGGGCAGTTCCCAGACAACAGTTTTGAGCAGGAAACTAAATCTCTGCACTTCTCGAAACAATTGTTATTGCCAGCTGAACATTCAGACCCTTCTTCTCCCAGCTTAGCTTCCAGTGCATGTGTCTTCTGACACCTTCTGCAGGACAGCTCAGCAGCTTGTCTTTTCTCCATTAGCAAGAGAGGAAGAGAAGGAAGCTTCCCACACAGGTCCATTTCCGAACGCCTGCCCAAGGTTTTCAAAGATCACTCTTTAGCCCCTTCAAATCCGCGGGGTGCACATCCAAAAATGTGATATAATACAGATGTAATCCTGGATAAACTGCATTCCCCACCCCTTTCCACTAAGTAAAATCAGTAACTACAATCCCTGTTTAGGATTTGTGATTACAAGGATCACCCTCCGCCCTGCCCTGGTCAAACAACACGGGCTCCAGGAAAGCATGAGAGCCATCATTTCAATAACGCAAAACCCTGTCGCTTCCACTCCAGAACAGCTGACTTGAAGTGCATGCTAGGCTGTGCTTATTAACAAAATGAGAAATCTGATATATAGAAAGAAAACACTATGTGAGGATTAATCCTGGATTGCAGTTTGTGGCCAGCACTGGGCCGTCATCCAAACACAGATGAAAAAGAACAAAATTTCTCCCACCTGTCACTTACAGCAGGTACAGCTATTGCAGTGTTGTAGTCTCCTCCTTTACAGCTATTGTAACAACTCATTTTGTATCAGCTTAAAATTCAGGATTAACCTCTCTGTTTCGTTTCTTCCTTGTTTTGTGGGAGCCAGCACTGGAGGGTGAATTTTCTTTCCAGGAATTACAAACAAGAAGCGTGAGTAACTTACAAGTTTGGACAGCTAGCATAATACACATACAGTTCAAGGAAAGAAACCCAGCTTAAAACTGGCATCTTGTTGGAACCCGGAGATGCTAACTGAACAAGAAAATACAACTCTCAGGAACATCTTTTTAACAATTTTTTCTGCTGCTTTTGAGAGAAGCACATTGTCACCACTGATTAAAAGAGACCTAAACCACCAATGCAGTTTCTTTGCCAACGAGCTACTGCACAGCAGAATGAAATCCCCATTGCAATGCATTGTCCTTGCTCCCCATACTACAGCAAGACAAAAACCAATTTAAGCAGCCCTAGCGGCTCAATCACTGGTGTTCAATCCACACCAAACCAAGGGAGAAGTCATCTTTATTTTTGAAAATATATTCTCCTGCTTATGGTTGGGTTGACACTCTGCTGTTGCAATCCCACAGCTGAGCCCTGTTAATTTTTCTCCAAGCCCAGCAGGGAAGGCATGTCCGCTGATGCTGAAATGGTCCCTTCCCATGGAGCTTCGCCTGTCACAATACAGCCAATATAATGGCTATGTCACAAATGTGATTTTGCTTTCTCCCACTCCAACACCACATTAGCTGCAGCACTGAAATGCTGCTTTGTGGCAACGTTCTTCCCTGGCTGTTGTCAGAAGCTGCAGTTTTGTTCGTACACTTTATCAGTCAGGTTTGGTTTAGGGATGGGAGACTTGGGTTTCTGTAGAGAAAACATGACAACCTCATCCTACCAATACCTCTGCCTGTCACACCGCGATATGTTCATCAGACTGGATGAGAGGGTTAAATGCTGCAGTCAGCACAAACAGGAGTTCTCATACGAAGGCAAAATGCACCTCGGTTTTCAAACATGATCCCGTTTCCCTGCATCTGTCATCAAAGAAGGCAGCAGGAGCTCAAAGAATAGCCACGCACTATTTTCTGCAAGGTCAAAGGAATGCGCAACACACAGTTTATGTCTGACAGTTCTTAATTACTATGGACTGTAAAGATGCTGGAAAATGGGAACCCTCATTGCAAGATAGGCTGTTCACAACTTCAAATTTCATGCTGTGACCACCGATTTTGGGCTGCGGTGGCTGTTTTACAGAGTTTAAATCCATTACACAGCCAAACTGCTTAGCATTAGGTTGTCTTCTAGTTACTTTAAACAACTAATCAAAACAAATTGGACATGTACCCTCCTGGAATCAGGCCTCTCACCTTCTCCTTCTCTCCTCTCTCCCCCCACCCCTTGTCACACATCGGCTTCTGCCAAACAATTCAGCACTGACACTACAGCACATCACGTGAGACCAAGTGCTTCAAGCATCTTGCAATACTTATTACTATCTACACATCCATAAGTCATTCCGCCCAGCAACGTATGTGAATACTAACATGAGCTATTTCTTTATGCATTAAAGATTTAGAGCTCTCCCGCATCCTTGGAAGAAGCTTTTCAACCAAACACTGAAAAATCATCCCTTTTATGTACGTGCGTCTCATCTGCATTTCACGTAGATTAGGAAGCATGACATAGGGAAAACCTGCCATATCCTCGGATTCTCCCATTCCTCCTGCTTACCCCTGCGGCCACACAAGTCTGTTGTGATTAAGCAGTGGATTTTAGACACCAGAGAACAGGGCACTTACATGGGGTGTCCTTACCCGTGTTAGAATGTAAAATAACAAATGTAAGAGGTTGCTTATTCTTAATGCTGATCTCCTTCAGAGCTAAAATGATATGTCAGTAGCAGGTGGCAAGTTTGAAGACACCCCCCCTCCTTTTTTTTTTTTTTT
>VXBX01007365.1:425334-470815 GCA_013400415.1 Scytalopus superciliaris
GGAAAGGGACAGGGAGCTGGCTAATTCCCACCGAGAGACCAGGGCTTCCCCCACCCCGAGCTGCCCCCCCTTTCCTGCCACCCACACCCCGAAACCCAGCCCGCAGCCCGACCACTGCTCCCGGCAACCCAAATAGTGCTGCTCCCTCCCAGGTNGGGTTGGAAAAGGGGGGGGGGAGCTATTTGTTTTTTGCATCCCTGGTCCTGCAAGATTTCCATGCATGCTTAACTTTAAGCACATCAGTAATCACAGTGAACAAGAAGGGCTATTCAGATGCTCACACTGAGCATGTGCCCAGCCTGAAAACTTAGCCTATTATTTTGTAAAATGTTAAATGAATTGATATCATCTTAATCTTACTGGCCATTGCCACAAAGTACAACTGTGCAGAAATCTGAATTATACCTTTGTAGCACTTTCTCCCTTCTGTAGCTAATTAATCTGTAATAATAGGAGCAGTACATAGAAACATTTTTATTGTAATCGTGCACAGGAGTAATTCCACTATCCCGTGTAAGAATCACTTACTGCACATGTGAGCTGATATTTTCTTTCCTTCTGTACCCTGACAGCCACTCATAACCAAAACTCTGTGTAGCCTGGGCAAGGTGATTCATTAGTGAAGCTGAGCCCACGTTTAACACATGCCTAATAATTCCCTAATAGCCACAACGCCAGGGACTCTCTGAGCCACTTCCTGTGCAGATCCCTGCAGTCTGCATGCACTTCAGCTGGATCCCAGCTGCAGCCTAAGCTCTCTGTCCCTGATAATAAAGATATTTTCTAGTTGCTCATCCAGAGTTCAAAGTTTTTGCAGGAGATGGCTTCTTCAGCCTTACCAAAGTGGCTTGAGGAGCAAATAAAGATAAGGCAAATCACAACAGCCATATCAGAAGGGTCTGGACTGGTGGTTTGTTCACAGTACACCCAATAAAGAGCAGAACACTTTAACAGTGGTGAGAACAGCAAACCTGACTGTCAGCACAAGACCCAGTGAAGTAGATAAGGATCAATTCAAGACTCTTCCCCCACCAGAAAAGTTAATTTAAGATTGGTGGTGCTGCTCTTAGCTGTATTTTAAAGCTAAGTAGCCTTGCAAATAGCCAGGGAGGTGTAGGTAGCCAATTGCTTCATGCTGTGCCAGAGGAATTGGTAGGCAAATACACATAAGTCCTTGCGCTGTGTTATCTAAACAGGGGCAAAATGCATCACAGAGTTTAGTCAGGCAAGTTTAGACATTTGGTTTTAGAAAGACCTGCTTTTGTCAGTCTTTGTGTGGCATCTCAAGACCTCAACAATGCCACCATCTGCCCTCATCTTCCTTCCGCTGGAGCTTCCCACCCCACAACAGTCTGTGTGCCCCTGCCAGTTCACAGACCAACATCTTAGTTCAAACCTGCTTTCATCAGACATTTGAACAAAGGTGCCATGTTTTTCACAGGAACGGCTTGAGGCACAAGCATTTCAGCCTGTCTGCCAACTTTGCTAGGCAGGTGTTAACTTCTGAGAGTGAAGGGAAGGAGGAAAGTAGGGAAGATGGGGAGAAACATCCTAAAATGCCACTACAAGATTTAGTCTAAAAAGCTTTACTTGCACTTGAGTCTTCTCTAGGTTTGGGGATGATCAGTTCCCAGCATCCCTAAGAAAATTGAGAGGTAGACACATTTGCAGTGGAGAGAAGACAAAAAAACCATAGAAATTAGGTGTCTGGCACCTAGAAATGATATGGTATAATGCAGCACTGCATCCAGCTTCATATATAGGTGATAATTATAAGGTTGAAAAAGAATTAATGAGAAAGTTAGACCTGGTGCTGTCACTAGAACCATGGACATCTGTGGAGAATCTGATGAGCCAAGGAAAAGTGTGGCCACACCTACCTGGAAAACATCTACAGGCACGCAAGGCAGATACCGTGATACCTGTAATGTCTCCCAGCAACCACAGCCAGAGAACTTGCCATCCAAACAGAGGGTACACCCTTGAGTTCCAAGAAATCACACCCACTGTGGGCACATCTGGCTCTGGGTGAAACGTGCCCATGTGTGTGAGGAGCAAACATGTTGCTCAGGTGCAGAAAGCAGCGTTCTCAGGTGACAGGCTGGACTAGAAGGGCAATGGTGGCACTCTGCTTGCAGACACTGTGGCATGATGAGCATGTTCTGGAGGATGGTTTGGGCTTGTGGATGCTTCGAAGAAAGAGGCTCTTCCATTTCCAGCTGGATACCTGTCATTAACTTTGTATTCTAATTTTGACTGTGGGTTTTTAGCCTTTGTATGGAAAAGAGCACCGGGAGGATGACAGCAGTGGATTGTGCTCTGCAGACACAAATGAAAGCTTCAAATTCCTTCTCGGTGTGTTGATGCAACATATAAAATATTGTTCAAGACTCTTGTTGAATGCAACACATCCACGGTAGCTATGACCAGCAGACTTTTGTCCTAACAGTATAGGAAGAATTCAGAACAGGATCCAAAGAACAAGCAGATTTCACACCATCCTTGTATATTTGCCCTTAGTATCTCTTAAAAAATAGCTCTGTAATGCTGCTTTCAAGCAGAAAATTTTAATTAATCGTATCCTCCCAAATAAGTTAGTATTTGCAAAATTCTTAGACTCCAGTCAGTGACTGAAACCCAGAGGGTTTCAGGGGTTCTGATTGTTTTCAGTCATTTTCAATGAACTGATGGGTTCAGAAGCAGCTCCAGCCCTTTGTAGCGGTGCTAACAGCAAGTTTATACTCATCATAGAACAAGAAGAGGACATAAGCAGAATTGTTATAGTGGTAAGCGATTGCTGTGGGTGAGGAGTGAAGTAATTTGAGCAAAGAAAATGCCATTGCAGAAAGTAAACAGAATAAGGACCAAAGGGTGGCCATCTGCCCTTACGGCTCTTCAGTGCCACCTGCCTTCAGTCCCAGCGCTGGTGGATGGCCAGTGCCATCTAGCAGGCAAAACAGTTGTTTACAGTGGGGAACCGGCGGGTGAAGCTGGGCGGAGAAGTTTAAACGAAAAGAGAAAATCGTAGCTCAAGGAACTAAGCAAAATATACAGGGCAGGGAACAGCAGTTCGGGGCTTATGTCTGAAAGTGAGGTGAAAGCGAGGGGTAACCGGCCTGCTTATGAGGAATAGATAACGATGTAGCTGTAAAAATAAACTAAAACCCCACAAAGTTTCTTAGCAGAGATTTGCAGCCATTGTCTCTGCACTGGGATGGTTCTGACAGTGCCACAAAATATGCTGAAGGCCAGAACATCAGTCTGAAACCGAAACAGGCACTGTCTGAGGCGTTGCAGTGACCCAGGAAGCTGTGCTCGAATGGTACCAGAACAGCTGGTGATAACTCATGAAATTAAGAAGTTATTTCACTGTCCCCCCCGCAGCAGAAATACCCCTCCACAGCCAGACATATGTGTCTGGAAGGTCTTTTCCAACAGACTCACAGGTGTCCACAGAGGACACTCCCATTTTATGCTAAAGTGGGTTTGAAAAATCTTTTCTCTCTTAGCTGCAGATGTTCAGTGTATGGATAGGCATCCTCAGCAAAGCTCCTCCATAATTCGTGGATTAGTTGGTTCCCCCACTGCTACTTCTGGTCTTTTGACTGGCAGAGGGGCAGACAGTTACATTTTGACCTCTGTGTAATCATACCTGAATTTCTTGTGTGTGATCCTGTTTTTACTAATTCAAAACTTGACAGTGCACAAATTCTACAGGCAACTTTTCCAAAATTTCTGCAAAAATATTTTAGGAGACTCATATGTAATCAAGGAAAATCAAAAACTGTAAATGTAGTTTGAATCCTTACTAGCAAAAATAGCTACAAAGGTCCCCAGTTCAGAGCTAGTTTTATGCTGTGGCTGGTCACAGGTTTCCTCAGCTCTGCATTGGTTTGCCTTGTGAGAACTCTGCTCAAAATAATGGGGTTAGAACCCAACTTTAAAAAAAAACCAACCCACAAGAGAAGATAACAGTTTCAAAAATTAGGTTAGTGGTTTAGTGCGTGTACAAGGTACTATTTTGTCCACTTCTGCTTCTATTGCGGTCTTTCTGATAGGAAGTTTTAATTTCCTTGGGAGAGAAGAAACATACAATATTTTTATTGCTACAAGCTGAGGATTTTTGCTAGAAAGTCTGGCATAGGCAGGGCTGAGGCAATGGGGTTTGCTACTCTAATCAGATAAAAACACTGCTTCCATTATAGCGAGATCTTTGATTTCTGTTGGCCTGTGAATTTCATTGCAAATATGTTCCCTCTGTACCTGCCTACAAAACATCTGTGTTTAACTATGTCTGCCCTGGTAGTTAATATAGTCTGTGCAATGGCATCAGTGCAATGGGCTGTGGGAGAGCAATAAAAGTAAGGAAAACAATGATGAACAAACCCACTCCCTCTGTGTGTTCAGAATAAAGGAGATTTGCTGAGAATAACTCTCAAATGGATGTCAGAAGGAAATGAAAACAAAAATGAAACATTTCTTCAGCCATTTAAATAAACAAGGAACAGGAAAAGAACTGGTGCTACTATGAAGTGTGTGGACAAGGAATAGATAAAAAATTCTTTTGTACCCAATATCTAAGTGAAAGCTCTGCCATAGGCTTGAGAGGGGCGGTGGAGCTGAAGAAGGGAGCAAACCCAGCATGATTAGTTGGAAAGAAAATGGAAATTATCACAATAAAGGTGAAAGCAAATCTAAAACAGCTGAACATTTTTGAGCAAGGGAGACCAGCTAATTTTCATCCCAGGAACAAGTACCAGATTGACAGCAACCATTTGAAATAAGTTTTTTTGAGTTTGTGGTTATTCTTGAATGATTTGAAAATAGTAGATATAATACTTATATTTTAAAAATTATTAGAAAGTTATCTAAGTAGCCACTGAGCTCACTGATTTTGAGACCATCTCAGGCTTTCAGAAGAGTTTTGAAGGAAAATACATTTAACCAGAAAGAAAAGAGAGAGCAAAAGACAAGATAAACAGGATAAAATGCAACCACAACACTGATTTTGCCAAGTATCCTGGACTAGATCTTTGCAGAGATAACTGATTTTCTAAGCAAATGTAGTAGATCTAATCTATATGGATTTTAGTCAAGCATTTGATACGATGCCACATGGGAAGTTATTCATTAAGATGGAGAAGATGGGGATTAGTACAAGAGCAGTAAAATGCATAAGGAATTGTCTGAAGGAGAGGTGCCAGTAGATTACTGTTGGGATAGAGATTTCCAGTGATTCAAGGCTGAACTTGTTTAATATTCACTCTAACGATCTATTGTCACTTAAGCTGGAGAATGGTAACTAAATGTTCTGACAAAACAGTCAAGAGGCACCATCATTAACACCATCAGAGTCTTGCAGCTGGTGGGCTGGACAGTGAAAACAATGGAAATGGGATGGATGCCATTCCATACAAAACCAAACATACATTTGGATGTCCTTCACCATTCACCATCGAAAACTGGGTGTCTCCTTCAAGCTGATCCAAGGCTGCTTCTGCAGGCACTGAGACAGGATAGACACCCTGAGGATGGAGGTCCATCCTGCCTCCTCTGGGTTCTTAATTTAGGACAAGAGGAACTGTTCTCTGGATATGCCAGTCTGCCTGTTAACTACACAGACCTCTCTGCAGAAGGATGAAGAAAAGTAAATTCTCTTTAAGGAATAAAACTGACTACCACAACAGAAAAACAGAAAACAAATGTCTGCATTGGTTTGTCAGTGGGTGACTGTGAGCCGTCAGTACGTGAGGCAGTGACAGGAACGACAGTTGTGATCCCAGCCAAGATTCTTCCAGCAGCAATAGGAAGGCACTGCTGACATTACACAATGCCTGTTGTGTAGGATCTCACCACGGGTGTTAGGACAGGTATTAGTCTGTCAGGATGCCCAGTGTAATCATAAGAGACAGGAGCTTTCCAACAAGAGCAGAGCGCTGCAAACTACAGCTTTACAGGCAGATGCTGACCCATGGGTGTGAGGGATGTACCTGGCTGGGAGTGGTGGGAATTTCTGAGGTGCCAGGGTGTCCTCCAGGCTTGTGTTTCTGATGTTACAGTTAGCAAAGTATTAGTCACCTAAAGCATCTGTATATTTTTGACCAGTCCTTTCTTGGTTCTGGTTTTGGTTTGGTTTTTTATTCACTTGGAAGCACATAGATGTGTCTGTACACACACACACATCCATCCATAAATACGTATTTAGGTGAAGTTTTGCTTCTGTTTTTTAGTGGGCAGCATAGAGACATCGATCTATATACTGTACTGTCTTATTATCCTACAGAGCCAGCCTGTACTTGTTAATATGCTGCATTTTGGATATTTTTGGTGGTGGTAACTTTCAAGTTACAGATAACCTAAAAATCTCTTCCTTTCCTCACATTAGGTAAAAAATATAGGGAAAATAATCCCCCCCAAATTCAGCTGTACATAAAATCGTTTTGCTTTCTCCATGTATACGTACTTGGAGTGGCACTGTGTATAGTATGCATAAGTAATTAATGTTGCAAGCTGGAAGAATGAATTATTGTCAGATGGAGGTAAAGCATGCAATATGGTCAAGTAAGCAGTTCCAATAATAGCTGTGCTTAGAGAAGCAAAATGTAATAGAGGGCAAACTCTACAGGTTGCCAGAGTGGTGTCAATGTGGGGCTTTGTTGCCAGTTGGTGACCAGGGGATGGTAGAAGGATTGGTTTTAGCTGAATGCTTTTAAGCTTATGTGTCACCACATGTAATGAGATTGCTTCTCCAGCAGTGGCACTTAGGCAAAGGCCAGACGTAATTTTAGCTTGATTTAGTCAGTGGAGGTCTAACTAAAAGCCACCTTTTCCTGCCTCCCCAGCTTGGCATTTTCTCAGTGAGTTACATCCAGGTGACTATGAGCCATGCCCTGTCATTGCTGGGACAGTTAGATCAGCGTGACACGTGCCTCTCCAGCTGGTAATTACTGAAAAAAAAATGGAACTATATTAGAGCAGCTGGGCTCTGCAAACTCCCCAAAGCTGGCACGGCCCAGGGTAAAGTACAAACCCAGGGAGCACTCTGGTTTTTGTCCAGGTCACAGCAGTGTTTTTAATTAATGTGGTAGAGAAGATTATTGCAAGATACAAGGACAACAAAAAGGCTCTGTGCCATCCAAAGTGGACATCAGAATACTGGGTATGTTGTGGCCCAGCTGAAGGCTGCCCTTTAAAGCTAACAGCCATGCAAATAGCACTTTTTGTACTGGATAAGAGACAGAAACTACAGTGCCCTTGGCTCCCAGCTCACATACATAGGTGTGTATTGACTGAGTATCAGAGGCCTCAGAATCAGTGCCACATACACAGACACACACGGAACACACAGGCACATGCTCAGGGCACCTCCCCTGCCTCCCCTTCACAAACAGGCAGAGTTCAATTTCAGACTGCCCAGCATACAAAGCAGATAAAGACTGGCATGGAAGAGCCCATGGGCAGCTTGGCAGCCTCTGTAGTTACTCGTATCAAAGGTCACTGAATGCTAAAAAATAAATATGTTCCAGTGCCAGGGGCACTGGGGACCCAAGATAAAAGTTTCGCTACCACCAGAGATACATTTGCTTGTTTGGTACCTATGTGGGCTGTATTTACTGTGATTTTTCAAGTCCTCATGAAAATACATGGGGGTGAAAAATGTTTTGCTTTATGCTTCAGAGGCCAAACCCTCTCACTCTATCATACACTGTGCTGTTTTCATGGAAAGTGGCTTTTGGCTGCCCCTGAGCTGCAAAGCAAAGAAACTCACTGATTTGTGATACTTCTCATTCTTTTTACTTTTCAAAAATGGGGTTGGATTTTTCTGTCCTAAAAGCACCTTTCTGTTTGAGTCTGACTTCACTGGTGCCGGTGTAAACCTGAAATTACTACACTGGAGCCACTGGAATGATAGGGGTGAAAGGGAGAAAGACTCCAACCCAGAGCCTGACATCGTTAAACAAGGTTATAAACACACCATTGGCCAGTTCATATTCATCTTCTGTGATTAGTGCCAGCGGCAATGGAAAGGCTGGCCAGTCATTCTGTACCGTGTAATGCAAGGTGACTATAGTTCAGAGGACAAAGAACAAGAGATTGGGGTTTTTTCAGGGGCAGACAGAGGACTGGTTATGAATGTTTGGGGCGATTTGGTTTCATTGTTGTCTGTATCAGCACTGAGAGCTGAGTGACACTTTCTTGCAGACCTCTAGTACCAGTGCAGGGGTTGTGCATGGGAATGAGGACCCTCTGCTGCTCCTTCCCCTTTCTAATACTTGCACTGGGTTTTTCCTTCTGTTCCTCTGGAGGCACAAATCTCTGGCCGTGTTCTCATTTGAGCTTAAGGACAATGCCAGTAAAAAGCAACATACTGGAAACCCAGATAAAGGAGGAAATCCCAATGCTCTTCTATTGCCCCTGGGCCAGCCTGTCATTTGCAGCAGGTTTTAGCCTGCTCTGACCAAGGATGGGTGACAGGGTGGTGCAGGGTCAGGCACCTGCAGATATAACTGTCCTCACAATGGCCACCTAGTACCTCCCATGTGGTGTTCACAGGCAAAGGGGGTCCCTCACAGGACTCTGGACTGAATCAGAGCAAAATATTTTTAACTTTTGCTCAACTTCTGGTGACATACTTGATGTTCTAAGCTGTGATGCTGGTCCCACTCCTTGGTGTAACACTTGCAAACTGTGTGACATATTTCCATGTAATAGTTTACTTATCCAAAATGTGTATTAACATCAAACTTGATGGAAAGAGCAAAACAATAGGTGTCATCAATAACATTTTCTGAAAAGTATCTTTAGCTTGTCAGTAAAAATGTAGCATTTAGGACACTACATATTTCAGTGGCTTTACAAACGCTGAAGAAGGATACAGAGCAAGAAATTTTACACTCATAATTGTACAAATAGAGGAAAAAAGGGGGAAAATATTTATTCCAAGTGCTCAGACAAACAAGAGCCAAAGGAAAATTCTGGAGTGGCTGTGAAACAGATGAACAACAACACCACTGCCCTTTGCATCTGACACAACAGATCTGCTGCATTCGCTCTCTCAGAGGCTCCTGAAGGAAATCACTGCACCTTCGTGCATCCCAAGGGACTGAAGAGTATCACTCTTAGGGCTGGATGAGCAGAGAGCTGGCTACACAGAAGGAAAGGGACTGGAGTGGAACACTCTGTGAGCTCTCCCCATTCTCCCGGGACCCTTAGCAGCACATCAAAAAAGGCTCGGGATTTGCTCGGAAAATTGGGAACTCACAGAGAGGCTGAGAAACAACCTGCAGTGCCCTGGGCTGCAGGATTCCATGTCAGAAACTGGTTAGAGCACAAGCATTTCTGCATCCCACTCCTCTGCTTAGATGAGCAACCCACGCCTCTATAAATCATACAGGAGGCACTCGTGTTGCTCGGGCTTTGTGTGCCTGCAGTAAATCACAGAGCGGGGAGGGGAGACCCATCTGCCTGCCGGGGGCACTGAGGCAGGGCTGACACTGCTGCTGGCTGACCTGCCACCACGCCCTCACTTACTGTCTTTCTGAACAGGGCATCGAGTCTTCTGGTACAGAAAAGAGTTGCTTTTCCCTTGTCTGTTCTTAAACACGCATTCTAGCTATCGTTCCATCTGTTATGAAACACTTGTCATAGGATAAGATCACTAAGGAAGCTGTGGCAAGACAACCTCGACAATTTCTGGATGCTGCAGATCTTTTGGCACTTATCTCTTTGATTACAGTCCCGAATATGCAATAGAAACTACATTTTCCCACTCCCCTATAGTCACTAGTTTCCGCGGTGGGTGTTCCCAGCCCCTGAAACTCCTGTCTCCTTCATTATCAAGCGTTCTGAAGTGCTGCTGACTGCTCTGTTCTTTATCCTCTGTGTCCCAGTCCCTTTGCATGGCCACAGCAGACTGTATCAAGAAACACCTCATTGCTGCTGTGTAAGACACTGCACACCTCTTTGATCCCCTTGGTTCTCTACAGGGCAGCCAGGTGGAGGCTTCAGTGAGGGGAAAGCCCTGTTTCTGACTGTAATGCTGTTTGTGCAAATCGAGTAAAACTTCTCACAAGAAGTTGATCTCCACTTGCATTGGGACAGAGAGTATTGGTTTTGTTCTCTGTGACTACACGTGCTTTGAGACTTGTCTAATTGAGACAGTATATCTCCTCTCCTCCTGCAGGGATTTCAGCAATGGAAATCACCAGAGGCAATCTTAACTTAAGGCAGGCATATTGTTTTCTCTCCACTTTGGAAATTACTTTGTCCAAAAGGGCCGTGATTTCTTGGCTTTCAGAAAGTGAAAGTGTGAGCAGTGAGAGAGGTCTTGGTCCTTTTGTTACTATGTTTGCATGGCTGGATTTTTATTCATTGCAATTCTTGCCTGGCTCTGCATAGAACCAAGTGTGAGTAGTATGGGACAAAAGGCAGGGGGAGTGGAGAGCCTTTTTTATGGTTGTCTTAAAATTATAACACACATAGTTCACCTATTACTTTCATTTTTCCACTAAACCCAAGAATGGGATAAACTATTAAAGCAGAAAAAGTACCTTCTTAGGATGAGCCAACAAACTTCTAAAAACTATGTGTATGTACACTGCTGTTGCTGCTTTTCCTGCTTTAAACAAGTGGCTATATTTTGGTTTTAATTAAGAAATAAAGGGTTTGTATGCACATGTCTACAGTGGAGACCCCCAAGTGATTCCAAGATGAGGGTGAATTGGGTTTTATTCAGCCAGTTGTGTTGAAATTACTTACCACTTGAATAGCATCTGCAACAGCATAAGGCACGGAAGCAATTTTTCTTTTGTAAGAAGATGAAAAAGAAATAAAAAGGAGTCAAAGAGTAAGCAGGCTGAATGGGCCATTAGCACCAAACTCTAAAGATGTAGAAGTCAAATAGGATAGAAAGGCCCCATAAATTTTTACAACTCCTCAGAGAAAAACACTGTGATTATTAAAACATGAAACCTTGCTTTTCTAAAATGCTTAAAAGATTAATATAGAAATGTCATACTGTGGGTGCTGGAGGGATTATCCTTAATGGGAATGTTAGAAGTTATTTTAATGTAAAGCAAACATAGCCACCGAAGAAAGATCAAAAGTGGAACAAATTCAAGGCTCTTGGTTTCAGGAAAATGAAGTTTGTCAAGAAACTATTTCTACTCTGTTAATTAGAATGACCAAATTCACCATAAATACTGCATATATATGACATAGAAAGTGGTGACCTCATCTAATTAGTCATTACCTAATCCAATCACTAGCACAAGAGCAAGGCTTAGGTCTCTTTTATGATTTTTTTTTTTTTTTCCCTTTTAGGCTTGAGAAAAAGTATATTTGTGCTAGTTGCACATTTTTGTGAGGTCATGTGTGTGTGCCCAAATTAGCTTTGATGGTAATCCACCATCCACGGGCAGGGGAAGGCTGGTCACATGGCACAGTGGCCAGTGCTCCCAGAGTTTGTGGTCCTTTCCATGCAAGAGCCAATTCTGTGACTTTTTTCTTTTCTTTTCAATCTAGCATTGTTACTATTTTTTAGTGTAAACTGACCACAGAGCAGCACCCTGCTTTGGTCTCTCTGTAAGCCTTTGAAGTCTAAGTAAAAATTTCAG
Source organism: Scytalopus superciliaris (assembly GCA_013400415.1). NCBI lineage: Eukaryota > Metazoa > Chordata > Aves > Passeriformes > Rhinocryptidae > Scytalopus > Scytalopus superciliaris. Next base: position 436,950 of record VXBX01007365.1, read on the forward strand.
TGTTGCTAATTTAGAGCAAGAAATGTAATATTTTCTTTGCTGTTCAGGATAGCACTTAATTTGCTGCCTGTCCCCGTTTGGCCAGTGCTGCCATCAAACACCTGATTCCGTTAGACCCCACTTAGCAGCCCCAGACTATCAATTCCAGGAGCAGTAATTGCTTTACAAATTGTGCCGCTGTCGACTTGTTTTTTCCGCCAACGTGAGGCACAAACCCACACGACACCGTGAGCAGTGCTCACACATTGCTGTCCTTGTTCCCCCGTAAAAGGGCTGGACTTGCAGAACACAGGTTCTTTCAACATTCATTTCCAAAAAAGATCCATCATGCCAGCCCTCAGCCTCAGTTTGCTGGCTTTGCTAAAAAACTTTCCCAGCAAGTAAGAAAGTGTTAAATCATGTTTCACAGTGTGAAACTCTACTTGCTCAAACATTTAGTGTCATAGATGACAGTGAGCTGTTACTGGGTAATAAGAATATTTTTCTTGACAATATTTCCAAATATTTATGGGGAAGTTTTGTTCAGCTGCCCAAACCTGATACCTCTTTCCCTTGTCTTGTCATGGCCATAGAAATAAACTCCACAGAAATTGTAACTTTTTACCTGTTTGGAGCCCTGCAAGCAGTCGGGCCAGCAGTCAGACAAGGTGCCATCACCATGCCATGATGACCAGTTTCTGGTCACCAGAATTTTCCTTCAAGCTGGAATCCATTTTTTAAGAGCTCTGCCAGCTACAGACAGTCCTGCCAGCGAGGTGTGCAGTGCCCGAGGGGTGCAGTGCAGTGTTCTGAGGAAGGTCTCAGCTGAAATACAAGAATTTAGTTAATTGCCAGGATTTACCAAACTCCAAGCAGTTTTTGTTGGAAAATTCTAAAACATATCCCAGAATGTCCACTGTAGACCTGGTGACATGGGAGTCAGAATTTACAGAACCAAATACTTTGTTCATAACAGAAAATGAATTTAGATTAGTTATGTTCCAGAACTGTACCTAGCAATTCCTGCTAGCATTATTTTTACTTTCTTGCAATTCTCTTTAAAATATGAGAGTGTCAATTGGTATTTAGCAGCTTTTCTCTGTACAGTTCTGGGAAATGCACTGTTAAGATAAAACGAAAGTGCCGTGATTTCCTGATGTACAATCACTCCGAACTGCCAAACACATTAGTATTTCCCTCACCAGTCTGGTGCTACAATGACAAATGCAATCCATCTATATTTTTGTTATGAGCCATGGGCTACAAAGCACATCACACAAATGAAGTGCCTATGACAAAACACTAAGGTGTATATTAAGGAAGTGTGCACCATCCCTAAAACACAGGGCTGTAATTCTTGCTTCCCTGGTGCTCCTTTAATTTGCAGCCATACAGAATAGCAGAAGAAAAACATTAGCATGTGCTTCTCCCTCATTAAAATATGGTTATTTGATGATAATATCAAAGGCAGGGTTAGGGCCATTGCACAGAAACTCAGGATTTGCAACCTTGTCCTGCAGAGCTTGTGCTCATTCTTACACATCAGTGCTCAACCCTAAAAGCACAGTCACAGGAGCAAGTTGGACACAGAACTTGATTTACAGGGTTGTAGGATCCTACCTGTAAACATCCTCCCTCCCCACTTGCCTTCAGTGCTCACCACTCATTAATTTCCTGCCTTCTCTCATCCCCACACCGGCTTTCCAAAAGAGCTCATTTTCATGACTGACTTGCTCGCTGGGCAGTGGGTTGACAGAGCTGAGAAAGGGAATTTTCTAGTTACAAGGTGCCAAATGCAGAGTGACAATGCAGGCATCCCAAGCTGCTCCACTAATGAGCTGCAGGCCTGAGCAGAGGGTGGGCATGGAGGGGACAGGACAGGGCTGTGTCTTGTTCAGAAAGAATCATAATTCTGTTGAAATCAGCTCTAGCAGGGATGCTCTGTGAGTGGCAGCTGTGGAGCTTGTATTTCCTTTATCTTACCTGCTTAATCCTTGTTCAACCTGCTGATGCTGCCAGAAAGACAAGGTGCCATCTGTCCTTGGGTTTGGGGTTTTTTTAAGTGAACAGAAACTTGATTTTCATGTCATTTCATATAGCAACTCAAAATCTGCAGAATGAAAATTTCCAGTCACTTCCAAACTGAACATTTCAATGTTTAATGTGTAAAAACACCCTGTGTGAAGGTACCTGGTATTTCACACCCATTTCTGCACACAGACTCAACATCCAAGGCAACGAAGCTTCTTGAAACTGGAGCACGACACACTGAGGTGTGTGTGTTGCTCTGGCAAACGAGCTGTCACCCTAACAGGGTTGACATTCTTCCTTTTTTATCTGGTGTCTTCTGACTTTCTTCCCTCTTAGCATGACACCCCAGACCGGGGTGTGCAGATGCCACTTAATGTCAAGAGAGGGGCTTCATTGTATCCTTGTAGTATCCAGAAGCTCAGGAACTTGGATAGCGCAGCACGATGAGCTGATGAGCAGGGTGGGGTACGTGCTAGCCAGAGCTGAGCTGAGCAGCCAGCAGACTCAGAAAACTCTTTGGCATGTATTAACAGCGGCACAGGACACTGGGAGTGTTTTCTAAACGCTCGTTTCGCAGCTGCTTGAAAAAGTGACCCAAAGAGAAGCCGTGTGACACAGGTGATGGGGTGCTGAAGAAACAGTGAATCTCCTTCTGCACAGAGCCCTGAGCAGGCCTCGCCAAGGTCACTGGAGATACACTGGCGGGCAGTGGTGTAACCATTTGGGAAATCAGACATAATATATACTAGAAAGTATCTTAAGCTTGGAGTTGTCTAAAGCATTGAGCTTCTGCAGCACTTTCCATGTGGGGCAGTACAGTTTCTAGTGTTGAAAAATAGGGGACTGACTCTTCCTTGCAGGTAAATGACTTGTGTTTCTGTTTACACAGAGGGCAATCAGAGTTACCAGTTCAGGTGACCAATAACTTACAGCCAAACAAGGCTATGAAAAGAACAATAAATAACTGAGCTCTAAAATTCCCAGTTTAGTTCACAGTTAGTGAACTGTGCAGATCTTGGCCATACATATCCTCTGCTTATGCCAGCTTGCACTTGGGAAAATTAATTCTCCATAGAAGAGTCTCATTCTGCAAGTGTAGGCAAGCAAGGGGCAGTGTTGGTGTGAGAGGGAAAGGGATGCAGCAGGACACCATTTTGGGTTTGATCCAACAGCAGCAACAACATGGAAGTCACTTGGACAGTGCCCCATCAATCCCTCAGGTAGATATTCTCTATGGACCAGACTTGACCTGAAGGAATATTTTAAGGAATTGGAATTAGCTGCAATTTCCCATCAGTCGTGTGCACCCCAAATACCACTTGCTGGGACTGAACCCCATGCAATGGCCATGGCTGGTTTAGAAGCACACATGGCTGTGCTCCAGCTGTTTGACATGCAAAAACTGGCACAGGGGTGTACTTGAAGAGTGGAAAGAGGATCTATTCCAGCAGCAGGTTCCTGCAGGATGTGTGCACAGCACACAGTTAGTGTCTGGTGATCAGAGCATTCACTAGCAGAGTGCATGCAGCGAGAATGAAATGGTTCTTACAACCATCCCTTTCTATTAAAGCTGTAGCACACTGTGTTTGGATGCAAGCCCAGGCACGGTTCTGTGTAGGATCTTGTTTACCCTTTCATCCTGAGCGTTCCTGCGAACTGCTGTTTTCTCACTTGTGACTCATTTTCAGTTCTACACAGGGACGGTGAGGTGGGTTTCTGAAAACACGGCGCTGAATCAGTGACCCCAGTGTGCTGTAACTGCCAAGAGCCCTGTGGAGAATACAAACACAATTAACCAGATAAAGTGAGATATAAGAGAGGAACGTGCATGTAGGTATACAGCAAGGGAGTTGGCAAGCTGTAAAACAGGGACTTGGGAAAAGCCATCAAAAGGGACAGAATTCCTTATTTTCTTGTTCACATCTTTTCATCGAGAAGCAGAGTGGCATGGCAAGGATGCAGGATAGCATGGGGGCCTGGAAAATGATGGCAGGAGCTTCCAGGCTGCTCCCAGGGCCCCGTGCAGTGTCCTGCCAGTGCAGAACTGCAACAAGGCAGCACAGCACAGCAATAGTGCAGCACAGCACAGCTCAGCACACCCAGCACTGCACAGACACAGCACTGCACAGCACAGACACAGCAAGAGCACAGCTCAGCACAGCAGAGCACGGCACAGCAATAGCACAGCAACAGCACACACAGCTCAGCACACACAGCTCAGCACAGAGCGAGCTCAGCACTGCAGTAGCACACACAGCACAGCAATAGCACAGCACAGCAGTCTCCTGACATCTTGTGGCTTGGCCGCAGAGCACAGCCATCCCTTCCCCCACAGCCCAGGCACGGGTGTCAGCTGGAGCTGACCTTGGCATTAACCACAGGCACTGGAGGTATACATGTATATATATATATAGGTATATATATATAGGTATATTATATATATATATTTGCATTCCTCTTACAAATGCAGGGCCACTGCTTTTCCCTCCTGTGCAAGAATGAATGGATTTGAGTGAGCTTGTGCTTTCCCAAGCACTTGTGTTTGAGCTTTACCCAGATTTACACCAAAGAGGCTCCTAAATTGACACTGAATACAGATGGAGTCTACCTAAACTGGACCCCAGATTATGCAGCTGTCATCCTCCCTTTAACTGGTGGAACAAACCCCAGATCCAGACATCCCCAGTTTGCTATAATGTCCCCCAGCCCCACCAGCTCACTGATGCTCAGATCAGGGACTGCTGATCAGAATTACTCTTTTTTGTTGTTGTTGTTGTTGTTGCAGTGGCCCAGCTTCAATGCCAGTCATGCATGGTCTCTAGAGGAAAGGACAGGAATTTTAAGTACTTAATAAGATGCACTTATTTTTAGACACTGATTTCATTTTTAAAAAAGCATTGTTAAATTTACACATATACAGAAATCCATGCAATGCAGCCCTAACCTCTATAATCTAAAAGTATTGGTGGTTCTTGAAATATTTGTGGAAGTCTTTTGTCTCCTCTATGTAGCTGAGTCTGACTCTGGTATTTGCCTAAGTTACTCAGTTTCAGAGCTGGGAAAATGATGAATGCACTGAATTTTGTAAGCAGAGAAATCAAGTAATTCTCCTGGTGGTGGTACAAATGAATCTCCCCCAGGTTACTCATTACACTGGGCTCTTGCTCTGGGCTGAATTTGCAGTGGGAGAGCAGAAGACAGTTGGAACTGGAACTGGGGTTTTTGGACACCATGGCTGGGACTGGTGAGAGCTCAGGCTGGCGTTCTGGAGAGGCTGAGTGATGAGGAAGGAGAAGAAAATGAGCTTATTCTCAGCTATTTTTTGCAAGTGTATTTCACACATTATGTTCCACAGACTGGCAAAATATGGTGCCAGGGAAAAGACACACGGCCAGTATTGACCTGGAGGAATCACTTTCACAGCCCACTCCCTTCCCTCCTTTAGGAAGCAGGGTTCAAAGGGGGAAGGAAATGAGATGGGAAAAGGGGAGAGAGGACTCACACTGGTGTGGAGCAGTTCCCTGAGGGGAACGCTGTGGCCAGCATTAGGGCTAGAGAAAGATTATCAGTGCTTACCAAGAAGCTTAGCAGGAAATACATGGAGAAAGTCATATGGTCAGTTTGTAAGAATTTGTCTACATTCCCATTCTCCTCCCATTCTTTTAGTCTGGAATTTAATCTCTGAGGAGACCATGCTGCAGGGATAGTAGTGAAAGGAGACAAAGCAGTGTGGCTGGGAAGCACTTTGGGAAACTGAAATTTCATTTTCCTTCATGTCTGTGGGAATCCCATCAGATCTGCACCGTGGGGAGGCAGACACACCACTTCAGTCACCACTGCACCCTCCACCTTACCATGTGGATACACACATCTCCCCCAAGGGCTGCTATGGGAAAGTCGAGGTGTTAAAAAACAGCTGTCCAGTTTCAGTTTGTAAAAGTATGGAATGGGTGAAGTGGCACTAACACATGAGAGGTTTATCCCACTCCTCACTGTTTTTCGATGCACTTAAAGCTTGCAACTTAAGAAACATGCAAAGGAAAAAACTTTCACACGCTTCATACAATGTCTTTGCATTTGTCACAGTCTTGGCTGACAGCAGAAATGGAGCTAGAGGGCAGATGCTGTGTTCTGTGATGAAACTTGCACTAAGGTTTTGTGAGATAAATTGCCCCTGACTTCGTGTTACCCAAATGACAGTTGTGGTTGCTGCAGCAGTGACAGCAGGACAGACAGACCATGTCCAGTTCAGCTCTATCAGTCCCTTTGTTAAAGGCTTCAGCAAGTAGACAATTGACTATTTGTGGCTTGTGGCTCCTCTCTCAAGAGAAGTTATAAACTGAAAGTGATACCAAGTGCTATACAAGGAGGAAACAAGGCACAAAAATGGAAGGAATTAAAAAAGAAAGAAATTCCCTTTTAAATATGTATTATATAGAAATGTGTGTGTGTACACACACACACACACATGCAGAGCCATGCGTGAAAACATGTCTAGTTTAACAAAAGAAATTATGTTTTGGAAAATATGTATGCAATATTCTGTTGCTGCAAACCAAAGTAATCTGTTCATCTTGACCACTAAAGAGGGTGAAGGCAGCTGCAATTTGAGCTTCTCTGCACTGGCCAGCTGGTAGCCTAAAGCCAGCAAACAGGAAGGGGGTGGTGAATTATCCCCACTGGTTGGTCTTCCAAGTGGTCACTGTACAGGATAGCTTTGGAACTCCAAGGGTGATGATTCCCATAGGAACTGCTGGGCTAATACTACTTTTGTATTTTCTTCAGGCCGAGCAGTGTCTGGAAGCCCAGCCTCAGGTAACCTCCAGCACCACACGCTGGTTCAGGGCCACCTGTGCAGAAACAAATGCATCACTTAGTTTGTCCAGACTTCCTGTTTGTTTCTCTCAGTTGTCTTTCAATCACTGTAACTGTCAATTTGCTGTAAGTGGTATTCACTTACAAACACCAGGAGTATGGGACCATCAGTTAGAAACTGGAAACATCAAGCTGGTCAGGTCCAGCTCTTCAGAGTGTATTTAGAGGATGCCCTTCACTTGATGTGTGTACAGGAGAGGGAAATGTCACCTTGCTCCAGCAGCTGTGTGTGGAGAGCTGGCACAATGGCATGGACAGGGGGCTCACTTGAATGGGCAACAAGAAAAAAGAGCAGGAAGGGGGGGGATGTGATTTATATCCACTTCTTTATTTTCAGTGACAAAATGCTGCAAATAAGCTGGTTACAGACGGATTTCTTGAGGGAGCCCAAGGCCTGGTGTGTGTGCGGCTCCCGGATTGCCCTGCGATACCTGGGGCTGGGAGCCCTCACATCAGTGCCCTTTAACAGCAACATGCAGCCTGTTTGTCACCACTCTGAATTGGCTGTAGTGATTTCTCTATTCATCCTTTTTCTGCACCCAGGTTTTATGATTTCCAAACCACAATGTAAAAGCTGTTCAGCTCTTAACCAGCCATGTGGAAAAGCAATGTTGAATATATATGCATGCAGCGTGTCTGGAAGCATTGCCATATTTTTCTCTGAAGAATTTGTTTAGGTTACATAAAAGAAATAGGCAGGAACCCTTGGGTTTTCATTTGGTGGTTCTCCCTCTGTTCTGCTTGGCTTCTCAGCTTTCAATAGATCCCAAGGTCAGGCTGTTATTTGTTGCTAGGCCAAAGTGGCAACCTCCCACCCTAACAATGCTGCTATCTTCATATCATCTGAGCTATGGGGGCCACATTGTGATGCTTTGGCAGTGTTGCTAGGGAGGTTGCTAGGTTAGACCGATGTCACTATGTGGGTTATAAATTGCCTTTACCCTGCTGGCCCTAACTTGGCCCCTAAACACAATGATCTCGTAGATGGCATCGAAGTGCTCAGATGAGACATTGGAGCAACATCCTCGGACCCTGAACTTGGCAGCACAGGCATGTTGTAGCCATTCAACAAAGGAACCCACTTGTAATCTAGAGAAGAAAATAAACAACTGTATGAAATGCATCCTCTCATGTCCAGAAATTAACAAAACTGATGAAAAATGCCCAGTTTCTGACCCACGTACATGCACTAAACCCAAGGCTTTCCCTTAGCACAGGCTGTGTGCCCTCGACATGCCCCGCTGTTGAGAAGAGGAGGGAAGTTTTATAAAGGTGAAAGTGACAGCTAAAGATGCAAGGTTGGTGAGCTGAGATTTCCCAGCTTTGAGTACTCTGTGTCACAATCATGACTCTATTAAAATGTACCACCAGCACCTTTACTATCACCAAAGTGCCATTGCACGTAGACAAATTATTTGCGTGTTTCTGGTTTGTGACCTCAAAGGACTTTTTTATCTTGCAAAAAAATAATACTAGCTGAAGAACTATTTTAATTGATTTTTCAATATATTAACATCTCAAATTTAGAAATCCCGTGTTCTGCAGAGTGTAGATTCTCTGTGTGTATGCATGTGCACGTGTGTGCTCATGTGTGCATTCCATTTGTTTTGAAAAGGAATAAATACAAACAGATAAACATGCATGCCCTTCAGAGCTCTGCTGATTTAATAAGTAAATGCATCATTAGACAGGCTTTGCTTTATGCACAATGTCTTGATATGCAGGTCTGTAGGTGCACACCTCTCATTAGCACTAATGAAATTTGTGTGGCTAAATCCCCGTGCATTGTGTTGGATGTACACCTTAGTATATTTGTAATTAATTTTTAAAGACTGCAGACCAGAACACAGTTCCTACAGTGCTGTGTGAATCCATAGGGTGTATACATATTTATAAACGTTTTAAAAATGCATATTATATTTCACCCACAGAGCATAACATCTCTGCTGGCTGGAAACATGTATTAAAGAAGGTAACAAAAATCCAGAGGAAATGTCTTTGAAAAATAGTTAATACACATGGGCTACAGCTGCCTTTTAAAGATTAATTTCTTGGCCATTTACAATGTGGTTTTTATTATCAAAAGCCAATGGACCATATTACAGAAAATCTTGCTTTGTAAATTCCTTTTGCGCTTCTTGGGCCCGATTCTGTCACACAGATTTGGGTGGTTTGCTGTGCAGCCTCACCCTGTGGCTGGCTCAGGACTGGGCCTGGGCTGGCACGGGGTGTCCTGCTGAGCTGGCACTGCAGTCAGCGGCATTCCCTGGGCACGTGCCCGTACACCTACAGGGAGGCAAAACATGGGGATCTGAGTCTTTGTTTGAAATGTGGTTTGCAAGGCTGCAAACATGAGCACAACTTTGCAGAGTCATACACATGGGTGCAGATATTTGCATGCATTAAATATGTGGAAGAGTTTAGAGAGCTGGAGTCATACTTTTAGAAATGTGGTCTCATTGAAGCTGCACCAGTTCTAACTGGATTATTATAATTTCTTTCAGTTGTTGATTTCCTATAGCATTTGAAAATTAACTAAAGACTGTCTCAACAACACTTACACTTGTTCTGTATCTTCTTTTTCCTTCTCCTGGCCTTCCCTTTGTCTTTTCTCAAGATGTCCAGAGTTTAGCTTAGTGCCATGTACTCCTTCATTTCAAGGGGGGATTGGGCAGAATGCACCGGCACACACCTCTGTGTGCACAGCAAATCCTGCCCGTCTCTGCTTCAGCCTGTACACAGCAACATTTCTGATATGCAAAGAATTTGGGGATCCCATACATGGGCTCTCTGTGCTGCCTCAGAGCCAAACCCACACCTTTCCAGGCTACTTTTAAACCAGTAAAATCTAAGCACAGGAGTGGAGGGGGAGGATGAAGCTCAGACCTGCTAAATCCTGCCAAGTAGTAGCCCAGGGAAGAGAGAAGAAACTAGAGGTTCAGAGCTGTATTAAGGACAATAAATTGCTCCTTAGCAAGCCATGAGGGGATGAAGACTCTGCTGGGGTGGATCCCAGGCATGGGCGAGTGCCTTTCCCAGAGTGGAGGCTTGTTCTCTGTGACCTTGGGCAAATCATTTAACCTCTCTCCATATCGCTGTTCTGTTTCTGAAATGAAAATAAACGGCAGTAATGCACCAGAAAAGCTAAATGTGCTGGTGATTATGAGGGGCTCAGATGAGGATGAAGGTGAGATAAATACTTCAGACAGATAAAAATAATCCTTCCTCAACTGCTGTGAAACCTTCAAACATTAAACTCAGCTTCTTGGTATGACAGACAGGATGTATCCCTCAATAAACAGGGTGGCTTGCATTTTATCGTTGCAGTGTAAGCAGATGAGGTTTTTCCAGGGGACTTTTGTTCTTATTCCTGTGGTAGCTCTCGGAGTGACATTCCCATATCTGCAGCGCTGGTGTGCAGGGCACTCCAAGGTGACTTATTTCAGTAGAGGATTCACTCTCTGACTGGACTCATGGGTTTAGGTCTTTGTCTGGTGACACAGTGTCTGCATTAACATTGAAATATTCATTTCTTGGAAAGTGTTAAAATCTAACACGTAAATGTTGATTTTTTTTTTTTTTTTTAATGTGCTCCTGGGGCTTTTTCATCTATGCCAGAATTAAGTGCAAAGGGAATTTTTACAGCCAACTTGTAAATTCCTGACAAGAGGAGTTTATAATAGAAGTGTTGACATAACCTTAACTACAGTGACAACTGAAGCTGGTTTGTTAGGAAAGCAGCAAGTAATTTTCTTGCAGGAAGGCAGGAGTTGGGCACAGAAGGTGAGGCAGCTAAATTTTTTTCCCTGAGAATCCCCAGAGGCTATTGTGTGAGACAGCACGTGAAATGAAGCTGAAGCAAATCGCATAGCAGGCAGAAGAAACACTGTGGAATTTGCTCATTTTCATGAAGGAGAAGGTGCAGTTATCCTCTTATAATTTTTCTTTTACAAGCTGCATTTCTCCCCTCAGAGGTAATCATGAGGGTCTTATAGCAAGTCAGTGCTTGCTTTTGGTCTTTCAGCTGTCTCTTCATTCTTTCTCCCTGAGCACCTAAAGCAGTCAGGAATGAACTCTGGTGCCTCAGCTCCGTGCCTTCAACAGGAGCAGGAGCCAGCCCTTTGTTTGCAATCCATCTGTGTCTCTTACAAGCAATAGTTTTTTTAAAAGTCACTAAATATTATTTCCTTGAGTCACCTGCAAGAATTCAAAACCTGAGAGCTTAACCACCCAGCGATAGATGGACAAGCCTTTGTGCAGCCAGGCTGAGCCACAATAAACATTGCTGTCACTTGAACTAGAACAAACCTATCGACAGAAGGAGGTGATTTCAACTGTAACCTGAAGCCAAAGGAGCAACTTCTTAGTGCCTTTATTTCCCCAAAGTCAGCTGAGGTTTATTTTATACCTGTCACTTCTCTCTTGCGAACAAGGGGAAGCCAAGTTTTTTGACTCTTCTTGAAGGTATAAAATCATCAGGGTGGAATGGAGACAGTACAGGAATCCCCATCCCACAGCACATACCCAGGCAAGGAGCCAGGCCCTGTATTACTCAGGCTGGGATTTAGAAGCAGAAGTGTCTTCCATTCACTTTCCCACACCCTTCTGCTGGGATTAACTTCTATATGGATCCTATTTTCCAAAATGTTAAACCAAGTCTTTCTTACACCTTTGCTGTGATGATATGTGTGGAGAGGCAGCCAACCCACTGGCAAGTGGCAGGAGGGTTTATTGTGAGCTGGCACACTGCAGGGCCTGGGTGCTGGGAAGAAGGGGCAATGCCTGACTTCCTCCCTGCCCAGCCTCTGCCCCACCCTGGCATGTCTGACAAAACCCTGGCAAGGTGAAAGGTCCAGGGGCAGAGTGTTCAGCATAGAGGAAATAAAATATGCAGTTGAAAGCAGAGAAGAGGACAGCTCTGAAATGGGAAAGCCGTAAGGAAACCCTTTCCAGTACTCCCTAATTCTGCAGAGACAGTCAGGGCTGCAGAGCCTGCAATCCAAGTGCAGGAGCTATCGATGAGGGACAGTGCAGTCTGGGCAGAGGGTCTGAGCAGCACTGCTGAACGTGTTCTGTGAGTGCTGATGGATTTTTAAACCCCCTTTTTGCTGCAGTGTGGTTGGAAGGGCAACATGAGCTGGCCTGTCAGGATGGCAGTGACAGGGGAGGATTAACCAGTAAGCAACCCGTTTGCACAGGAAAGCAAAGGAAAGCAAAGACTGCAGATTCCTCATTTGCCTTCTCCCTTCCCATTAAAACAAAATTTTTTACCCTTCCCTATATTCTTTTATTTTAATACATGTTGAAATACAATCCGTTGCTCTTAGGCACTGCCAGAAAACCTGGCGGAAATACTTCACTTTGAGCCATAGCCATGAGCTGGAGGATGTGGAAAACTATCACTTTTTCCCCTGGCAAACCAAACACGCATCGGGGGAGCAACGTGCCAGCGAATGTCTCTGCTTTTCTTTCCCAGAAAGCTCATTTTCTGTGAGGATTTCCGCTCTCGTTGGATGCCCCCGTGTGTGTGGAAGGCGGGCTGGCCGGTCCGTGAATACCACGAGCCGCTGGAGCGAGATCCCAAAGCGGCTTTGCCCAGCCTTTGCCCGGGATACCTTCTCGTGGCTCTGGCTTAGGAGTGCCCTCTGCTGGGTTCCCGAGGGGCCCCGGGCTGGCCTGGAGCCCCAGCAGGGCCGGCTGTGTGTGGGCTCGAGTGCCTTTGTGCCTCAGCACCATTGTGCTTTCGGCAGGGCCGCTAATGGCGTTTGGCCGGGCGCTCTTATCTGCCCGCTCTTCAAAAGGCGCTGAGGCTGCCCCGCTCGGATTCGAGGCTAAGGGATGAGTCTGCCTGATATTTATATACATTTAGCCCCAGGTCCCTGCCGCTCACAAAGGGATGTGGAATGTAGAGTAGATTTATACCAAAAATTAAATGAACAAGGAGCAGAGGCTATTGCAGATAAGTAGGTGTTAGAACTGTGTTTTCCATCTTGTATTCCTAAATGAGGGTAGTGACACAAAGCGTTGTCAGCAACAAATTGGCCACAGCCAGCACTGCTGTGTTTTGATCTGCACTTATGGGACTATGGGGACCGGTTTGTCCAAATAGTCTTTTAAATTTTGAAAGGGTCTGCCTCTATGGACAGCTGCTGTGCTGTGCAGCAGTTATCTCAGGACACAGAGCTGATATCTGCCATCATTACACGGAAGTATTTTCCTTTCTCTGTTTCCTTTTTCTGTGTTTTCCTTCTTTATTTTCACTTTTCCCTAAAGCTGTGTTCCATACCAAGCTGATGTGGCAGCAGACAAAGGCTCGGGTGGCAGCTATGGGTTAGTCAGGGGGTGCTGAGGCATCCCTTTGCTGGAGGTTTCCAAGAACAGACTCAGACTCAAAAATCATTCATTAAGGAAAATGTAGGTACATTTGAGCCTGACTCAGAGCAGGATGGGCAACCACACATCCTCTTCCAGATCTTTGTTATGAGGCACTGGAACTTTTTACGGCAAAAGCTTTCATGTTCTGTCCAGACACTCATTTTCATGAAACATGTGGGAACTTAATAGCTTTGAAAGAGTTTTCCTTGAAACTGGCCATCCAACTGAAATATTACTGGGACAAGGAACAGATAGACCATGTGACTGCACAGTCCTCATTTTTTCTTGGGAGCCAAATACTAAGGGGTCATTGCAGGTCTGATTTAAATAAGGATGGGAAATTTGCAGTGTTGTGGCTGTGAGTGTGTCATGTGCATTGGCATGTTATACCTGCTGGTGGCAGGGAGGAGGGAATCTGAAACATTCCTGGCATTTCCTGGTAATTCGATGTTAAATTCTCTCATAAGAGTTTTCATAAACTTTAGTTTACGGTAAGGCAAACACAGCCTGGGTCCTCTTCTTCAGCCTGTTCTCCTTTGCCACAAATCAAACCTGTCTCCAGCTCTTCTCCCCACCTCTGCACATGTGTTCACTCCTTCTGCAACACCAAAAACCATTGGGAAGGGAGTGGTGGGAACACTGACCTGCAGAACAGAGTGGCAGTGGAGGCCTGGGAAGGCTGCAGGTGATGTCGTAGGTGTGTGAAGAAATGGAAATAGGAAAAAGATGGGCAGGAGGGAGGAAAGTGAAAGAATGTTAAAGAAATTAATGAAAAGGTTTGTTAGTGAGATTGGCATTTGACTGGAAGGACCAGACACCAAGGTCTGCAGAGAAGGTTGCTCTGACAGCTGAGCGGTGCCATCAAAGGGCGTGCTCATGGGTTACACAGAGGAAAACAAGAAGTCTGATTTCTGCCCAGATTTGATCACTGATCCCTTTTTTGGTCCTTGGCAAGCTCCTTCAGTCTCTCCACAGCACCACTCCTTTGTGTAAAATGAAGACAGTGCAGCTCCACAGATAGGAATGAGAGCAGAGACTTTTCCAGATTGATGACAAATCATGGAACCATAAGGTTGGCAGAGACCCTGAGAGATTGTCTAGTCTGGCAGTCACCAATTTTTTTAATCAAAGGACTGCCCTGCATTTTTTTTTTCTAAACTGTTCCATTGCACAGTGCCAGCACAATGGTTTAAATCTAAAAGTAACCAAAACTCATATTTTATCCTTTAAATTGAAGAAAGGCCCATGTTGAGCAAAAGTTTTCAAAAAAACAATTAAAGCCAGATCTACTTATACTTTAAAATAGGCATAAGTGTCTTTGTTCTGATTAGTTTTATCCTGACAGCTCTTATTTTCATAGATGCTTATAAACATTTTCTTTGCTAGTTAGTCCAGCTTTGTTGAAGTGCAGCAGAACCACTGCAGGAACTGGCAGTGTGCCACTCAGTGTAGCAGGAGCTGAATTGCAACGGGGTCACTTAGAGATCTCCCCCCAACACTGCCAGCTCCACCCTCATTCCAAACATTGCTCCTCTTGTTAATGACCCAAAATATCATGATGTTAGCATCAATTTTTTTTCTGCATTTATTTGGAAGATCATTAGAGTTCCTCCATCTGACCAAACCTGCAGTGCAAATACCACATACGAGTACCAATAATTATCGCTCGGTACTTGAAAGCAAACTGTTACCGAGAGGAACAGTCGAAGTGAAGCCCTGTTAAGTCAGGGATATAATTACACAAGAAAATACCAATCAAGAATCACACCTTTACATAATTAACTCCTGTGCCTGAGCAGAGGTTTGCATTCATCTATGTCCCTTTGCTCAGTCTGTTGAAATGTGCACAGTAACAGCCCAGCACAGCTGCTCCACAGGCAGCACAGCCCTCATACAGTTCAGTAATGAGGATGCTTTGTGGTCATCTTCTTCACATTAACTGATTCATATCCTGTACATCCAGGAAGCACTGAGCATTTTATTAGGCTGATGAATGTACTTTGACCACTCAAACACAGCATATTCCCAAATGCACGTGATACTGCAATTTCACTCTGCTTAAGAGATCTGAGAAAGGTAAAGGGGTAAATAGGCATTGCCTGTTGCACATAAGCAGATTGGGACATCCTAGATGCTGGTAAAAGATCTGTCTTTAAAGCAAGAAATGATCCCAGCTTTCTTTTGAATAGGAAAAAACTAGATCCTCCTATGGGAAAATAAAAAGTGAGTATCAGGTTGTCCAGCAAGCAAGTAGTTAACCAAGTTACCAAGCTGTTGATAATTTTCAAGGTTCCAATTTTTATTTTAGCCCTACTGAAACTTTAACTTAGTCTGGGAATGATCAAGAGAAGACTGAAAAAAGTGTCACTTTCTGAGTTACATAAAAATAAACCTAAACTGTTAGTTCGTTTTAATCCCGAGCTTCCCTGATGTACCTCTGCCTTTCATAGCTGGAAGAACCATACTTCTTCCAAAATGTGACTCCTAAGGATGTTCAATTTATGATGCAAAGGGAGAACATTCCCTATAGCTGTCTATATTACAAGTGTTGCAAGCTACTCCTTCTTTGGAAACACAGAACAAGAGTCCTTGTGCTTTCAGCTTTGTGGAATTGGGTCTTACTGACCAGTAGGATACTGCAGTACCTGGAATAACTGCAGTGATTTAACTTTGCTGCAGCAAAAGGGAACAACAAGTCTCAAGTGACAGATAAGTTCCTTTAATTCAAAAAATGTCATAGACATCCTAGAACCCGAGAAGAGTTCCTGACCCTGTGCCTCGTGTGTACGTGCTCTGTCTGCACAGTCCCCCTTGCTCCCCACAAGCACATCCCCCATGGAAACCACTCATTCATTCACCTGGGCTTATCCCTGTGTAAGGTGTAAGATCCAAAAGCCTAAGAAAGGTTGTGTGTTGTTTCTCATTTTTGTGCTGTACATGAAAATCGTGGTGAGTTTTCCTCTCCACAAGCCAGCTGACAGCAGGGAGGGACGGCTGGACAGAGAAATCCCGAGTTAGCGGGAAGCTGAACGATCCTTACGTCCTACATGCCAAAATTCTGAACCTCATCAGGTTACACAGAAAAATTGCTTTCTGACTATACTTCTCTGATTAGTGTGTTTTTCTCCTTGAAATGTACACTTGATGCCCTCCGCTTTCCCCTCTAATTGTGTATCGCAGAGGAAAGCAATAGTGTTTTGTCCATACAAACCAGCAAACAATTCCTTCTTGAAAGCTTCAATTAAGGATGAAGTAGCTTAAGTGCTTCTTAAATCCACTGCCCTAGCTCAAAAAAATATTTACACCAAGACTCACGGATATAATTTATCTGGAAAAAAAAGTATGAAAAACCTAAACACATCAACCGTGCGTGTGAGCCAAGCCTGCCTTTGTGTGCTCCCAGAGGGTTTATCCCCCCAACACGAGCTCACATGCACACCCCCCCCCGTAAGAGATCCATTTTATAGATTCAAGGACAGCTCTCTCCAAGAGAAGAAGGGACGTTGCCAAGATACCAGATGCGGTTCCATTCAAGACCACTCATAGGAGCAATTCAAGATGAAATCAAATTAGATGTGTTGGTTATACATAGTGCAGCCTGCTTGGGATACTAAATGACAGAGTTTGCCAATAATTAAGTGAAATCTCGGAGATGATGAGTCCCCAGAGCTCTCTAGGTTATGTCGGTCTAATTCTAAGTGTCATCATTATAGCAGCAGAGCAAAATACTCTGCATAGGCCACAGAGCTGGAATTTTTACTGTGGATATTAGCTTTTCACAGCCAGTGCTACGGGGCAGTGCTGAGCTTCATTACACGTCTTCTGCTATTACACTTGCTTAACCTTTCCCTGATATAAAGCTCCTGAAACCTGACTCCCACTTAATAATTGATAGTTAGCACTTACTACCCATAGTGGTGTTCACATTCAAGGCACTTTACAAAGAGCTCATTAATGTCTCTGGACCCCCTCCCCCTTGAGGTGTGCAGCACAATTACCCTAATTTTGCAGAAAGGGAAACTGAGGCAGAAAGGCTGTGGCCCAGCCTGGGGCTGGAGGACAGCGTTACAGCCGGCACTAACACACAGGGCCTTCCTTATGGGGGAGCTGCCTGAACTTCTGATGGTAGGAAACAGGCTGCTCTCAAATTTGATGTGGGGATGGAGGTGCAAGGAGGCTTCCCCCAGTCCTGGAGAGCCTCCCCAAGGAACTGCTGAGCGTTCCCATCGCGGCAGGCAGTGAGGAGCAGAGCAGCCTTTGTGAGCCCCTCTGAGGGCCTGCCTGGGTGGATCCTGTGCAGGGAGGAGGCTGGGAGACTGAACAGGGGGGAAAGGGCCACCTCTGAGCAGATTGTCCTGCAGCTTGAGCTTCCTTGGCAGCCTGACTGGAGACCATCAGGATGGCTCTGCTCCT
Source organism: Scytalopus superciliaris (assembly GCA_013400415.1). Lineage (NCBI taxonomy): Eukaryota > Metazoa > Chordata > Aves > Passeriformes > Rhinocryptidae > Scytalopus > Scytalopus superciliaris. The sequence goes on from VXBX01007365.1 coordinate 454,623, forward strand.
ATCTTTGCCTACCATCCTTACAGTCAGGGTGGGTAGGTCTGCTCTGGGACCACAGTGGACCCACTTTGCACGAGTCAGGGCATGAGACAGGCCAGGGTCAGACCCAGGTACCTCCAAGATGTGCTCCCAAGGAAACCATCCTCCACAGCCCTCTCACAGCAGGACTGAGCCCTGATGGAATCAGTTTACCAGGAGTTTTACTGTCTTAATGGTGCCCTTTTCATTGCTACCCTTTGCTTTGCTACCAGAAAACTGAACATCACAGCCATGTTCAGAAGAGGAATGACTGGTCCCAGCTTTGCAAGCATTCATTTCCTGAAGAACAGGAGCTGATTTAAAAAGAAATAACCTAAATATTAAAAATAAAAATAGAGGGCAGATATAAAAAAGTCATTCCGAAGGTAAGACTGTCAGGAAGGGCTTGCTCCAAATGTAACACTTGCTGTGTACAAAGGAAGGGAAAGCCTTGGGGACTGTGGCATCAGTGTTGCTGCAGCCACCAGCAGCACAGAGGGAGGCAAAGTGTGCACTCCATCAGCCCCTGGCTATAAGAATAATTGTGGCAGTGGTCAGACTAAATCCTGATTCCCCAGTGCACTCCATCAGCCCCATTTGGCCCTGGGTCCAGACACTTCCCTGCTCTCCCTGCTTCCTGCAACCCTGGCCACCTTCCCCCTGGCACCTCACCCTTCCTGAGGCTGGCAGAGCTCAGCCTGCTCCTGACAGAGGGACAGTGCAAGGGGACAGAGCTTCGTTCACAATGGAAAACAGCATCCTCGAGATGACTAGGAGGAAGTTATAAAATTTATAGAAGGTTCTGATAAAGATCTTGGATAGATATGTTCATATTGCTAAAAGACTCAAACCTAAGAGGCTTTTAATTAAAGATTGGGGCACTCAGAGCTATCTTACCAAAGAGGTAATAAAATTATTGACTAAATCACTAACAAAGGCAACTGAAGCAAGGAGTTTAAATGATTTCCAGAGACTGTTCTCCAAGTGAAGGTTATAGTGAGAGAGCCAGCAGTGCAATTAAACCAAATGAGGTCAAGCATGTTGGGCCTTAAGGCCTCTGACTGCTCCTCAGATTTCTTTTGTTCTTATAATTCAATTATAAAGACCCCCCCTCAAGGACCATTTAACTGTCTCGTAAACCAGTTTGTAAACTTTTTTATTTTTCTGTAAATTGTCTCCTAAAAGTGGCTTTCAGCATTTCAGGCAGCATGGAGCACACAGGGCCTTCACCGTGCCTTTTGTTCTCATCTGTGCATCCCATGCCCCTGTTCACACAGGCCAGGGCTGTCCCAGAGCATCCTCAGCCCAGGCAAAACACCCGTGACTGCAGGTGGCAGTGGGTAAAAACTGTGATGGGGAGCTGGAACAACTGTGACCCTTCTGTTCCTCCTTCTATTGCTCCATCCCCTTCCCCTCCCAACTTTTCTTTATCCTGTTTCTGTGTGAGTCAGAAAGAGAGTAACTTGTGAGTGTGAGTGTGTGTGTGTGCCTGATTTCCCGCCCACTAGGTCATGAATCCCAACCCTTGCCATCATAAATGAGCAGGGAAGTTTGCTGGCCAGCAGATGCCTGTGCAGATCCATTCATGTAGAATTAAACATTTTTGAGGTATAGGGACATTTTTTCCCCTTTTCTTCTGTTTTGGTTTGGGGTTTTTTTGTGTTTTTTTTTTTTTTTTTTTTTTTTTTTTTTTTTTTTTTTTTTTTTTTAGCACNCCTCCCTTTTTTTTTTTTTTTTTTTTTTTTTGTAGAAATACAATTGTAGAACAGGGTTAGGTGGAAATTGGGGAGCTTCCAAAGGCAAAACATTTGCAGACTGCAGTTCTGCTGTTGACAGTGTCCACTGACCACAAGGCAAGCTCCTGTAATTAGAGCTCATAGAATTGTGTCTCATGGTGCAATTTTTCCTGTTTACAGAGGCAAAACCCAGTTATTTACTGCTTTCAAGAGAGCATTTGAAGAATGAAAACCATTCCTGATTCGCCCGTGGGAAGAGGGTAGAAGTCCAGAAGTGACTACAAATTTTTCTGAGCAATCAAAGCACAAAACTTATGTTCACATCATGGCTTTAGGAGCTTATGTGATTCAAGGGTCTTCGGTTCCTGTTTGCATCAGGAGGGGCTTTGATGCCTTTGTAACTCAGGCTCAGGGTGGCTGTCTTTAAATGAGCCACAGGAGAGATCCTAAACCTCACACTTAGAAATGTTCCCTTGTAAAAATTCAGACCCACAAGTGTCAGCATCCTGTCCTGTGAAATTCCAAGTGACACATGAGATGAATCGAATGCTAAAAAGTGACTGTTGTAGCAGGAAGAAAAATACTTTTTCTTCCTCTCTATTTCTATTTAATTACAGCCAAGATAGTTTGGTTGATATACTGGGAGTAGGACTGACAGTGCTGCTTTCTCAGGAAGAGAAAGCAAATATCTCTGAGGTCTTGCAGAGATGGTGTGATCTGTTCCCTCAGTGTGTCTCAGCAGGAGCCGGGCAGCTCCACAGTCTGAAATCTGTCAGATTTTGCTCTGCAATTCCTCACAGATTTGCCCACCTCTGTTTCTAAAACCGTACAAGAGTGGAGTTTAATGGGATGACTCCTCATCTCCTGGAGAGAGGAACACTTGCCCTGTTAGCAGCAACACTGAAATGACCACTGGTGTTAAGAGATGAACTCAGAACTCACTCTGTGACTGATCCCTCTTACAAGGTTCACATCTTCTCTCAGTTCATTAAAATCTAGTGCCTCCTTCCCCAAAGGAAAGAAATGTCAATACATGAAAGAGGAAGATAAGCTAGTGCTACATCCAGGTTGCAGAGCTGGAGTTCTGGAGCTGCTGGGGTAAGATGCCTGTATCGGTGCTAACTCAGTGCTAGCTCAGCCACATGGCACACAGGCAGACAGCACCTTGTTTCACTGGCCACATGCATAGATATTAACGTCATTACCTGTATTAAAATACATCCCAAAGTACTGCCTGTTGCTAACCTGTCACATCCCAGGTGTGGTCAGTGATGGTACCGTGGTGGCATCTCTAAGTGCTCGTGTACCACCATGACCAGGACTGTGGGACACGGATTTACTGGTGTGAGCCTGAAGTAGCTGCAAGCCCAGTGGCACTTCCTGGATGGCAAAGGAGATTTTAGCTGAGAAAGTGCTTTTATTACTGAAAAAAATTAATGCAAAATGTCAAATATTTCACACCCAAGCCGATACTGGCAAAATGCCACAAATATTCTGGTTTCGCTTGGGGTGTGAATATAGTTGATCATCTGTAATTTAAAAGCTTTTATTTCAAAGGAAAGAGACAGTGTGTTGCAATAGACTTTGCAGTGATAAATATCAACTGTGCCACTTCTCTCCCAAAAGGGATTTCCCACAGTTCTATAGTAATATACAGTTCAAAAGGCCATACTGAGATTTATAGAGCTACACACTCAAAAAATGGTATCTGAGGCGCTTTGCTCAGCCAAAGCAGATTTGACTTTGCAGCCTTCCCAGTTCTGCACGACTCAGAAAGCAGCCACAGGTCCAGGGTGCCAGCAGGCCCAGTGCCTGGTGAATGTGTGGCAGTGGGGTCACTCAGATTTGTACAGGCAGTTAATCCAGAGAGCCCCCAGCTGCGTGACTGGATGCTGTGGGAGCTTTCAAATGTACCTGGCCAGGTCAGGTTGGAGTAAAAGGACGGAAATTAATTTAAATCAAGAGACACAGAGCAGCTGATGACACCAATGAGTTTGGCCCTCTCCATGCATGTATTGTTATTATAAACTACTCTATTCTCACTGCATGTAAAGCCTCACCCGCAGACTAATCCACTTGCACAGCAATAGCTTTTGCTCCTGAATGTCCACTGAGTGCCCCAAAATGCCTTCTCTGAAGACAGTGGAAAGTTTCTACGGATTTTATTTGGGATATTGTTGGGCTCTTAATGAAGTGAATTCATGCTGAAAGATTGATTCTATAATAACCTCAATAAGTGTGTTTATGCTGAAGTCTCTGAATGAAGCGCCATCTCTGAGCCATGTCCTGAAGCCACTGTCCAGTTTACTCTCATTCAGAGACCAATGGAAGCTTTGGCCAAGTAAGAACTGAGAAAGGACTGCTGGAGTTGTTCCAACCTAATGTACCTGCTCTGTATTTGAAAGTGCAAACCTCCCATTTTCTTGAAATAAAAAAGAAGAATTTTCACAACTTCAAAAGCATATGGGAATTTTGAAAATATTATATTTAAACCCATTACCGACCTGAAAGCAATTCTTGCTCCTGCACAATTTAAATCTTTGGTAATGGGGGTTTCTCCTATCAGCAGCTACTATTTAGGATATTGCTTTTTACAGGGTTCTGCAAAAATGGAGAAAAATACAAAGAAAAACAACTTTATAGACTTGTCTGAGTTCTCAGCTTCATATAAAGAATGTTCATTGATCCATTATTGCTCTGCATATCTTCCATTGTTTAGATTTACTCTCACAGATAAATGCAGTATCTGTCTACACCATTTACAGACTTCCCATCCAGTTTTGACTGTGTGCCCTGAAGGACATGGAGGTGCATGAATCTGGGAGCCACGTGGAAATGTTAGATTTGTTAAATTGATTGGAATCACTGGCAGTAAGTTTCACTAGCAAATGTGTAAATTCCAGCATCTGTAAACAAAAGCACCTAGATTTTCAGTCTGTAGATTTTCAGACACTGGAACAACGTGTAGGAAAGCAACAGGAGTTTTGTTATTGAAGGACTTCTGAAGAGTTTCATACATAAAAGACAAGACACAAAACAGGACTGCATAACATCTGACTCATGAGCTCATGTTGCCTGCCAAGAACTTTCTTTGACCCATCTTAATGCTCTAGTAAAGAGCTGTCTCCGGACTGCCTTCCTACACTGAGCACAGTCCACAGCTGGAACTGTCCCGAGCCTGCTCGGCCCTGGGATATGTGGAGGTGTGATAACTCTCAGCCTTTTAATTAGCTGAAAATCAGGCGTGGTTTTTCCTCTTGGCTAGTTGCTGCATGGCATGAGGGGCTGCCATCGATCACAGGCTGGCTGTGTCTGCAAAAGGCACATACGGAAATAGGGGGCGGCGGCTCCGCTCGGTTTAGCGCTCTGAGACTCGAGGCAGATTGCTGGATCGAGATCTGGGCTCTGCACTTTGAAAAGAGCAAAAGTGGGCAGAGAGATGGGGGCGGGGGGAAGGAGAGGGAGAGCTAAAGCACCAATGGATTGAGAAAACATGACCTGGGAGGAAAGAACTGCCTTTGTTTAATTTAGAACAGTAATGAGGGAAGCTGCTAGTCTCCGAAAATGTAAATGGGGGTTTTATTTTATATTTTAAAATGTCAATCATCAGTCCTAAGGTGCATTAACACAGGGTAAGAGATAGTTGGCTAATTTACAGCAAAGGGTATTAGGTTAAATAGTGGGGCTTCATTTCTGAGTGTGTGGATATTTGCAGAGGATAAACACAATCTCCTATTTCCATATATATATATCTTTGCCTCCTGGAACTGGTGCAGTCTTGGTGGCTTATTAATGGGCTTCCTGAAATCAGCCTCAGCCTGCACGGATTGCCCCAAATTAACTAGAAATGAGTTAATCAAATATCCCAAACTGATCTAGAATAAGAACAACCAGCATCAGACACACCAGATAAAAATGCTGGTCATAGTTTCAGTATTAAAAATACCTTGGAAATTCAGAGATTCTGAAAGTAGGTGTCATGCACTACACATCTTTATTTCAGTTTTTTATCATAGGAAATAACCAGTTCTTGGGGGGAGGACAGCCATTATAGAATTCCAGTAAAGAGATGTGGGGGAGAGTGGGTAAGTCAGCACAGCAAGATACAATTCCCAAGTGTCCGAATTCCAGTGAGTTTGTTCCTGTTTGGTAAACAAATATACCTTGAACCTACCATCAATAACACAGTTACATTAATTCACACTTTTTGACTCTCAGGTTTATTAATTTGGTTCTCTGGGTTATTTTGAGCTTACATGTGTAGGGCTCAATATCCAGAACAACTGAGCATCACCAGCAGTGAGAGGTGAAGCACTTCAGGTTTCATCTCTGTTTATTTTTGGATGCTGCTGTATTTCCACCTGCTTAAGACGGCATCCAGCAGAACTCCCATTCTTGTAGGGGGTTTGAAAACCTCAGTGATGCTCCAGCATCCCATTCTCTAACATTATAAATGAAGCCTGCCATGAAAACTCCAAAGCAATGGGAGAGTTGGTGTTGGAAATCGTGCTTAGAAAAAGACGTTTTAGAGACACGTGTCAGCCTCAAACCCACAGCGAGCAGTGCTTTGTCTGCAGTTGGCAGAAAAATGATACGATCTGATTATTTTATGAGTGTCAGTGTCATGCCATTCCACCTCCCACGTATCTGTTGGCTTGGCTGATCTGTTCCGATTGTGCCCTATCAGAACCACAAAGACACCGCGTTTACAACACAAGTGTGACACCACTTCAAAGCACAGGAACTGATGTTGGGGATACTGCACGAAATGGGTACTGCCATAGCACTGAGCTTGTTCCCACTCCTCAGCAGCAAACACTGGAAAAAGTGCTTCCAAACATTCCATCAAACAGCTCGACTTTCACAGTGACTCTGCGCGTTTGGAATTGGTAATTGAAATAAAAATGACATTTCTTACAACGATGGCTTCACCGAAGAAGTTTGGCATTTTTATTCAGAGGGATGTTTATTAAAAGCCCTTGAGACAAATACCAAGAACCGAACATTGCAGGATAAATCATATTGGGCACAGATGAGAAATGTGCAAGGATTAAAACCAATTTGCCACTGTTCCAGGCACTGAGGATGAATCCTGGCCTGACTGAACTTGCAAGTAACAGGCCCCTGGATTTCAATGAGATAATAATTTGATCCATGCGATTGCTCCTGTCTCTTTCTTTGATATTGCTGTAATTGCCTCTCCTCCTTTAATCCAAAACAACTGAGATAGAAAGGAAAAGCCACATATGTTTTTAAAAGAAAAGGGCAAAACATAACATAAAAAATGTTTCATCAAAGGTGCAACCATTTAAAATGCAAAACAGATACTAGAGAGGTGACAAATTCAAGTTCTTAGGAGTTTTATTTAAGATCTTTCAAGTGTTCATTTGCCAGGAATACTTGTTTAATTTTTTTAATGTATTCAGTTAGTCATATTCAGTTCTCTTTTATGTCCACTTCTCATGAATCACGTGACAGATGGACTTCTACAAGCACATCCCTTTGGGGAAAGTAAATTTTAAGTCATAATAAGAACATAAGACATGCCATACTGGATCAGAGCAAAGGTCTATCTAGTCCATACCCCGGACCTGTCAGTAGCCAAGAGCAGTATATTAGATTTTAACAGTAATAACTTTGATCTTTCAGTGAGTATTAAGTTGGTGACTAAGCAGAAAATGAAAGGAAATCCCAAGAGCAGAGCATTCCAAAACTCAGGAGAAACAGCAAGCGAGGGCACGAGCCCCTGTGCCTGGAATGTCTGTGTGTCTCAGGGAACAGGCACAGCCCGGGCAGGTGGCACTGCTGAGACTCGCTGTGTCCCAGCGGCACCGCTTTGTTCTCCCCTCCCACCCAGCCCCAGCCAGGGGAACTATGGCCAGTTGTTCTGTTGCAAAATGAAATGTGTCCTTAACGTCTAGGGACAGGAATGAAACGTGGAGGGAAAAGAAATGGCTGGAGGAGGGAATAATGTGGGCACCAGGAGGCCGGGGCGGGGGCAGTTCGATGCTAACAGGGGTAAGCAGCTCCTCCAGGAGGGATGGATGGTTTGCGTTCAGGAGCTTGGGCTTGCACACAGTACAGTGGCAATGTCTGAAACCTGTTCCCTCGTTTCCAGAGTCAGAGCTCCATTTGTTCCAGCGAGACTGTAGTTAGAAGTTCTCAGGATTTAGCTCATCTTTAATTGCTGCTGTCTCAATTAAATTGCACCTGTGATAACAACAGCCCTCCTGGAGCCCCAACAGGAACTTGAACACACTGTGAGTAAATTAAGTAATTGTGTAAATTATGAAGTTTATATCTACTGGTTGTTGCATTAAAAGCCACACAGAGAACACATACTTTTAGTACCCTTCCTACTTTAGGAAATCTTATGAAAAAGGTGTTTAGCTTGCCGAAAATCTGCAAGGATCACCGATAATTTGTTGATCAGCATTAGGTTCATTAAATCTATGCACTTCATTATCTGATTAATTCAGAGGCAGGTTTGTAATCAGTGATGAAATGTTTAAGATTCTACAGCTCTGGCCTCCACAACCTCCTGCAGCTCATTAGAAAAGCTAATCAGATTGAATTTTCCACCATGCTGTTTATTGTAGCCCTAATGGAAGACAATCACTTTAAAATTACACACTTAGCAGGTAATTTCTAAAAGCCATAAGCCATGGTAGCTCTGTTCTCCCTGGGCTTTTTGTCTTTCTTTATTAGGGTAAGGTAAGCAATGGAGAATTCTGGTAGAATTTGGAGACCTTTTTTCTAATATTGAATACAATGTAAAAGCTGCAGGAAAAGTATTTTTGCCTTTACCATGTTTCTTTTCACTTGGTAGGCCTTTCAGAGATGGTCAGTAATGTGTGATGAGCTTGATTTAAAACTTAGAGGGCTTTCCTACTTTGTGATTTGGTTACTTGAAGAATTAAGAACTTCCTTCATGTCCTCTTACCTGGAGATGAATAGCATTAGTAAAAAAATAGAACAACTTTTTAATCTTGGGGTTTCACAGATCAGTTATAAACACTGTTGTGCTGGAGCTCTCTAAACTAAGTCTCTAGTGATCTGAAGGAAAATGGTGATGATGTTTAGTCATGAAGAATCAGAAATTAAGGTGTCTTAAAATACAGAGTATTCTTAAATTTTTAATAATAGAATTTCAGTGAATTATGAGAAGTGACAGCAGAAGTTGACAGTCACTTCTGGCATCAGCAACATTCCTGCCACTGCTCTGCTTTTCTGAAGGGTAGCTGAACTGGAGAATGCAGCAGGGACAGTCAGTACCTGAGTGAGAAACACTGTTATCCCACCTGTTATGGAAAAGATCCTGTCAGTAAAGTGAGTATGAGGCACCACAGACTGGGAGCCAGGTCCAAGGTGGCAGAACAATTCCTCTGGCCCACTCTACTGCTTTTCCCATCATGTGGAAAACAGTCCCTTTGTGCTTTGACTGTTATATGTGTTAGTTTCTTATTTTAATACATTAAAGAATGGGCTTTCCTGTGACTTATTGTAAGATCCCAATCTAAACCTTCCCTGCCAAGCCACATTCATCACATCTCTACCTCTGGGCAATCAGGCATATCCACAGAACACCATGAAGAAGGTGCATATCTGATACAGAAGAATCCTTTCGCCAACCAGCATCTCTAAATTTGCTACCCTCAAGGGCTGGATCCTACTTTTGGGATCTGTCTTCTTGTCACAGGCCTGACTCCATGAATAAACAGCAAGTTGCTACTGCCAGCTCTGATTCCTCCTTCTACATGGATGTGACAGCTTGAACAGTGAGCACCAGTTGTGTTTGGGTCACAGGAATGAAATGTGCTGTGCAGGAAAGGTCAGGGGTAAAGTCACAGCAAAGTATATCCCCTTCAGTGGATGACACTCCTGCCTTTTGTTGGTTAGAATAATATTAGGGGGCTTGAAATACTGGACTTATAAAAATAGACTTGGGTTAATGCTGTGTTATTGCACAGGATCTGCTCCATCAAACTGAGCCAAGAGAAGGGAAAGGCACCCGTTGGTGCCTCTAGCCTGTGTCAGCTTTGCTCTAAGAGAGTATTTCTTACAGTGGGGCAAGGATGAGTGGGGTTACCTTGTGACCACCCCATGGATCGCTCTGTGTGTTGTCTGACAGCCTCTCAGTACCAGTTGTTCTGCAGACCTGTGCTCTCAAAGGGCTGAATTTCCCCTGTGCTCAGCAGTCACAGCCTGTACAGAAAGGAAATTACGTTCTGAAGGCAGAAGTATAGCAAATCCTCAGCTTAGTAGTCTGGATGGTTTTCTCTGATTTGTGCAGGAAGTGTGGATCCTGAGAGGTGGTGCCTTTCTTCAAAGGTGCCTTATTAAAACTGTGTTCAACAGTGTTAAAACCTGAGTGTGAATGAAATACACCTATAGCATAAAACTGGCAGGTTTGGGGCCTGTTTAAATGTGGAAATGAGACATGACAGTCATCTAATGCCATCTCCCTGTGAACATGCAGTTACTTTTATACTATTTTGAGAATTTTGATTAGTCTGGCTTGCTGCATCTTGCTGAAATTTCCACTGTTTTAATTAAAATCAACACCCTTTAAAAAATAAAATTAATGAATTAACCTCCACTCGCTCCCCTCAAAACTGAGGTTTCAATAAGCTTTTCCAAAGTGGAGGCAGATATAAAGATGTGCATAAACCAAAAGAGAAAGAAAAATCACTTCTCCCGTAAGAGGGGTGTGATTATTGCAGCTGTGAGCCACACAGCCGGTGGTGGGACACACAGATGAAGAGCAGGTGCTTTGCATAGAGTGCTTTTTAAAACCCGCGCAAGGCGACACCGGGAGCGCTGGGCAGGGCAGGGGCTTTGGGGGCTCGGTCAGCGTTTCTCGGGCTCTGCTGCCATCTAATGGTGTCCGGCCCTGCAAACTCGGCTCTGCTAGGCGGGGCTCCCGGCCTTCGGACTCTCGGCGCTTACGGGCTACATGAGACGGGCAGAGCGAAACAGAAGAACCTGCTTTACGCCAATAGTAAGCTGGGGTTACCTGTAGTCTGCACCTCCCTGTAAAACCACAAATTGAAAAGATTCAAAAGGCATATTCTAAATTACTGGGGGGTCTTTAGGCAGCTGTACAGGCAGGACCAAAGTCAGAGCAGTTCTGGGCAGCGGGAATGCGGTCGGTGCCATCAGCCCCAGCTGTGCCCACACCGGGGAAGGACGGAGGGGCTTCTGCACACAGAGCAGAGGGACCCACACCACACCTCTCACCTCCCCTTCTCACCACACAGATTCATTTGTGAAACATAAGGGCAAAATACCTTTTAAAAAGTTTTGCAGGTTTACCCTTCACTAAAAATGTGAGTTTAAAGTCAAGTCCTGAAAAAACACAAGGAATTGTTTATTGTAATCCAGGCTTACTTAAAGCAGGCAATCTCCAGTATTTATGTTTCCAAAACACAAACAAATTGTGTCTTAAAACAAACAGTGTGATGGATACAGAAACCAACAAAGCTTTAAAAACCAGTAAACCTTCCACTGGTCTAAGCAAATAGTCATATTAAGTAATGTTGTTTAAATTTAAGTCTTTGAATATTCGCTTATTTTAAAATACTCCACATGTAATTTAGCTGTAAGCCATCCTTTACACCATTTATAGTCAGAGCCAATCACACTGGAAATAAGTATTTATAGATGAAAAAATTAAACTTAAGAAGTAAAACAGGATAACATTTCAAACAAACAAGTCTGTACAAGGAAAATTCATTGATTAGGTAGAGAAAACAAAACCATTTTTACTATAAAGTGCACAATAGGTGACTGGTTCTGGATGTAACTTGGTGTAGGAGGACTTTCACATATGGGTAGAATTGTTGCAAAATCAGTTCCTCAGTGCCAGCTGAGCAATATCCTTCCTTTTGAAATCTGTGCTAAAGGAAACCTTTTCTTCAGTGTGAATAATTCTCATAGAAGTTATTTAATCTGTGTCTTAGTTGCTGCTCTTGGTTAATGTGTCATTTCATGTCTTTAGGTCACCCTTTCACTTTTGCTCCTTGCTGGGGGTTGGGTTTGGGACACAGACCAAGAGACCTCTGCCTTTGACACCTCTCACTGAGGTGCTTGGCATGCAAATGGCCTGTGTTGAAACAGGATGATGCTCTGAAGCGTTAAACATTTTGGAGTCTTTCTCTACTAGGATGCCTCTTATCTGAATTTCCTGTTTCTGGTACACATTGAACTAGAACTTGGTATGTCTGATTTTTTAAAATCCAAGTCTTCAATCACTGCTTGAGTCTCTGAGCTGACTCTCACATTCTGGCTATAAAAACCATATTTAATATCTACACAGCCAGCACAAGTGGAGGCTCTGGGCCAACAACAATACCTCCTGCAAATTGTTTGATTAGAGTGAGATTTCTTGGATAAGGTACTGACACAAGATTAAGAGGAATCTCTGCATCTCCTGTCTATCAGCCAACACAATGACACCAGTTCCTTTGTCAAGACCATCCCTTTTCCCTCAATTGCTCACACTTCTGCTGTAAAATCTCACTTTGTGATCTGCATTCTGCAAGAGCTCTCTTGGCTCTGGAGGCTCAGTTGTCATCATGTCATCCTTTGAAACTTCTACCACATTAGAGGGGACCTGTTCTCTGCCATCTGTCAGCTCTCCCTCAAATAAACCATCCCTGTCCATGTCTCAAGAGCTCTCAGCCACTTGTCCAGGAGTTAGAGGAACCTCTCCTTCAGGGTGCCCCTTAGGTCCACCAAAAGGGTCATAGCTATGTTGAGCTAAGAATACTCTAAATCTTGCAGCTCATTGTCTTGGAGACTTGGATTAAGGAACATTTGTCTCTTGCTGATTCCTGTGTCTCATTCAGTGGCCTCATCTGAAAGAAGCAAAGACCTGATTGCCATGAAAGTGGTCTCATGTTGTTTGGATCTTTCTTCCAGTTTCTGGGTAGTAGAAGCGGTTTAATGTCCTTTTGCTGCTTTGCCTCCTGCCACACTTCCAGAGAGCTTCCCTCCCTCCGAGGCAGTTCTTATTTTGAAGGATCCCTCCAGCCCTTTCAGGCACTCTGGGGCTGGCTGTCCCTGACTGTCCCTGCTGCCTGCACACACCTCCAGCCAGTGCTGGGTAGTGCTCAGGTATGGACTCTTTGTGCACCAGGGTATTACATACAGCCCAGTACTGGTCAACTACTGGGTTTCTGTTTCAATCCAGGTAATTGCACTGCTGGCTGCATTTGTTATTGTGCTGGTACACAGAGAGGAGCAATTCACCTGTTGAGCTGTCGGGCTGGTGTTTGTTACTGTCTCCTGACCTGAACTCAGCAGGGCACCTAAAACCCCCACCCCAGGACAGCCCTCCCACCCCCCACCAGGGTGCTGGGAGCTGCCTGGCCCCAAGACACTGCTGGGACATGCAATAAAATGGGCTTCCAAGAAAAGGCAACATTTATCAGCTGTCCTGTCTCCTGGGTTATTCTGAGAGGGATGCACCAAGGGCTTCTCAAGGTTTTTCAGTCAGAAACACTCTTTTTCAGTGTGATATTCAGGGTTGCCAGCACCGTGGGCCCCTCTCTCTGGTTCGGGCTGATAGACGGTAAAGCAGCATGAATAGAAAGCTCACGTACTTGCAGTGTAAAGTTCACAGTACAATTGCTGTAACACTTTGTACATTCCCCTCTCCATCTCTAGACCAGTTTCCAGGAGCAAAGGGGACTTAATGTATTTATTTTTTATAAACAGTTAAGAAATACTGCATTCAAGGGGAAAAGGGTCTGCATAGGACAGAATCACTTTAATAACATTCATGATACAAAATGCAGGAGAAGACAATGAGTTTATAATTCTATAATGGATACTTACCAGACAGAACAAATGTCAGATGACAATCATCATACATAATTAATTGCTTTGAAATGCTTGTCATTAGAGATCTAAGAGACTGAAGGGACAAGAAAACCTATATAAAAACTTTAATTTGTTGACTAGGAATAAAGGCTGGAGAATTGTCAATGAAAAAAATAGTATTTTTTTTTCCCCCAACCATTTCAGATTTAATGATTCCAATGGAGAGGTGTATAATTATTTAAAGCATTGGTTATTTTTTTATCTTATCTTTTTATCTTTTATCGTGCTCCTAGAGGTGAATTTAGCCCTTGTGGATTACAGGTAGGTCCTTTTGATGTGTTTTGAAGGTAGTGGAATCTGTTTGAAATCTGAGCTCTGTCTATATTCTGCCAACTATCACATCCAAGGAATCCTGAACGTAAGGAGTGTCCAGTTGGACCAGAACAGGGGTCCATCTGCCCCCCTGCTCTCTCCCTGTCCATGGAGCAGAGGATGCTTATTCAGGGACCACCATGCAAGCCAAGAGTCTGTCATCTCATGCTCCCAAACACCCATGACTATAACTAGTCATCAATTAGAGACGTTAGATGATGATTCCATGCCTATTTTGTTTTTTAATCTGTTTATAGGCCTGTTACCCAGTTTGACCAGTTTCATTCCTGCTGCTTGTCCAGGACTGTAAACAGTGTGTCCTGAGTGTTGGTAACCAGCATCCAGGTGGGATCCAGCACTCAGGGAATGGCTGCACAACCCTTGGTCATCCCCAAGATGTGCATCCCTGTCAGATCTGCTCTGGATCCAGAAAGGATCCAGGATCCTGGCACCAGGTATGTGAAATGTGCCTAGTTCTGTGTAAACTCCTCAAACACTCTGCTGTAATACAGGATTTCAACATTAAGTGTCAATTTGTGAGGACAGTAACACTCAGCATGGATTTCTTAAGAACTGGCTGGGCTATTGTTAGTTGTAGTGTGGGTGGTATTTTTGTCTTGTTAAAGGAAATGCAGATTATCTTATAATTATCCCAGCTACTTCTGACATTCTATTACAAGCTATAAATTCATGGATTAAAACTACACATAGTAATTTCAGAATTCCCTGTGGCGTTTCTAGTACGGTCTCTGGTGTCTGGTGGCTCTGTGTCTCAGTGCAGGATAGATGAGGGCCTGAAAAAACATATTTTGGGGGAAAATCTTTAGGGAACACAGGGAGACAGATAGTAGACTTGGAAAATTATGCAGTCAAATAAAGATGAGCTGAATATATAAATAGAATTTTGGCAAATAAGGAAATTAAGATAGTATTTGAGGCAGTTTGGTTTTCATATTTCTGGGCACCTGGAAAATAAGATGGAAGAACTGTTCTTCCAAGTTACCATGGTATCAGGTTTAGGTGTTTGTACATTTCACAATCATAGAGGCTGGACTCTTTTATCAGATATTAGCATTTTTAAGCCTTCACTGCCAGCATCCCACTTCAGCAGCACATCAAGAATCCTCAGAGTGTCTCTGCAGCTCCTGTTTTCACACAACCTGTGCCTGCCTGGCACATGTGTAACTTCTCCACCCACTCAGCACAGACTCACTTTGCATCTCTGCTGCTTCCCCAGGAGGGTCTGGCTCTTTCAGCTTCCTCTGACTCCATTTCCCTTGAGTCAAATGAATGCAATAATATTTGCATATTTAATAGAAGAAAGTTATCATGATCATCAAATATATTTAATGATATAACTATTTACAAACTATTTCATAGTGTGTGTATGAAGTAGGTGATATTACGGGGATTCCTGTAGGTGCTGTATAGCTTACCTCATTATCAAATATTAATTGAGTTTTGGAGCAATAGGTACAATATTACGCCGAAATATTGATTATCAAATAACTGCTCAGGGACTAATTTTGTGTACTAGACTCTTGTGCTTCCTGATTAACAACTTCTGTTGCATTTTCGCGAGTTTTTGAAGCCTTTTTGTAGTAACCACATTTTCTTTTTCAGGTTGTCTGAGTCTGTAAAGCTTATTTTAGAGCTTAGAACTTTTTCAGGGGACTTGCTTTGTAGAGCGAGTGTCAGATGAAGTGAGAGCATGAACCGACACCGGGGGGGGGCAAAGGGGAATCGAGGGCACGGATCAGCAGCTCCTGGAGCAGCCCCTGAGCACGGCGGGTCAGTGGGGAGTGTTTCGGGGAGCACGTCAGGTGTGCGGGCACGGGCGGGGGTGGCACTGCGGGTGCCGTGTGCCATGTCGCACCCCCAGCCCCGTGTCACAGCTGGGAGGGTCACAGCCCGGAGCAGCTTCAGCCGGAGCGCCAGGGAACGGCCGAGAAGCACCCGGCAAATTACAGTCCGATTAACCCTGACAGTGGCATTTTCTCCCCTTCCACAGCTCTTTCCTCCCGAGGTGGGTCAGTGCTGGGGTGTCACCCCGCGCGGGCTCTGTGGCACAGCCCGTGACCGCAGGCGGCGGTGCCTTCCCCGGGAGGGACATCGGGGGTGCCCGGCGAGCAGAGCGGGGCACAGCGGCGCTTGGGGCACTGACCCATGGCCGGGCACCGGCACCGCCGGGCAGGGCCGAACCGGCCCCGAGCACAACCGAACCCGTCCCGATTGTAGCCGAAC
>VXBX01007365.1:471069-503205 GCA_013400415.1 Scytalopus superciliaris
TCTCGCCCCCCTCCCTCCCTCCCTCCCTGCGGGGCGGGTTCGCCGCTCCCCCCGCGCCCGCCCCGGCGAGGAACCGTCTCCGAACGCCCAGGGATGAAATAATGTCGTGTTCGTTGTTTGGGAGAGTAGCCTCTTCCTCCTATGAGTAAGAGCTTTATCACACTGAAACATGGACCTGGGTTCAGAAGTTTCCTCATTCCCTGCGGACGTGGTAATGTTTTTGTCTTCTGCCTATTTGTTCTGAGCCGCGGATGGTACTTGGAAATGGAAACTCGGCCCAGCTGGGCTTTAACCGGGAGCACGTTTGGCTTGTAAAATGCCGCTCGGGATTATGTTACTCGTTGTTTTGCTTGAGGAGTGAGGTGCTTCTTAGGGGGAAAATGGTAACCGTTGCCCCCAAAGCACACAGATTTATTTTATGTGCTGTATATAATTGCCAATTAACATCACAAACTGTAAGCAGCGAGGTTTGCCCAGGACACGCATACACAGTGACATAAAATGTAGTCATCTGTAAAATGCTCTGGCAATCCCCGACAGGATTTGCATGCAAAGTGCCTGTGAGGAAATCAATGAACTTTGCAGGCCAGCCCTGGGAAATGGAGGGGACAGACCCTGTAACTGTCGGGTGGTGCTTGAGCTTTATTAAAAAACCTGCCTCTGTGGGGTGCAACGAAATCCGCACTAAGATTTGACAGACGCTTGGGTAATTCTGTTAAAATTCATCTTTAATGTCGGTTTTACAGCTGTCTTCATGGCTCTGGACCCCCAGTAGGGCTGGGATTTCACCAGGACATGTAGATGGCAGGTTCTGAATCTGCATTTCATTAATGGTGCAGATATATAAATAACCATTATAACTTGGTTATTTTGGAAGAAACCAGTGGCTTAGCAGTGCTTTCACAAGGCTTGTCTTGTTGGTTTAAGTGTGCTGTAGAGCATTTAAAAATTAAATAGTAGATACATTGTGTGCAGTGTCATTCCTATATATTAAATCAGTAGACATAAACCTTTAGCTGTCCCTAAGGAACCTGGAGAGATGGAATTAATTTTTTATTTAATTTTTGGTAGCTGTTATGTTTTACCAGGGCTTCAGTATAATAATCAATATGTCTGTTGCCTTATACACAAATAAGGTTCCCATTAGTTTGAGATAGTAAACAAAGCCATTTAATTTTATGTTTTTGTAAGGCAGCTTTTCTGCCTTTTCTGAAAAAAAAAAAAAAGGCAGTAATTGTTCAAAAGCACATCACTACTACTGTGTTAAGAAAAATATATTTTTTTCTCTTTAAAATAGAAAATAAAAATCTGAAAGGCAAGAAAAATTGTTCTTAATATCTGCAATACCTCTTGCTTGTCAACCCCCCTTCTCATTTTCAACTGTATTTCTGAAATGTTAGTACTTTAATCTTTCACTAAAATGCAGTAAAAATGTTTTTTGGCAACGTGACCTTATTTTCTAGAAAATTGGTGTGGCAGTTGTTTCTCGGAGGGAGTGGTGCGGGGAGGAAGGAGGCATTGATAACTTACCTCTTACATTTTCAGTTTTGTTTTGATTGCCTGATATTTGTGGGTTGTTCACGCCGCGTGTGGGTTTTGTGCTGCCCAAGAGCTGTGAGATGCTCCATCACACAACTTGGAAAGGCTGTTAAATAAGCAGATCCTTTCCTGCCTCTGGAGAGTCGAGTCAGCCTAAATGGCTCTGGTTTTGCCATTCATCTCAGTAGGAACAAAGTAGAGCTCCCGTAGGGGTGACATCATCTGGATTGCTGCAGCATGATGGCTTTGAAGGTCCAAACTCGCCTGTGTATCAGCCTAATATCACTGGTTAAGTTCCAGTTTCACAGGGCCACTTTAATGTAAAGTCATTCACTGTTGAAGTTCTGCAGTCAGGAAGAGTCTGTGGGGTGTCTTTCTCGGGGTCTTGGAATGAGGAGTGATTATAACTAAAGGAAATAGGGTTTTTCTCTGTGTCACTCAATTATGTTTAATATAATTTAGGATAAGCATTAGGTGTCTTTTCTTTGAGCTAAATATCAAGTTTGTCTTTGATAAGTGAGACTAAACCTTAAACCTTTTATAGGTCACATAAAATTAAGCAATTCCCGTTTCCTTAAGGTCTTGCCAACATTTTGAAGTACTGCATTTTTTCTGGGCTCGTGTCATGCATCATAGTTACTCATATTAATCACTGTGGCTCAAAGAGGCTGGATGCAGTATGTCCATAATAACTCGCTGTCTGCCTGTAGAAAGCTGGGAATATGAATCTGGTTTCCACTGTCCAGGTGGAAATGGATGTCCTTTCCAGATTGGGGAAGTCATTTGCATCTT
Organism: Scytalopus superciliaris; assembly: GCA_013400415.1. NCBI lineage: Eukaryota > Metazoa > Chordata > Aves > Passeriformes > Rhinocryptidae > Scytalopus > Scytalopus superciliaris. The sequence continues at coordinate 473,401 of VXBX01007365.1, forward strand.
TAATTTGCAAACCTCTGTTTGAAAGAAGCATTAAAAATTTTGTCATTGTACTCATACAGTTCAATTTTAAACATGAATTCAAGTTATAAAGAGAATAATGTTGACTTGTTATCGGAGTGTGTGTTTGAGTAAATCACATTCCCTAGGCCAAAGACCTTATTTATGGCCTATTTTTGCCAAGCCTTATAGCATCGAGTAGTCTTAGCTGAAGTCTTCCCTCCTGATTCACAGCAGCTCAGTGGAGGTGTGCCCTTCCAGGAGCACACCTAGCTTAGCGAAAATGGGGAATAAACGTGGCTAATGACTCATATTCCAGTGACATCTGAGGTGGAGGCTTGATCCATGAGCCACCATTACACCTCTTCAAAGAGCCACAGTTGTTGAATCTTGACTCCTCCTGAAATGTGAGTGGTGAGGATGTTCTGTTGTGGACAGTCTCTGGGGGTTAAAACAGGCAAATACAGAGTGATTATACTTAGGAAGGGATCTAAGGCTTCTCTTTTAAGGGTTAAGAGGCTTCACAGCCCTTTCTCCTATAAAGCAAATTGTCTCCAAAGGTGTGACGGGAACACGGCTCTCCCGGAGACTTCAGGGGGAGGCTTTTCACAGCTGCCACCCACTAATGTAAAGCAAGCCCTTCTCCATGTGAGATCCGGAGCTGCATGCTGTGTGGGGCTGCAGAGGGAAGGCTGTTTTGGTGCTGGGTACTCACAGTACCTACGTGCAGCTGTAGTAACGTGGTGCTGAGCTGCACGTTTTGCAGGGTGTTGGGTGGTGTTGGAGAAGGCTGTGCTGCCCAGGTGATTCCATGGCGATTGCCCCCAGGTGATGGAGCTCGGGTGTCTAAGATCCACGCTTTGGTTTCCTGGTTTTCAGGTGTTCAAAAGTATCTTCAGTGTTAAAAATTGAAAATAGATTTGAAGAGTAAGTAGCACTTCACATATGAAGAGAGAAATGCAGACAATTATTGTAATCTTACTGTTTTTACTCTGCTTCCATAATTGCATAGTCAAACATTTATGCAACTGTTGAACTCCATGATAAAACACAAACATGAGGCCACGCCCAGCTAGGTGGCCTGCAATCTCCAGGATGCTCTGGTCCTGTAAACACTGCAGTCCTCCCAAATAAAGAGGTTTTAAACAACTTTGATATTTGAAAAATAATTCTAAATTGATCCAAACTTCAGTTCTCAGTAGAAAGGGAAATGTGGTTTTGAGCAACACGTGACTGTCCTTATGCAGAAGTGAGAATAAAGATTCATTTTCTGAAACTGAGACGTGACAAAAGGATTTTTAATCAAATGAAAATACTTTGCCAAAAAGTAGAATTGCTCTGTCAATAAGGTGTGAGTATACAGAGTGGTAATGTTGCAGAGGAAACTTCTATTTCTTATAAGAGCTATAGCTTCTGTTTGGAGTTTTGGTTTGGTCTGTGATGGGGACTCTTTTTGCAGTAAAATTGTATTTGAAGGTGTTTTAACATTTGTCTGTACTGTAAATCCAGAAAGTTAAACTGGTCAGTCCCTGATCAGGGTTTTGGAGCCTGTTTAGCTTTGTCAGGCATCTTTTAGAGTATGTATTTATAAACAGGTAAACATAAGTTGTAAACACCAGAGAATTGAGGTTCAGAGTTACTTCAGTAGACTTTTGGTTTTGTTTGTGAATTTAGTAGCGTTTTGTGCTTCATGCAGAACTTACTGAAGTCAGTATGAGCTCTTACATTTATTCCCATATTCTGGGATTGGAGTCCTACAAATATGTGCCTTTACTGCGTTTTTCTCTCTGGCTTGTTTTTTTAGAGAAGTCCCAAAACTTGGAAGATGCATGGATAACACGGTTTTGGGGGTTTTGAAAGAGTTGACTACATTTCAAGCTGATGCTGCTTTTCTTTTTCATTTCAAACACTGAATTCTGTATTTGAATAGCAGAAAGGATTACACAATAGTGAATATGACAATTTGAAATCCTTGCTCATTGTACATGAGGTAGTATGTAGTTCTGTGACTACCCTCAGCATTATATACTTGCAGATCAGATACCTCCTCTGGAACAGTATTTTCTCCATTTCACGTGCTGTGTATAACGCTTTCTCCATCGTTTCTCAAGAGAGCCCTGTGAAGTAAGACCTTTCAGTTTTGTAAGTGGGGAAGCCAATGCAGCAAGGTCACATGCAAGGTTGATAACAGAGTGGGGAATGAAGACTGATTCTCCCTGCAGCTTTCTAACCTTTAGTTATGCTCCTCCTGTGCTCCTTTAATTATATTACTTGACAAAATTGAGGGGTGGAGGACAAGAAAGGAAATTAATCTATTTACTGTCTGCCTAGACTCTTAAGTATTATTTTGAAATAAATATCTGGACTGTATCCTTTTACCTCATGAAGTATTTTTTGTCCCTTTGGAGTTGCTCGAGTCCATGTTAAATGTAGTGTTAACTTTTAATCTGTGCTGCTTGAAAGTATTTAGTAGCTTATTCCCTTTTTTCACAGTACATTTATACTGTATTTGTGTCTGCCTCCATAGCTCTGAAGCAGTTAGATCTTTATTATAGGGTTTGGCAGTTGCCAGAAGTAAAAAACCAAAACAACCTCCCCTCACACCCTTAAATTGTGAATGGTGAAGCTCTCACCACTGCTGAATGACTCCCCACTGAGCCGTGGGGACAGTAGTGTGAAAGAAACACCTCTTTTTAAGTAAGTCCAACACTGAACTGATTCGTTTGGAGTGACACGTGAAATCTGAAGCACTTCTGGTATAAGAAAAGTAATTTCTCATATAAATTTGGATCTGTCTTTAGTGCATAGCTCGGGCACGTGCCCTGCTCGGGTGGCTGGGCTGTCCGTGACCTTTGCAGGCCAGCCCGTGTGAGGGATGGAGCTGCCGGGTTTGGCCCTGTCTGTGCCGGGCTCAGCTGTCAGCTCCGACACGGCAGAGGGGAGGATCCAGCCCTCACACACTCCAGTAATTTACCACTTCTCTGATTTTGGAAGTGATTTCCTGCAAAGGCCTCACATGTCAGTTTAAAGAGGAAGATGGCCCGAATAATTTTTGGCTAGTTCTTTAGTGTCCTCTAATTTAATTTCCTCTCTCATGTGGTGGACTTGAGGGGGAAATGAGGAGAAATTTGCATATTTATTGTAAACTTTCCATTGCTTGCATACGAAACTTTACAATTTTTAGTGATCTCTGTATGACATTCTTCCTTTTCTTAATTCAGCATCCAATTTTTTAACCCAAATCTAACTATAAAATGTAGGTGTTTAGTTTTCCAGAGATGTGAAGCCACGCTTTTCTAATTTGTTTTATTAGCTTAATGGCATACCTGAATTATAGAGTCAAGGTCCTCCCTTTTTTTGTGTCTGGACAGTTGTTCTCTGGGCCAGCAGCAGTGTAATGCTTTGTCTGAACCTGGGATAAAAGCTCCTGCATGGAAGCTGCTCTCCCACTGGGACATAATGGGGGAGATTTCTGTCATACGCATAATGTTTTTAATATAGTAGCTAGAAAATAGTCTAAACCCATTTTCCTTTCCTGGTTTTGGAGTGAAGGCACTTGTGATGATGCGTGTTTATTCATGCTTAAATACCTACCGCTTAATTAGTTTATTTTGTTCTCAGTGTTTGATTTGTTACATGCAGCGTGGTAGGGAATTTATCCCTTTTGAGTGCTGTGGGGTGGTGTTTTGCCAGGACTTCACAGCTGTGTGTGTGATGGGAGAGAGCAGCAGGGCTGTTGGGAGGGAGTCACTCTGCCAGCCCTGCCAGGGCAGAGTCAGACCCGGTTCAGGTGGGCTCTCCCTGAGCTGCTGCTTTGTGCAGGAGCACCCCAAGGAAGGCACTGGGGGGATTTGCTCTTTCAGTGATGGGAAAGCATCTCTTAGAGCTGTGATAATAAAGGTTGTTTTCTTTTGAATATTTCGGTTTGTTCTTTATCCCTGTAAATATGATTCATGGGATTATTTTTGTGTGGCTCTTAATGTTTGTCTGCTTTAAGGAAATAGGATAATCCTCTTACCTCTTTAAAAAAAACACCCAAACTGTCTGTGACATTGCATAAATCTAGCAGCCATGGAATTTGGGGATTAATCCCTGGGTCTAGACTAAATAGTCAGCTTTAGTGTCATGAAGATTGTGTTGGGCATCAATTCAGTATCCAGGACTCCAAGGTTAAACTTCCGTGTTGAGGGTATGCTCCTGCTTTTGTAGGTGCAGTGGGTGGGATTGTCAATGTTCACTTTCTGATGTGTGGCTCTCATGTGATCTTTGTTTCCTGTGCATTTGGAAATCTCGTTTTGCGTCTGCATTTTATCATTGTGCTGAGTTTATGCAAGAGGTTATTGCAAGTATTAAATCTGCCAGTCAGATGCAGAAAGGTTTGATCCAATATGAACATAAGAGTTATTTTAGGAGGGGAAAAAACCAAAAAGCCTAATGGACAGTACAGCACTTGTAGCAGGAAAAGTGGTGGGTTTTGTTTTTCAGTCTGTAGTGCCTTTGCTTGTAAGTTGGTGGTTTTATCATAGTAATACCCGGCCTAATTTTGCAAGGTGCCTGCACTCAGTGCAGAGCTGAGCACTGTCAGAGCACACCAGGGCTGCTGTATAAGCAACATTTTTCCTAACCTATGCAGCCACCAGGCGTGTGCTGCACTTTTGTAAGCACTGGGAAACTTCCACGTCTGGCTGTGGGTGACTTTTGAATTTGTGTTCAGTTAAGTTCTCTTTAAAGCTAAAATGGCAGAGTTCAACAGCAAAGGACTGCAGTTGTTGTGGGGGAAATAAAAGTGAAACCATGAGGTGTTTCTTTTTAGGTCTTATGAAATACTCCAGGAAGCAGTCTCTACAGTAGGGTTTGTACATAATTTTAAACAGAAAAATGCTGAAATACTTGTTTTGGTGATACCTGGATCACTAACTGATTAAAAATGGTGTGACTGGTGCAGAAAGATACCTTGTTCAAGAGTGACACAGCTATAAAGAGAGGACTCTCAATGTGTACTGTGAGCTGTGAGGTACCAAACAGAGAAAGCTGGTCTAAACAAGGCTTGTTTGGCTTAAATGGATATTTTTCTGGGTTTGGATCAATTTAAGCTGGTCATGCAGGAATTTGTTCATTTTCAGTTGAAATAATTGGCCTGCTCAGTGATTTTATCTGTGTTTAGAACTGTTATGAAATAGTTTTTCCAAATAACGTTCTCTTTCAGACAAGTCCTTAGATGCATTTTATTTCTGCCTCAGTGTTACCAATGGCATGTTACCAAGGGCACTGATTGACATTTGAGATCAAAAAGCATTTAAAAATGTACCTTTTTAGTACTTCATTATGTCTGTAATGATGTTAATAACAAGGCATTTTTGTGTTTTCCTGACATATCAAAAAAATAAGCTTTTTAATATCCTGTCTTCAGAGAATTTTACTTTTTACAGGTGCAAAATTTTATTTCTTATTTGTGCAGGTTGCCACCACTAAACCCTCAAGCTGCTTTAACATTAAAGAAATCCACACTGACCTCTAAGTATTTTGAAAATAAATATGAGCATCTTGCTTAACACAGTTATTCACTTACACTTAATACTTTACTTTGCTTTTCAGGAGCTTGAAGAAATCCGCAAATGTGGAATGAAAAACTTCCGTAATATCCAGGTTGATGAAGCTAATTTATTGACCTGGCAAGGGCTTATTGTTCCTGTGAGTATGGATTACTCCTTATTCTTATGAGCTTTAAAATGAGGATCATTTGTATCTCATAAATCCACAGTTTAGTGCTGCTGGTGACTGTGAAATAATTCCTGCACCCTGACAAGAATATCTTGTACTTTTATAAAAGGTGCCCTTCAGAGGTGGGGGTTTGGGCAGCAGCTGGGTGTTCATAAATGCAAGGTGAGTTTGTGTAGGGGATACTGAGGCACCTGGAATGTGCTCCTGGCTGTAACTCTTGTCCCTCTTCAGGCACCCTGTGTAATCTTGGCCAAAGAATGCACCATTCCTGTCTCATTTGGGTGTCTGCTGGGGTTTGTTTTATCTGAGTCTGATAAATGTTAGTTGGTGTTTCTTACACTTAGTCTGAAGAGAAGTTCTCCTGATCCATCCTTGCCTGAATGCTGCACTGTTGTAGGCCTGGTCTGACACTGGAGCTCAGTGGTGGCACAGGGCTGTTGGGAGGGGGAAGCAAATGACCTTTTATATTGTTTTTACATTTAAGTTGTTTATGTTAAGGTTAAAGTGTAAAATCTACATCAACATAAATAAAAAAGGGAAGTATGAAATACTGATAACTCCTTAGTATTTTTTTAATTGACTAGATTTATTTCTAGGATATAATTGAGTATTGGGAAAAGTTTGATGCAAGGAAAAGGTTTGAATTTTCAGAAGTGAGCTCTTTAAAAGAAAGTATCTTTATTTAGGCATTAGTTAATGCCAAAAGAATTAATTTTTTAAAAAATAGTTTTTTACAAGCACTACAATCTTCTAAGAGAATGCTTAATTGAAGTAGATAACCACTCTGTTAGTCAGAGAGGGGAAAGCAGGAAATGTAGTGTGTTGAATTCCTTGGTTGAAGTCCCTTGGATTGTCACCCCTTGTTTCCCACTGCCGTGGCTGTAGCAGTGGCAAGTGCTTCCCTTGTTTGTATGAGCTCCTTCCAAGTCTGCAGCAACTGGGGCTGTGCCACTGGGGTAGCAGTTCTGCCTTTCTGTGGGTGCTACCAAAAAGCCCCCCTGAGCCAGTGGAAGTGTGTCTTTTATATAAATAAGGCTTTGAGACAGCCTTGTTAGTCAGAGGCTATTCTGGAATTCACATGGCACAGGCTGAGATAATGGCTGGGCCTTTGTGCTGTAAATGCTGTAGAATACATTTAGTTTACTGTTTGCTTATGTGCCTGCGAGTGATTCCTTGGAGTGGCTGACACTGCTCTGGCAAACAAAGCAAGCGGGATCTGACACTGCAGTCTGACAGGGCTGAGGAACAGCGCGCTTTAATCAGCCACTCTGGTGTTTGTGGTTCGAGTGGAGCGGTTTAGTGCTTTCTTTGATAATACGTTGAGGCAGTGTAAGGTTGGTAAATATGAATAATAAAGCAAAACACGAAAATACTTGTTTGTTCCCGTTAAAATTAGGAGCGTGTGGTGTACTATTTTTAACAGTTTCTGCTCACCACAGGATGAGTGTGGTGTTTGTTTTGAAAGGTTTGCAGCATCACAAGTGTTTGAATGTTGGCGCGGTGAACTGTGCTCCAGACCTGCCTCTTGGTCTGTAATACACCCTGTTATAGGGGAAATAGCCTTAAATTCACTGCTGAGATAGTCAAGGGAGAGTTTTGTCATTAAATTATACTTTCTATACTAAGTAATGTGGTGTATGTGTTCAAAGAGTAGCATAGGTTATTATTCTGAGGATGTGCTACAGGAGATGTTTTAGTCTTTCTGTCTCTTTAGTTTTGGTACTGGAGTTGATGTTTCAAAAATGCAACACAAGCTGGTTGCAAATGTAATTTTTTTCTCTGAGTTTTTGCTTTTGAAGTTTCATGTGCTGTTTGCATTTTAGAAAATGTTCTTGGTTAAGGTTTAATGAAGTACACTGCAGTAGGACTAACCAGTTACTGATTATTAAACTCTATAACTAGGCATTACTTTGGTCAGCTGCTTAATAAAGGTGTGAAAGATAAAGATTAGTATTGTTGATTGTGTTGATACAGAATTACTATGAAAGGTAATGTAAAGGTGAACTGTAAAGCTCTAAAAGTTTGTGTTTATAACATATGTTGTTCTTCAGAACAACTGTTAGTTTTTAAGGGTGTTCACTCAATTTAGACGCAAAGTGAAGATACCTGGTCAACTTCTTTTCCTGGTCTAAATGGTAGAATAAGGTAGTTTGTGTTCTTTGGGTGGCCAAGGTACATTATTAAATAATTGGAAATTAGTTGTTTAAATAGTCTACATATGTTTCAATGTATTGGTGAGGTACAGTGAAGAAAATGGATATTTTTAAAGGCAAGTCACTTCCTGTTCACTGAACATCCTCACAAGTTACAGCTTGTGATGGAGGCAAGAACAAGTGAGCCAGGGGAAGAGGGCACTGACTTCCTAAGTTGTCACCACCTCCAAAAGTTATTTGTTAAATTTTCAAAGCTTTTAGGATTGCTTGGGTAAAAAGTGGTTTTTTAAAGCCACTGTAGTTACTTCTTCCATTGGCTGCAGAAATTGTGCTGTATTTCCTACAAACACACAACCAGATTCTCCATATGGATGAACCTAAAACTGAATGGTTTCTGTTGACTAATTTTAATAGAACAGTCCCCACCCCCAAATACTGGTAAATCCTGCAGTGGTTTGATTGCAGGGAAAGGTCTGGTTGCTAATGAAGAATGTGTGTGATTATACTTTATACCAACTGGAAACTCTCATCCTTTGATTCATGTTCCCAGAGTGTTTGGAAAGGCTTCGTTCCACGGTTACTGTTTTCAGTGCAGAAAAGTATTTTCATAAGCTTTAAATGTAGCAATGGTTTATTTTTCTTCTGCCTCCCTTCTGCAGTTAGTATCTGAAGCAGTATCAATAGTCTAACAGGTTTTCTAAGTGAGATTCTGGGCATTGTTTTTTCTGTTTCAGCATAGAGAATTTCACAGTTCTCTCATCGTGCTCCTTCAAAACTGATCTGATAAGAGTGGGTGCTAAAACTGCATACAAATTCAGAATGTTCTCATCAGCAGACACAGTGAATATCTATCTTTAGTACCAATGAATGCTTATCAGATTTTTGTACAGTCAGCACAAAAACGTTCTCAGAACATTAAGGGAGATCTGACAAACCAAATTGCTTTGCTGTTTGTGCCACCATGTTGAGACACCAAAATATAACTGCATTCAGAAAACCCCTTTCCCTTGTCAGCCTTCCTGTTTGTGTCTTGGAAAGGGTTTACAATGCTTTTTGAAACACAAAGTTGGAAATAAAATTACTTGTTAAATAGGGCCTTGAGTTGGGAGTAAATGGGGTTGGATGCTTTCCTACCTGTAGAAATGTCAGCCAGCTGCAGGACAACAACAATCTGCTTTTTCCAAGGTGGATGCAAACACACAGGTTGTACTGCCTCTCTCCCCAAACAGGATTTGATGTTTCCTGGCACACAGACATGGCAGGAAGAGAGTGCCTTTCAGAAGTCATTTGATAGATCCAAGCCCAGACCATTATTTTTTGACTTGTGTCCCTCAGCATGTGCCACTTTCTTAACATTCTGCCTTCTTGTTGCAGGACAATCCTCCATATGATAAAGGAGCCTTCAGAATCGAAATCAACTTCCCAGCAGAATATCCATTCAAACCTCCTAAGATTACATTTAAAACAAAGATCTATCACCCTAACATCGATGAAAAGGGGCAGGTTTGTCTGCCAGTAATTAGTGCTGAAAACTGGAAGCCAGCAACCAAAACTGACCAAGGTAGGACTCCATGTGGAGAGAGAACTGTGTATTGGGAAACTTTGTCATGTGTTTGAATTTAAAGCTAATAACATGTCAGCTTGTCAGCAACTCAGTGCTCTTGGGGTGTATTTGTTGTAAGGTTTGTGTCATGAATCACATGAGGTGAGCATGGTGTGCAGCTCTTGTGGAATCTCGCTTTGTCACCGCAGTGTGAGGTGATGGCACTGACATGTGGCATTTTCACCTCCAGGAAACCACAGCACTCCTCATAACTGAAGAGTTTATTAAGGTGGTATCTTTGGCATACTTGAAGATTTTGGTGGTAGTTTGTGTGGAGGTTATTTTATGTTTCTTTTTAAACAGTGACTTCATAATCCAGAGGTGTTCAATACATTCCAGGATGTTTTAAAGAAAGGGTCTAACACTTTGAGGCTTTGTATATTTTATAATCTGCCATGAGTTCAGTGATTTGAACATACGGCTTGAAATACCAAGTGAGCCTTAAAATCTGAAATCATAACACAGAGTATCTTGTAGTTCTAAAAAGATCACTGCTGTGAGGCTTACTGTATACAGTGTCTTTGGATAAGAATTTAAATGTTTTTAAGGAAAAAAATTATATCAGGTTCTGTGGCAGACTGAGAGTGTGATTCAAGTAGGATTTTTTCTGTTGTTGCTCTCGTTAGTTGTTGGGGTGAGAATTTCCTGTTTTCTGGCAGGTAATGTTTAGTTGCATATTAAGCACTTACTACTATACATTTAGAAAGAGCAAACATCCTTGCAAAGAATGCTTCTTTTTTAAAAGTATTAATTCGAGTGAGTAGCAGTTCAGGGCAGTGTGAGAGCTTCGGTGACACTGAAGTGTCTTGCTCCATAGGAGAGAGCATTTCTTCCAGGCTCCTCTTAAGGTTGTTTTCACTGGAACTGTGCTCCTGATACAAAACAGTGCTGGACCTAAGATTTCTTTTTTTCTGTGTACTCCTGTCAGTGGAAGTACTTACAGCTGGTGTGATCTTGCCCCAAAGACAAAACAGGAAAATTCCTGTAGTTGTTTGAGAAGAGATGGAGCAGCTGAATGCTGGTGGAAGTGGAGGTGGCAGCAAAAAGAACCTGTTCAACTCAAATAGGACACCCAAGATCTTATGATTTGTTGTAGATTTTTCCCAGAGTATACAGGACAAAGATCCTTGGGAAAGGGGAGATGGAAACAATGTGTAGAAGGTTTCTGTTAACACCTGCTTGGTACTATCAGCCTTTTCTAGTTAAGTAAAGGAATTACATGTCTCTACCCAGCTTGAAATGCAAGCTGGCATTAGTTGAAACTGCTGAAGCAGTTGTTTGCATGCAGGAAGCAGTTGGTGTCTCCCTGAGAAGCAGCAGTTCCCTTTTTATGAGAGAGTGAATAAAAGCTGTGCTAAAATCAGAATTTGGAACAAACCCTGGGTATCAAAATAATGCAAATCTCTCACGATCTGCTGTGTTGTGGTCTTTTGTCTTTTAACTCTTTCTTCAAAAAGTTATTTTAGTGTCAACATCTGTTGTTACTACAGGGTTGTATGAACTGTGACAATATTATTACAGCCCTGCTAAAATGCCAGTTCATTTTTCTTCAGATTTCTTTTGCATTGAAAAATTGCTCTGTCTGTTTGCTGTTTGGGCCTTTCTCAATGAAAGTGTGACATTATTAGTACAGCATCAAAGTGATCAGTTTTGTTCAGTCAAGTGTCAAGAAAGTACAAAGATTAGGTTCATCATAAATCATTAACTCACCTTTCACATACTAAATGTGCATCTTGCTGCTGTATTTTTTATTAATTTATGCTTAATATTAAAAAATATTGTTATGGCAGTATAGTTTTTAAATGCTGTGGATATTGAGGCAGTTCCTGTTATGACAGTTCTGATTTTTTTCTGGTTTGTGTGTTTCTTACTGTGTTATTAAGGTCATTGAACACGCGTTTTCTCTGTATGTTTTAGCATGTTTTGCTCAGTGAGAAGGGATGGTCAGTGCAGTGTTGCTGCTGGTTTCATACACAGTCAGTAGTGTGATTGCAGTTGTAAGTCCAGGGCTGGTGAATTACTGTGGAGGGAGCCAATATCAATTCTACATTCCTTAGGTAGTTTGTTGGAGTTTCAGCTGGGGTTTGTGGTAGGAAATGTTCCTGTTTAGCAGTCCAGATTTGAGTAATTTGGTTTGAGGTATGTTCCCATTCCTGTCAGGTAAGGGTGGAAAAGAGTATGAGCTTGACAAGATCAGTGCCCTGAAAGAAGCCACTCTGGTATTCCAGCATCTGCTGGAGTGATAAGCATTGTAAGAACTTGCATTGCAAGAGAGAATCCAGTTGATCTGCTAAGTAGATTTTTCAGAACAAAGGACAGGCTCTGCCTTTGCACAACACGTGGCTGAGCTGTGGAACTCCCCTCTGCAGGATAGGGCAGGTGCTGGCTGTGAGCTCAGGAGGAGGCAGCTGGCCCCAGCGTGCAGTGCATGAAGTGCCCAGGGTTTGTTGGACTCCCCCTGGAAGCCCTGCGAGAGCTGCCTTGTGTTCCCTGGGGAGCGCAGACTTACCTCAGGCGGATATCGCTGGCGCTGTGGGGCAGGGAAGTGCCCTTGTGTAGACCTGCCCAGGACAGCTCTGAGTGACAGGACAGGGGAAGTCCCAGTCGCTGTTGAGCCTTCAGGGGCAGTGAGGAATGTGTGATGTGAGGGAAACGTCACTGCCGTGTGGGAGCTCGCTGTGTAAATGTCAGGGATGGTTCCGTTTCCTGAAGAATGACATTTCCTCCGTGACAGGGCTCTGAGCAGAGGGGAGGTGCACCTTCCAGCTCTCACCCCTCTGTCTGCCCAGGGCGTCTCTACTGGACACTGGAGAGTGAAGGGAAGACTTGCCTGCCGTTCACGGGGGAATTAAGAGTCCTAGGGAAATAAACCTGGAAAAGGGGGTTTCCAGAAGCAGGCCCAGTCACAGCTGCATCACTGTGACAGGTGCTGGGAAGAATGCTTTATAGTGGAAATTCCGTCTTTACCCAATCCCTTCATATGGATTTGTCTGGGAACTTTGATTCTTTTCTCAGCCATAGGAGAGTATTTCAGACGGGATGCCAGTTACATGGGAAATCATTTGTAGTGCACTTTGGTCTCTATTCATGTTGGTTTTGTTTACAAATACGATTTTCTGGTGTTCATTCATGGTCATTGAACTAAATCTTGGCATATTGCTCCAGCTTACTCATGCCCTGCGTTTGAAAAGGCCCGAGATTTATGGGGATGTATTTAAATGCAGTTAAAGCTCTTTTCTTATCAGGGAATTTTGCTTACATTTTGATTTTTAAAAATTAACCATCTTAGTGTCTGACAGTATTTATACTTCTTTTGACAGTAATCCAGTCCCTCATAGCACTGGTGAATGACCCACAGCCCGAGCACCCCCTCCGGGCTGACCTAGCTGAAGAATACTCTAAGGACCGTAAAAAATTCTGTAAGAACGCTGAAGAGTTTACAAAGAAATATGGTGAGAAGCGACCAGTGGACTAAAATCTGACACAACTGCTGTCAGCAACTATGATAGAAGATCGGAGCAGTGCATTTGAGACACCCCGTAAAGCAGGACTCTATGGAAAATTGACAAGTGCCACCTTTCGGTGTGAACTTGTGGCTGTTACTAACTTTCTACAGTTTTCTTAATCAAAAGTGGGCTAGGTAACCTGTAAAGAAAGGATTAAAATTTAAGATGTTCTAGTTCTGCTTTCTTTGTTTAAAAATCACTGCTTCAATATACTTTAAAGTATGCTGTTTTCTTTTTCTTGTCAGAATTTATCAAAAATATCTTAGACTTATATTCTGCCCTTAAATTGAAAAGGTTGTGGCTGTCATTTCTTATTTTTCCTTGCAGTTCCCACTATCTTGAGTTCACTCATTGAATTTTACCCCCCTCCTCAAAGTGATGTCTTAGGAAAAATATCCCAGTTCTGGCAGAAAATGATTGAGTGTTTGGCAGTTTCGTTTACTTTTCTTTTTAAATGTTGCACTGTGCTTTGTGGGACTTGTTGCAAGTTCCCCTGAACTTCAGTTTGTAACATAATAAACAAAAAACAACCCAACCCCACAAAATCAATCAGAAATAATGTCTGGGTCTGATGTAAATCTGGCCAATGTCTATTAAACGGGGAAACCCAAGTTTTTGTGTGCGTCATTGAGTTAGAATATGGCTTATGTTCTGCTTTTGGAAAACTTTGGAAAAAAAATCTGTAGCAAACAAGTAGTGGAATGTGATTGCAAACTTCCTTCACTTCTATCCTTATTACCTACACAGAGCAGCGAGAAACGTGCACAGAACAACATTGCAGCCAGTCCAGGAGGGTGTCAGAAATTGAGGACCAAGAGGTACCAAAGTGATAAACTGGGTTTTTTGAGTTTTAAATCAGTATTTTGGAGATGTTAGTTTTGAATTCAAGACCTAAAAGGGACAGCACTGCTGTCACCTCTGAACGTTTTCCATCAGAATGCGTAAGAATCGCCTGTGTTGATGGGATGGCTCTTGTGCCCCTTCCCAGCCCCATTGCTGCCGGTTCTGACCATCACTGGAGCCAGGGCAGGACTGGGCAATGAGGGGGGAATGTGCTTTGCTGCTGCTGCTCCTGTGTTTAAACACACGGTTTGGGTGATTCAGTGAGTGTTCAAGTGTCATCCTGGCATTGTGGCTTAATCAGGCAGAGCTGTTCTCTGGTTGCTCCAGGCACTCCTACGCATGCTGAAGGAAGCCCTTTCCGTTCAGAACTGAGCATCCTTTGCCGTGTCCCTGCTGCTTGTCCCTTCCTGCTCTCCCCAGTCCAGTGTGACCGTAGCTCCACAGTCAAACTGCCACACAGTCAAACTGCCGTGTCCCGCCCTCCGGCTGGGGTCTGTCACTGAGCAAACGGATTATCGCCCGAATTCCATTGGTATCTGGGAGCACATATCATTTTGATGTGCAGGAAGTGAGTTAGAAAATCCCTGACACCTGGGTGGTTGCCTGTACTCTTAAATTCAGTTTTAATACAGCCTCTGCCTTTGCAACCTTTCAGAACTAGTGTGTCAAGCGGTAGGTCTCTCCTGGTTTTAATGTCTTGTATATTTGCTATTCCCTCATCCATCCCTCTCATCTGGCTTTCATTTCTGATTTAGTGTAAACAATGACAGCCCAGTACCTCACCTCTGTTGAAAGTAAATTTTTTTATAAGTTAGGGAGCTAAGAAATTTTATGTTTAAGTGTTCTTAGACAGATTCTTTGGCAGGTAAATAAAGTTAAACCACATTCACCTTATTTACGGAAACTTGCATTTCCTAAGTGTTTCCAGGCTTGTGAGAGCACTATTACCAAATTTTCACATCTTTGTGTCTTCATTTGCAGAAAGTTGGTACTGATTCTGTTTCGTTCACGCTCACTCGGATTCATAATAAAATAATGCCAAATTATCTGTCAAACTGAAGTGTGTAACTTCCACATCACCTGAGTCACTGTACCTTTGATCATGTCTGTTGGCATGGAAACTTACCATTCTCTAAATTTTATTTGAAACAAAACTGTAGCACTAGTTTGCTGCCCTCGTTGCTACTCAATAGTTACTCTGTGGTTGTAAAGCCTCTCAGGTCAAAGACTGCGTCTGTCTGCACCGCTGTGACTGGGATGCCGTGGGAAGGGAAGGGCTGTGTGATCCAAGGAACTCGAGTCGTGCAGCGCCGCCCCAGCCGTTCCGATTCCAGCTGCAGAGGTCACACGGAAGACAGATCCTGCTATCAGTTCTCTTGGTGTGTTCTCCATAGTCCAATTGCTAAACTGCGAGATGTGTAACCCAAGTGCTGGCGCTGTCTGGGGGCAGCCTCTGAACAAAGGGATCCAACACTGCAGTGTGGCTGAAGTCTGAGGAGGAGAAATCCAAGTGCGAAGTCCTATGTTAACTCAGGAAATCAAGCTCTTGTTCTCTCTGGTTCCCTAAGCCATGCTGAATTCTAAACGTGCAGTTGAACATCCACAACAAAAGCAGCGCACTGGTGAAACTACACCCAGGAGTACTGGTATAGGCTTTCTGCAAGTCCATTCTGCTACCCTAATAAAAATTGCTCTCAAAGGCTTTGTGGCATGGTTTTATTTTCAGAGAGGTCTGGGGCTTAACTGGGATCGTAGGAAGCTTTTTAATTTGAACTTGGGTTGCCTTTAAAGCCTTCATAGAACCACTGAGAACTTCCTTATCCCCATATGTTTTAAACAATTGAAAGGTTCCCTATTTAGAAGCCTTTATTCATTTCTCCAATTAAAATTTGGGGTTTAATGCTGTTCATTTACATTTTGTGTTCACAGTACAGCGCTCGGCTGCCAGGAAATGCCTCCAAAATTCAACAGGTGTGCAGTGTCTGGTTGGTTGTGACCAGAGCGAATTCAGCGATTAGAACGTGGAGCACTCTAAAGACACGGCTGAGAAGTGTCCGTGAGAACACGGTGAGGGTTCCGGGCCCAGCCGAGCGCTGTGCGGGGGGTGCAGTGAAGCCCGGCGGGCGCTGGAGGGCGCTGGCGGGTGCGGCCGCCCCGCGCCGGGTCTGTCCCCGCTGGGAGAACCTTTGGAATCGCCTCATCCCAAAAGGTAACAACTGCCCTGGTCACACCAGCTCGGGGGGTGTTTTTGAAACCAAACTTGTCATGTATCTAATTAATTCTCTTACAGTAGTTTGGGAAAGAATACGGAGAAATATTTTCCACAGCATCCTTGTTTTTCCTATTTGTATGGGACGAAACCTTCCTCAGCTGTGTTACAGGGACAGTCAGATGGCTCCCATTACGGACAGAAAGGCAACAGAAGCCCTTCCAGCACTCCCAGGCAGCCCCAGGGGCAGCAGACAGGTGGGTTTAGTTCACTCAGCAGCTGTAGGCAGACCCAAAAGCCTGAAGCTTTGCAATAGAAAAGGCCTGAGTTTATTCTTCATTTAAAAGAATTAGGATCATATTGACATTTTTAGTATTAAAAAACATGGTCAGCAAAACTGATTATGTTAAATGGATCACTTTTGTGCAGAAAATTAGCATAAATGATCTAAAATAATTTCTCCCCATGTGAGAGTTCTACAGAAGTGACAGGGCTGCAGTTTAAGAACATTAAGCATTGCTGGGACTTATTGGAGTTCAAATGCTTTGGTGACAGGAATAAAAGGGACAAAGACAAGGACCCTGTCCCCTCGCAGACCTGCTCGTGGCTGGCACAGCTGTCCCTGTGTTTGTCCTGAGGGGCAGTGGGTGGGGCAGGACCAGCTGCTCTTGTACACAGCAGCTACAGCAGGTGGGTCAACAGTTGCTGTTCCTGCAAAGTCATCCAAAAAATCAGAAAGCCACTCCACAGGGGCTGTGGCCAATGTTACTTTCCTATGGGGACTGAATGCCAAGAGGCAACATAAATAGGCAGGAGCATAATTAATCCCAACAGGCCATGCGTGTGATCCAACTGCTCTGACCAGGGGAAGGCTCTGAAGGTGATGTGGCACCATCCGTGGGCAGGTGCAGGTGGAGGGGCAGGGACCACGACCAAATGCTGAAGGTTTCCAGGCCTCCCAGGGGTGACCCCCAAAGCAGTACCTGCTCCCTAGCGTGTTTCTTTTTTTGCCATTAAGTCCAAAAAGAAATTATGGTACCCCCTGGGGTGCTGTGAAGTGTTTCACAGCAGAGCTGTGCTGCTCCTCCTGTGGTAGGGGCTGGGCCCTGGGAGGCAGCTGGACCTCATCCACCGTGCTGCACTAGGTCTGCGTGTAAGGGGTGGCACAGAAGGGGTTTGTCACATTCAGAGCAGATGCTGTGGCCTAAAAATCGGCAGTCACTGCTCTGGGCACTGCCTGGAGCAGCTCACCAGGTGTTGCTTGTCCATTCTCAGGCTGTTCACAGCTCCTGTCAGCTGTCCCAGGAGGTGTGACACTGGTATAACAGTGGTCTGGCTCCTCCGGACACCAGCAACTACCTGGCTTCAGAGGGTGGATATCTGCTGTTTATTTAAAGATCTTTGAACGAACACAGCTGAATGTTCCTGCTTTTGTAATGGCTCTGCAGCTCCGGCTTAATTAACGTCTGGAGTTCATGGAGGCGCTCCCAGGACTGTGAGAAATCGTCTGGTCCTTCCCCGCAGCCGCCGACGGGTGGGACACTGGGGTACCCCGGGTGCACCATCAGTTCAATGGTCACCGCCCTGCCCTGCGGGGCCGGCGCTGCGGGCGGGGCCGCCCTGCCCGTCACCTCCAGGATGGCAGAGTCGATGGCGCTCCAGATGCTGCTCACAGACATGTTCTTGCCCATGGTACTCAGGCCTATGTAAATGTCTGGCCACCTGGAGCCAGAGGAGGGAACACTGGTATTAATGCTAACGAGGTAGGTAGAGGACTGTGTTATGTCCAGTGGATTAGGAATCAAAATTTACCTAAAATTTAAGACAGAAAAGGGGGGGGGGGGGTGGAGGAGGATTTTAAAACTTTTAACTATAAGCAGAAGTGAAAACAGAACCTTAAGCCAGTCATGCTTGTTGTTCCCTTATTGAAACAATGATCCTATTTCCAGCAGCAGTTCTGCAGTGACAGCAACCCCCAGCAGTGCTGCTGGGGCAGTATTGACGTGCACTGTGTCACAGCACAGGGGTTGTTTGGCATCTGTGAGCTTACAGGTGCATTCTGTTGGCCCAGAAGGGAAAAGCAGAGCTAAACTGAGAAATGCCACACTATCAAAATACCTTAAACCTGAATAATAACCCTCAGCTAAGTAGAAACAGAAGTGCCTGAAATAAAATGGACACTACGCAGCTAAAGAAGAATGTATCAAAGAGCCATAACAACTGGACAGAATGTTACTACCAGAGGAGAGCTACGGGCTGGTTCTTGCACACAAATCTTTTTCCCGCTCTGGCTGCGAACACTGGTCCTAGTGTGGCCTGTCTGAGCCCAGGAGGGCTGACCAGGCCCATGTGAGGGCAGAATGAGAATCTTTTGGAAGAAACCAAGGCTGGAGTCTTTACCTGCATGATCAAAGAAGAGCCCAGCTGAACACCTGGCTCTTCCTGAAAAGAGTTTGCAGGACTTAGGAGAAGAATTTGAAGTGTGAACAGAGTGCCCTTGCCCACACCTCGGTGCTTTGCTTCCTGCTGAGCTGCAGGCGAGTTGCTGTGCCCTTCTCTCCCTCAGACACAGGCTGGGGCACGGCCCGTGGGCTCGGGAGCAATGGATGAGGCAGGGTGAAATGCCAGCCTGCTGCTGCTGTTCACAACTGATACCAAAACCAAATCCAAAACAACTTTCTTCAGTGGACTGAGTAATGAAATCAGCCCCGAGGACAGGTGACTGCCAGGGTATCCAGTGAAGTGTCCTTAAACCATAAGACACTGTTTAAGCTGTTAAGTTCGTTATCAAGGGAAGGACTGAGCTTTTCGGGCTTGGCCCCTGAGGGGCAGAACACTGGCAAGGTTGTTTGCTTAGAGCAGTGACCACCAGCTGTGGCACTGCAAGCTCTCGAGCTTCTTGCTTCCCCTTAACAGCAAACACTTGTTTCTAATTAGTCTCTTTCCTGCTACTTTCTCCACCGTTCCAGAGATATAAAAAATTATGTCTTGAAAACTTTCCCTAGATAATACTTTTAATATTCCAGCGTTGATGCAGCATTTCTCCTGCCATCCCAGATGCCAGGCTAATGCAGCTTCACTAGGAAGGCTGAGAAACATAGCCTGAAAAGAACATTCCCTTTCAAGTGGGAAGTGAGTCATCTCTGTTCAAACAAAACTTCCTAAGCCCTAGTGCCCCCAGCACTTCTGCACTCCTCCTGACTCTCTCTGCAAGCCCTGAAGAGGAAAGAGAAAGGTGGTGTTCCATTTTTGAAAGATACTATCAGGAGTGGATAAGATCTTGAAGTTTTACTACAAAAAGGATGAGTAATGCCTGTCTTACCTTATTCCATGCTTTGTAAACACATCCACTGTGTTAAAAGAATCTTCTTCTACTCCCAGATAAAAGTCCATCAGGGATGGTGGAATCCAGTCACAGTTATGAAGGCCTGGCTCTATTGGGACACGTGTGTACTTAATCCCATATTCCTCCAACACCTCTGCAAACACATGCCTGACCTCTGCAAGCAAAACCAGAGACAGGACAGTCAGGAATGGGATAACCAGCTCATGGTGTCCCCTGCGAGCTGTTAGCACAGAGGCTTCTTTCCTTCCCTTGTTTATCTTCTGCTGAAATGGTTTCCTTCATCGGGATAGGAGTCACCTTCTATACTGGAAATATTTCTCTCTCAGTATCTGCTGTAGGTGCCATGTAGCTCTTCCCTTCAGCACTGAGCATTTAGTCCAGCCCCCCCCCCCCTTCTAAGCAAGTGATCTTGCAGTGCACCAGATGTGACTGTGCTGTCAGGAACAAGTTCTTCATCAAGTAAGTCCCTGCACAGCCAGAGCAATGTTATCCAGAGGCAGTTTAGTACTAGAGTGGGGAAACCTGGATTCTTTTTTTACTCAGTTTTCCATCTTTGTACCACAGTGACCTTATTTTCAAAACAAGGACAAAAGGTACTTGTTCATGTCTTAAACATGCTGGGACCTGCAGGCAGGGACTGGGGTGGAAACAAAAAGGATGGAGCTCTTGTAGCACCTCAAAGAGGCACCAGCTTTTGCAAACTCCAGCATTACAGTTTAAACTAGCAGTCTCTTCTGGCTTTGGTCTGCCTCCCTCAATGTGGGTGGGAGCATGGGATAAGGATGCTGAGGTGAATTACAGATCCATGGAGGGGAAGGTGTAACCTGGGCCATTTGTGCCATATCCCCTGGTGCTGCTACAGGAAGGCCCAGGGCTCCAAGCAGACAATTTGGGCTCAGGCAGGACTCCCCAGGGCCCAAGTGGGAACACTCAAACTGCAACTGTAGGACAAGTGTCTTACAGTGGGGTTTATTGCCCAAACAGGGAGCTGTGGCAAGGGGAGACCCTTCTGAGTGACTCTCTGACTCCATCACCAGCTTGGCACTGGGAAGAAGAGGATTTCCTTCTCACCTGGGAGGACGTGGACGTGCTGGTGGCCATCCATGTGAGGAGGTAGGTGACCTGTCAGCTCATGGAACAGCTCCACCTGGGCCTTCAGCTCCTGCTTCACCTGTGCAGCAGAGAAGGGTCAGAGCAAGACCTGTCAGGAGGCTGAGGGCAGGAGAGTGGAGGGGCTGCTGGGACATCACTGGCCTGGAGTGGGGACCTGGCCCTGGGAGGCACCACGGGCTGTGATTATAAATGGAGGTGCAGCACTGCTGGGCTGCCCAGAGCCTCCCCCAGGCATGGGGCTCTTTGTGGTACTGGTTATGGGGATGGTGCTGATACTGGGATTTTCTAAAATAAGTAGGATATTTTGAATACCCATTTGCCTTTAAAATGAATGGGGAAATGGATGCTCATATCCCATAGGCAGTTTTGATCACCTGAACATGTTTGCCCTTGCTCATGGGGAAAACCAGCTATCTCCCTAGAGAGCAGAAGCCTTTCACAATCTGATGAAAAGCCTAATGCCTACTTAGGACTCCTCTGTCATTTGCCCTTTACTGATCTCTAGGTTCTTTGTGAATAGCTGTTCCAATGCCTTTCTGCCCCCTCCAATGGGTAGTTAACAGGGCATTAGTGTATGCAGGCACTGAAGTGGGGAGGAATGAGTTCTCAAAGGCTGCATGCAGAGCCTTGGCAGAATGAGGCCCAGCCCTGGAAAGCCATCTCCAGCTGCACAGGCAGGTCATCTCTAAGCTTACTCACAGCTGGGCTCTGGGAAATGTCACAGCTGTTACGTGCTGGGATAAGTGCAGGCTCAGCTGTATCAGGAAAGCAAGCACAGTTGTATGTCTTTCTCCTACCTCTGACATATTCAGGAGACCTTTTGATAGAGCTGTTCTGAATCCCATTTTTCCATGGAAGAATCCATCTTGGTTGAGCAGAGAGGAGTTTGTCTTGAGCAGCTCACATACAGGGGAGCCCTCGGAGAGGTTGGCATGAAGGCCTATTGGGATGTTGTATCTGTAACAGGAATGAAATATCTATTAAGCTTTACACCTCCTTAATGTGGCCAAGGAGGTGGGGGAGATTTCAGTGAAAGAACCAGACTGATCTTAAAAGTGTTGCTGTATTCCCTGGAGCACGTCTTTGTATCTCTGCTCTGCCAGAAATGAAAGCAGAGTGACCCTGACCAGAGCAGAACATCCCCAGGTAACCACCCTGTGCAGTCTGCCAGGAGTCGTTCTGTGAGACCCCCTGACTCACATCACTATCATGGGCTAAATGCCATAACTGCACTTAGTAACTGCAGTCACCAGTGACAAACAGAAAAACCTGGACCTTGCAGTCTTTTCTAAAGCACTTCACTAGCCTTTGCCAGGTATCCCCTTGAGTTGTTCACCCTATTAAAGATGGTACATGTACGAGACATTTGAGTTTTACTTGGCAACTTCTAAAGCTGTCCTTAAGTAGAATCCAGTCATATATATATATATATATGTATATATATAAGCAGTGCCCAAAGCAGTTGTTATGGCAACAGTACAGGCTACAAGTGTAAATACTGAGTTTAAGGGTTCCCTGATCTGGGGGGCTGCAGCTGGAGTTGCCTACAGGGTCCAGGCTCCTGTGTACTCTCAGTGAGTGACCAGGCTGAGCTGTACAGAGCAGCACCTCTCTGGCACAGAGGAAGGATTGGTGCAGGGAGGGTCACAGTGAAGTGTATGTAGAGCCTTGCTATAGAAGGACAAGAGTTGTACTCTGTGACATTTTTTTTAAGAAACTCTGGAGCTGGTGTACTGCAGAGTCCCTCTCAGCCACAAGGCTCAGTGGAGTGGTGGTGTCTCCTCCTTGGTCTGTGCTGTGGATTCCCCTATGATGAAAACAGGACTTGTGAGTGCTCAGATCTGTGCTGGGTCTCATTAGCATTTCTGGAAATCCTCAGAAGCAGTAGCCAAAATGATGCTTTGAAACTTTTTCCAAGGCAACCCCTGGCCTCTGGCTGACCCAGTAAATGCATGACAGAACTGCAATGTTCCATCTCTGCTGCCCAGTCTGAGTCATGGTGCACGCTGAATTTCCCAACAACAAGTCTGTGATGCTTTAAATCCTTCTTGGAGCTTCTGCATGGAGCTGCTAAAACTGGGATTGGTCTGTCCCTGGTACAGCCCTTTTACAACAGGGAGGAAAACAAAAACAATCTCAATTTAGGCCAAGTGTGCAAAAAGGAGATCTTCCTCTTCTGTCTGCTGCCCTGAAGCTGAGTGGTGAAGGACCAAGTTACTGGAAATAGGACTGTGGATGGGTTGGACCAAGTCTGACTGCAGGTCCTAAAGCTTTGACCCTCACAGGACTGAAAGTCTTTTTTCCTGGCTCCTCCATGGCTTGTGCCCCAGGTGGATGGTGCAGTCAGTTGTTAGATATTACTCCTCAAAGACATAAAGGAGTCAAGTTCTATGCACAGCTCTGTGGAACAAAATGAGTCCATGTCTTTCCAGTCCACTGTGTGATTAGGGAGCTTGAATGTTTGTAAATGGAGCAAAAGAGCTTGTGGGGAGAAGGGTCCCTGCTTGTTTTCCTGAACTGGTGGTGTCTGTGCAGTAGGGCCTGATTGTTTTGTTGATGATAAATGTTCCTCTGGTGTTCATAGCTGGGGCCTGAGCACATGGCACATGCATAGTAACTCCACAAGAAGGGGAAGGTGCTGTCATTGGGAGTGTGGCCCTTGGGCAGGCAGCTGATGGCAGGGCAGGAGGCAGCTACAGAAGGGGTGCTGTGGTCCCCTCCATCCTGGCACCTGCTGGGCACCTGCTTGAGCCCAAAGGGAAGAGGGAGATCCTGTGGTTTTGTTTTGTTTTTTTTTCAGAAGTCCAGCCTAGATTCTTTTTTGTGTCTTTGGGAAGCTCTGACTGCATCAGCTGGAGCACTATTTGTACCACAGTCACTGCTGTTTGCAAGGAAAAAGGATTCATGTATTACCATGAATCAGCAGATGGACTTTTTTTGTTGAGTACTCTCCTTCTCATGTGTTGTGGGAGGGTAAGAAATGAACAGCTGAGCCTCTCAGTGTTGTCTCCCAGGAGCATCAAATGAACTGCCTCCAATTGTGCAGTGCCTCAAATGCTGGGAGGGAAGCTATTTCCAGGGGAAGGCAATACTCTCTGACAGGTGTGGGACAACGAGGAGCCAAGTGGTGCACTGGGGAACATGAGAGCAGCTCCTTGCCTGAGCCAAAACCAGCCCCAGAGCTGGGGAATGTGTGGAATGTGGAAGTGCAGAGAGAGCTGGCCTTGTCCTGGCTGTAAGGGGAGACCCTGACTGTAACATTAGAGCATGTTTCAGAGCTTTGGCCAACACCAGCTGAATAACTTAATAGTTTTCTCCTAGAGTTAGTCCTGGCTGGTTTGACAGACTGCCCATGCTGAGGCATCTAAAGAGGAATTGCTCATGTTTAATGGCTCTGGGACACAGGGACTGAAACCAAAACTCAAAGCACAGCACGTGAGAAACTTGTTCAGAACTATTCCTCTGTGGGAGGTGCACAGCAGCAGAAGTGCTAGGAAGGCTGTAAGGATATGGGAAGGAGGACAGTGCAGTGGGTACAGCAGAGTTCTGCTGCAAGCCAGCTCTATTCCCCACAGACTGCTATGCCCAAGGGACTAACTGTGCTGAGTGCCTCTCACTACTGAAATGCAGCTCCTGCAACCCAAGAGCAATGCCAAGGCAGGCTGCATTGCAAAAAGGCAGGGGGAAAAGCCAGGTTGTGGGAATATCCTGAAAGGGCCCCTTTTTCAGACTGCAGATGATTGCTTCTGCTACACAAATATACTTTGTAGTTGCCCATATCTTTTCAAAGGCTGTAAAATATCTGTTATTTTGTTGGCTGAAACACTGAGGCAGAGACAAGCAGCTTATATGGCATGTGATGCTGCCCTGGGAACAGAGCTCAGCTGTTGTGGGTTTGGCTTCATACCCACTCCTCTGCCCAAGCCCTTTCCAGAGGGGACAGGGTGAGCCCTGCTGGTCACTGCTGGGCAGGTCTGACTGCTAATTGCTCACACGAGATCCAGAATAAAAGGGTTGGCACTGGGCTTCAGGCAACAGTTTAGTCACTGCAATAAAATCACTGCAGTGACAGTTACCATTGCCAAAACAAACTGATGCTGAGGAATCTGCCTTGGTGCTGGTTTTGGTGATAGTTTTAAGCAGCAGGGACCCTTCCACAGCCTGTTTGGAGAAGCCCATGTCTGTGTGTTTCCAAGTCTACCCCAGTGCCCTGCAGATTGCACAGGCGTGAAGCAGGATTGATTTATCACAGGAGTTCAGTTCACTCCTGATAGAGCCAAAGGACAGTGCCTACAAGTGTGTGCTCCTGCAGCATGGGCAGCTGCAGACTGGGCTGCCTGGAGCTTGTTGAGAAGAGCTTCAGGCCCGTAGCTTCTGCAGCCACTGAGCTTATTCTGCTAGTCAGCTGTCTGCACCCAAAGCTGGCTGTTAAACCAGCCTGGCTCTGTGTTCTCTGCTCACCACACCATGTAGAGGTGGGGGAAAAAAGATGGGGTGGTGGGGAGAAGGAGATACCCTTAGAACAAGTGCTACAAGGGGCAAGAAGGAATTCAGCCTGGAAAGATTTCTGAGTCAGCAAGCCCAGTCCAGTTATCAGAGAGAGGAAATACAACCAGCTAAGCTGCTTCCTTTTCAAGTAGTTGCTTGTTTTGCCACACGGGGCTCTGAACAAACATCTCTGCCAAGGCAAAGGGCTCTGCAGCTGCAATCCCTGCTCATTCACATCCTGAGCAGTAAAGGGACCCTGGAGATGGTTACTACAGTGAATCACTCTTTAAGGTGCCCACCAGCTTTGCACATTTCTGAGCTTGGTGGAAGAGTAACCATGTCCTGGGTCCTGCCTGGCCATGGGACTCTGTGCAGTCCCTGTGTTCCTGGGAGCAGCTGCAGTGGGAATTATGTGATTCACCCAGCACAATCCCCCTTGTCTTGCTGAAGGCTGCATGCTCTGGCATAAACATGGCACTTCCCCTTTTCCTTGATGGGTAAACAGATCCCACCTTCAACATCCTGTTTGTATCATCCAGGAAGTTACTGTTCATCAGGTTTCAGCCCAAGTGTGACACAAGTTAGAGCCTCATGCCAATATCTTTATCCAGACATCCTCCTTCAGTAAACGTCCAAGTGCCTGAAGCCAGACAAAGCAAGGCTGTGCTTTGTGCAAAAATAGACACGTCTTAGTTTCTCCATGTTGGCATTTGCATACTTCCTCCCCACTTTCACCATTCAGCAAACTAAGATCTGTCTTTCATCAAATAGCATCTTTGCTTGCTCTGTTACTGCTAAGGATTTATTTCTGCTGCAAGAAATGCTCCAAAGCCCCTCAGTGTTAAGAACTGGTGCTGTAACATAGCTTAGGGACTTGAGTTTCTGTTGTAATTACATATTTGTATCAGGTGAAGCTCCTCTGTCTGTAAACTTACATCAGCAGAAAGTGCTGTGGCCAGTAGAGTCAATATGATCTGGAATTACAGTTTCAGGCCTCAGGTTGGACCCCACCCCTATTCAAACACAGTTCAGCAGAGGAGCTGTCTGCTGTGTGATTAACAGTCACATAAAAGGGTGATGAGAAAGCATGAGAGATTTCTAGACTAGTCAGATGTTAACTGGGAGGGTCAGAATTAAGTCACAATTTACACACACATTTTGCAATTAGTGTTGATGGGAAAGGAAGTGAAAACAGAGAGCAATTAAATGTGGTTTGTTAGATTCTTCTGTTAAATGTACCCAGATGTTGTGGGGGCTTCAGCTTTTGTGTAGCTGATGTTCAGCATTTAAACTGCAAAAAAATACCCAGGAAGACTGAGATTGTGTTCTAAAATATCTCACTCTTCATCAAATATTTGGATACAATCACCTGAAAAAGAGTCCCAATGCTCAGACAACTGAGCTGCTTGATACAAAGGGGAGAGGAGGGGGGCATATGGCAGCAAACTATCTTAGGTGTTTCTTTCTATCTCTGTATTTGTAAGGAAAAATTAAGGGAGCTGTTCACTTCAGGTTACAAAATAACCCTTTCAACTTTTGGGAAAGGCTCTGGAATAATCACCAGGAAGACTGGCTGACTTCAAGGTAGGAGTTGCTAAGTAGAAAAAACTCAGATTGTACTATATGGATAACCAGGAAGTCACAGTCAGCCAATGCCTCATAAAGAGAAAAGTTTTGAGTTACTGAGAAAAACTTCAACCCACAGTGGTAGTCTGTTCTGCCTCCTGCTGTTCTGGTCTTGTTTTGCTCTGGCAGTTGCTATCAGTAGGTTTGTCATTTGGTGATGGATCAAGCCTCTACCGAAACTCCTCTGTTGCCTGAAGTGACTGGTTCCCTTCTTTTAGCCCAGTTGTGACAGCGAATGAGAAAGTCCAAGAACCTGAGTCTGGATGGTAGGGAAGGTGTATTTTTTACTGCTTGGTTCTGCTGTTTTGCAGTTAGTTTGTGTTAGAGCTGCTACAAAGACCTGCTGATGATCATCAGATTTCTGCCAAAGCTTGTAACTCAGAGCAACAGATGGTATACCCAGAAACCTACAGAATTATTGTGAAAATGAAAGAAAGACTGACATTTCAGAGCAACTGTGTTCCTTTCTGAAGGAAGCTGAGTCCTAACTCTGCAGGGCAGCATAAGGTGCTTAGTGAGGAAAAGTTGTCTTGCTATTAATTAGCTTTGCCTGTGTCCAACTAACTGTAAACCAGGTGAGAACAGAGAGCTCAAGACTTGCAGTGACAAGTCACCATGTCACAGAGAGTTAAATCAAGAACCACCCAGATAATCTCCATAGCCATAGAAGCAGTCCATCCCTCTGACACTCCTGCACACATGCACTCTGGTGCAAAAGAACAAATTCCACAGCACTGGAATACACCCCAGGAAAGAGCAAGCTGTTTTCTTCAAGCCTCTTCTCTCAGCTGGTGATAGATCCACCTTCCTGCTTACACCACTGGTCAAGGCTGAATAGGGGAAGACAAACTTGGAGAGAAAAACAAACAGGCAGACTTTCATCCCGTAAAACACAAAATAATCACAGTGGGATGGGAGATGACATCAGGCAGGGGGAAGAGGGAATAACAGTGGCAAGGCAGTCAGGCAAAGCATGCTTTCTGATTTTTGCACCACAAGATGAGGAGGATTCAATGACATTTCTAGTAAGTCCAACCTATTTGGCACCTCTGTATAAAAAGAGTTTGCATCAGCCTTTGCAACAGAAGAACAAATATCTCAGGGGTGACATAGGAGTTTGTTTACACGCACAGGTGCCAACCAAGCCAATATGTACCAGCAGCAGCTGAAGCTGGGCTTGCATTAGAACTTTTTCCCACACCTGCAAATGCTTCCCCTCATGGCTGGGTAGGGCTGAATACAGCTGCAGAGAGTTACACAAACGAGGAACTATAGAACCTGGGCTGTTAGTCTTTAGTGCTGGCAGATGTTCCCAAAGTCACCCTGCTCATATGCTCAGAAATAAATTTAAACCCATTTCATTCACATCTACAATTCAAAATTAGCTGCAAAACCCAAAGAAAAAAATGAAACTGCAGCAGCAGGCTGCAGCTTCTGCAGTCACCTGCCCACCAAGCTGGCTTTTCACACCCAAATCAACTGTCAGCACAAGTGTCATGACCTGGATTGAAAGATGCCTTTTAAACCTCTGATTACATGGCCTACTTTCTGGCCATGGAAATGAGGCCAGGTGGATTCTATTTTAAGAGCCTTCTAAAGACCATGGCTACAATAGCTGACAACATTACCAGACCATTGGGGCTTAAAGGGTTTCACAGTGCCTCTGTATCTGAGAGAAGTCCTGGTTTTATCTGTGTTTTATCTCATTTGTTTCATTTGCTAACAGGGCTTTAGGAATCTCAACAGTATTGTGCCCCTCCCCTTATCATCCCCAGGCAGTTCTTCTCTCTCGATGTTTTTGTGGACTCCTTTTTACAGACCAGTTTGCCACTTACACCTCACCCTGGCTTTCCTCTACCACCCTACACTGAAGAAGCTACAAGCAATTTCCATGCACCCCTAAAATCACTGCAAATTGAGGAGAGATGTTGAAGGAGAACAAGGACAGCAGCACTCTCATGAAACTGTCCCCTGCAGCAGCTGCATTTGAAGCATAAGGTCTCAGTTTGTTTAGTACAGCTCCTTTCCTTTTCTGCTTTCCCAAATTGTTTCTCAACCCCGTTACTCTCTCTTTCAGGACATACTGCTGCTTCCAAGTGCCTGCCCACACCAGAGCTGAAGCATTAGCTGGATTTTACCTCCTAAATACAAGTAATGCTTCCTGTTAAAGGATTTGCAGGACTAGTCCATGAGACTGCCACATAGCATTTGATCTGCTGCAGAGCTAACTGTGCCAGCAACCTCTCACACTGGTGAAGAAGTAAAGGTGGTAGGTACAAGGTATCATCCCTCTCTTTATGTATGCAGTTTTTACAAATGCATTTATCAAATCTAGAATTAATAGAAATATTTATGTGCTTTTTAAAAAAGGCTTCTTGGGTGGGAAAAATCAAGTTTTCCACTGCCCAGATTTATAACTAAGCCCTCACAGAATCACACCTTTCCCTGGTTCTGCAGTGAGCCTGGCTGACCTTGTGTTCATCCTGGCTGAAATGGATCAAATTAAATGAGATTTAAAGATTTGTGCTTTTATGCTCTAATAGTTTTAGGGGTAGCCAACTTGTCTGAGTACGTAATGTGCACTTTCATTCTGATGATGCATCTTAGAAGTATGTAGATAAAGTCTAGCAAATCCAAATTCTACTAGCCAAATTGTATAAGTGGTTTCCTATTCTGATTGGGAAAAAGTTGTGGTGGCTAATACCAGAGAAAGACCATGATGGGTATGGTTGGCAGGTCACTGATTTTACTATGAAGAGACTTAGTAAATGTGCCTGAATAAGTTTTCTTATACCAGCCTGAGTTATGATACAGTGTTTATTTTGGGGCTATAGAAAACTAAATTTTCCAGGCTTGGCTTGCTGTGGAGGCTGTCCCCAAGGGAGCTAAAGAAAGTAGCTTACCTCCTTGCCAGCTTGGCTGCATCTGCTGCAGCACTTCCGTTGACTAGAAGGGACACATTAGATACCGCACCGGCCAGGAAACAGTCCACGATGCCTTGGTTTCTCCGAGGACAATAGCCAAAGTCATCTCCAGTTATTATTAGCTTCACCTGAAGCATCCTTAGCTGTCATCCCTAGCAAAAAAGTAAAGGAGGTTAAATCGGAACACTCGGCAGTCTGCAGCTCACAGGCAAACAGGAAAAGCCAGGCTCACCGAGGGCGAACCCTACCGTGACTCAGCCTTGACTAACTCCTCCC